>OU898277.1:4893744-4921244 GCA_918026665.1 Diabrotica balteata | reverse complement strand
AGAATTTTCAGTTCAATGTGGTTTATATGTTTGGCTGTTTGAATGTTGTTGAATCTGTCGACCACACTTTTACTGTCAGTAAATATAACATAGTTGCTAGACGGCTTCAGTACTACATACTGAAGAGCAAACATTATTGCCATCATTTCTGCTGTGTATATTGAGCATTCACTGGGTAAGCTATACTGGTGATGGTAATTTTTATTTTCGTGGAACATTGCACAGCCCGTTCCATTTGCATCTTTTGACCCATCAGTAAAAATGTACTGATAGTTTGTCCATTTTTCTTTAATAATTATATCAAACATATTTGGGAGTAAATGTGAGTTTAAGTAACATATTTTAACCTTTTTAGAAAATAGTGTTTTTGCCATTTCACCGTAGTAGGGCGGAATTTGGCTTTTATAGAGAATATCGTTATATTTAATCGTACTTAGATAGCTTTCTACCAAAGGTATAGATTTTTTAGTTCTCCAATATCTATGAGTGAGGTCTAAAACTGATAGCTCATTAAGATCTTGCAGGTATTTACAATTTTTGGATATAATTCGGACTGTAAATTTGTCGCTAAGGAATTGGCGGCGTAAATGCAATGGAGGTTCCACCGCTTCAATTTCCATTATTTGGACTGGAGTGGATTTTAAATAACCTAGGCATAATCTCAGGCATTTATTTTTTTGAACTTCAAGTTTGTTTAGATGTGTATTGGTCGCTGATCCAAATAAATGACAGTTATAGTCGAAAATTGGCCTGATCATGTTACGGTAAAACATCAAAGCAATATTTGGGTCTGCTCCCCAATTTGTTTTACAGAAAGCTCTTAAAATGTTTAATGAGCTTTCTGATTTTTTAACAATTTGATGAATGTGATCTTTCCATAATAATTTTCTGTCTAGATAGGTACCAAGATACTTAATACAGTTTTTTATAGGAAAATTAAATTTTCCCACATTAAGATTGCCTTGTGGAACTCTATGTTTTTGTGAAAAGTAACACACCTCAGTTTTTGTGTCAGAAATTGATAATCCTATTTCTTCATAGTACTGATTTACGATTTCTAATGTGGCTTTCAAATTATCCTCACAGGTACTTAACAATTTTCCTGCTGTATATAAAACAACATCATCAGCATATTGTAGAATTTTTGTATGGTTGGGTATACTAACTTCAAGATCTATGTTGTACAGGATATATAAAATCGGGCTTAAAATACTCCCCTGTGGCAATCCAATATTGGTTAGTCGGGGGTATGAAAATTCCTCATTATTAATTTTTAAAAAAGTTAGTCTGTTAGAATATAAAGATTTTAAAAAGAGGGCAAATGATCTAGGGATTCCAATATACAACATTTTTCAGTAAAGAATGTCTAAATTGACATTATCAAAAGCAGCAGAAATGTCAAGGAACGCAGCTGCTGTAGACTTATTTGACGTAAAATTAAGCTGAATTGAAGTAACTAGAGCTGTAGTTGCATCTTGAGTGGACCTAGACTTGCGAAAACCATATTGGGAACTTGGAAGTATACCATCGTGTTCTAGCCAATGTTCAAATCTATTTTTAATTATTCTCTCAAATGTTTTTAAAAGACATGAAGATAAGGAGATAGGTCGGTAAGAACTTGGATCACGTTCTCGTCTGCCAGGTTTTTTAATCGGAATTATCAGGTACTCTTTCCAACTATTCGGTACTGGTGTCTTATTTGTCCAAATATTGTTGAAAATGTGTACTAGTGAATTTTTATATTCTATAGGTAAGTTGTATAACAGTGAGTATGACACATTGTCAATACCTGGAGAAGTATTATTTCTTTGTTCAAGGGCTCGATGCAATTCCCATAAATGAAAATTTTCGTCAAAATTGTGATTTTGTCTGGGTACCGTTTGGATATATTCTTGTTCAGTGTCGTCATTTGGAACCCATGCAGGGGCAATTTTTCTATGGAATTCCTGCAACCATCTATCTTCTGGATCAATGGGAACTTTGTTGGCTTGTTTGCGGTTTTTAAAACAATTAACTTTTCGCCAGACATCTTTTATTGGTGTTCTTGAGTTTAGACTTTCGCAAAATTCAATCCAATTCTTCTTTTTCTTCTGTTTGAAGATTTTCTTTGCAATAGCATCTAGTCGTTTATACTCCATTAGGTTTTGTAGTGTTGGATTCTGTTTATAATTTATAAATGCATGTTTTCTATTTTCAGCTGCTAACTGACAATGATTGTTCCACCATGGTTTCGGAATATGACCGTTGTTTTTTTCTTTATTGGAAGAATGTTTTGGGATAGCGACGTTGGCTGCCTGGTTTATATTTGTTAATAATTCTTCGTAGATTAATGGTATTTTCATTGCTTCCAAAGCACTGGTATATATCACCCAATTGGCTCTGCTAAGGTTCCATATTCTATGTTTTCTACTGGAGGTGGCTTTTGCTGCGGAGAAGTTTTGTGATGACAAAATAATTGGGACATGATTGGATCCATAAGGTTCTTGTAGAGTATTCCAACGAAAATGAGAGGCAATATCTCGGGAACAAATGGTTAAGTCTACAGCAGAAGGTTTATTGGAAATAGCAAGAGTGGGGGACCCGTCGTTTAAATATTCTAAATTACAGTATTCTATAGCATCTAGAAGATCTTTACCTAATCTATCATCAACTTCGCAGCCCCATGCCAAATTGTGAGCGTTAAAATCGCCTCCAATTATAAATGGTTTTGGTATATTTTCTAAAAAACTGATCCATTGCTGAATTAAAACTTTGTTCCTGGGTTCATTATATAGAGAAATTATATGTAAAGGTTTCTTGAAATGTGCAATTTTTATTGAAATACACTTATATGTAAACGAATACGTATTTTGAAAATTTATTTCTTCATATATTATGTTGGATTTCAAAAGAATGGCACAACCGCCATATCCATCAGGGCGATCAGCTCGAACACAATTAAATTCTTTAAAATTATAATATTTTCCCGGTTTGAACCAGGTTTCAGATAATAGAGCTATAGTAATGTGGTTCTGATGAAGTAAGTATTCTAAATTCTCTTTATTAGCGACTGCTGAACGACAGTTCCACTGTAAAATATTTATTTTATTTAAGTCTGCGAATTTGATGTTAGATTTTGGTTAAAATGGTTACTAATTATCTGAATTACATCAGCTTTTGAAATATTAAAATTATTATTTTGTTTAATTGAATTAACAATTGTAAGAACCGAATCTAAAATGACATTTATTACAGAAGAATTTAATTCTTCTGACCGTGAATCTGCAATGTTTAAGTTTTTTTGGTAGAATTGACTTTTAACTATTCCCTCAGGATGTTTTGGAGGGGAAACTGTAGATATTATTTCTTTTCTAGCTATATCAGTTGGGTCTGAATTATTTGGTTTCGGCCTTTTATTTGGCCTACTGGTGTTTGTGTGAGGATTAAATATAAATTTAGCAAAATTATTTCCCTGGGAGGAAGTAGAAGGTTGTGAATTTTGTGGAAAATTTGTATCATTGTTGACTGTATTGGTCCTAAGAATACTAGCATATGAATTTTTAGGCACTTGTTTATTTGCATCGTAAAAATTAATGTTTGTTAAACCCATCGTCTCTTTTATTAACTTTTGTCGTGAGAATTCTGGGCATGCGCTTAGATTTGTGGTCAAATGTTTCCCCTTACAACTAAAACATACGTGTTCGAAATCAACTTTTGTACAATCTTTTGAATTATGCGTTTCTTGGCATCTGTTACATCTTGGCTGACTCCTACATTGATTTCCCAAGTGGCCGTATCTAAGACAGTTAAAGCATAACAAAACTTTCTGTTTATATATTTCAACTTCTTTAATAACCTTATTGATTACTATATATTTTGGTAAATTTTGCGATTTAAAGGTCACAATACAAGACTTAGTAGGGACATATTCGACAATTTTTTCCTCATTAACATTTTTTTTCTACTTTACGCGTAATTCTTTTAACATTTGCAATTTCAAATATGCAATGACTATCATACTGTTTAATTCTATTTTTAATATACTCTTCCGATAAATCTGCGTCTATATCCCTAATAACTCCTTGTCTGTGTAAAATAAATTTTGGAATATACAAATCTAAATTATTTTAAAACGAAATATTTCTAGAGTTTTGTTTTTAATGAGGTTATTAGCAGTTTTATAATCTTTGCATTTGACTCTAATTCTATTTCGGCCAATGGCGTCTATACTTGAAATCATATTGTCTGCTTCAGGAAAGTTAGACAAAATAATTTCACCAATCTTTAGAGGATTTAATTTACCTTTAAACTCCATAGAGCTATTCTCGATATATACATGATATGGGCCTAGATCATTACTATTAAATAAAAATGCTTGTCTTACCTGTTTTGTTACTTTTTGTTGTGTTTCATTCAGAAAGGTTGTATTTGCATTATTCATCAAATTTATTGGTGTTGGAGTACTTACAGAAAGATCCATTTCGGCATCACTTTGATTATCGAATATGTTTCCAGATATACCTGGTTTTGAGGGTTTTTTGGGGTCAGGGGGTCTCCCCCCGCTATTGACACTCATACGGTAGGTGGTTCAATAAGCGATATTGTTGTTAGCCAACGCCACAAATTTCACAATTTAAAGCACAATATTAATTGTAAATTATTGCTCGTCTAATTTCTATGAAAACTACTACGGAACTGTATTTAATACTGATTAAATCTCAAAAAATTTGTAAGGAACTTCAAAAAGCGTCTTTTTGAGATAGTGAGTTGTCGTCACACATTCAATTTTGATTAGCAGGAAATTAAAATTATTAAATATTTATTGGTTTGACTTTTTATTAATTTTTCTTTATTTAAATGATACAAGAATCTTTTCTAATTACACGTATGCCTCTCACCCACGATTTGGCTGTAGAGTTGTTAAATGGTGGCATTGAGTCTGAAATAGAAGATTTAGATGACGAAAATTATGATGCTTTTTGAGGTTCAAATATTTGAAAATTACACCGATGAAAAGGATATTGAAGAAACTGTATTGGATGAAGAATTTCTATTGGATGAAGAGCCTGTTCCTTCAACGAACTACTCTTCAGTAAAGAGGCAATGGAAACATTTTTGCAAAAAATGTATGATTATCCAGAAAGTACACCTAAACCAATCAGAAATGCTACGCAGTATTTTTCCGATTATTTAAATGATATTTCTTTGATTCGGCTGAAAATTGTGCAAATAATTATTTTATGTGCAAGACAGGTCACGTACTGAACACAAACAGTGAGAAATAAAGAAGTTAATAGGCATACACTTGATTATGGGATGCATCCCCCTTCTTAGACTTCACGTGTATTGGCGTCAAGAGATGCAAATTCACATGGTATCAAGCCAAATGATAAGAGATCGCTTCAAGATATTGCATACAGCATTGCATGAAGTTGATGAGGACATATCACCTGAAGGTAATACGAATTTATTTTGGAAGGTACAGCACATCAAAATTGCAGTTGAAACGATTAGAAAGATATCCAGGTAATTATTTCATTGACGAACAGATTATTCCTTTCTGTGAAGGATGTCCAAATGGTTGAAGACAAGTAGTTAAAAACAAACTGTTTTAGATATTACCATAAAAAATTATTACTATTTTTAATTTGCTGTACCTCTCAATTTCCAGGTCTATTTGTTTGAAATATACTCCTTTTTGTTTTATTTTAATTAGTATGGTGAATTTTTTCATACACTCATGATCCTGCGTCCATAGAACATAAGCCGAAAGTGCACGAACGTGACATGTCATTTGTGAAAAAATTAAACTATGAATTTTTTTATGCATTTTTTACACATTTTTGGATACTGCATACCGCATTTATTCAAAGAGAAACTTAATTTTCACTCAAAAAGTTCAGGCCTAAAAGGGATAAGTAACAAAAACAATAATTTTGTAAATGAATATGTATCCTTTAGGTGATATTGAATTTTTAGATAATCATTTTCTGCCCGAAAACAAAAATGACACGAATCCAGAGAAATTGTTCATTCTGTGGAACTGGAATGGAAGATACTGACAAAAGACAAAATTACTTGTTTCTCTGAACAATGTAATATCATGCAACTAAAAATATTAAATAAACAAAAATATAGGTAACAAAAACAACGATTTTGTAAACAAATACGCATCCTGCACGTGGCTCTGATTTTTGCGTATCTGAATAAAAACTGTTTTATATTTTGTAGGTATTTGAGATATACAAGGATTGTTTAATAACTACATAATAACAAAACTGAGTAGTCTGTTAATGAAAAAATTGAGTGGTGTGTGGAGTATGGCATTTTTATTTAAAAAGTTTAATTACAAACAAATCCAAAGCAAGGCAAGATTGAATATTAATAGAAGTTATATCAAATTTTAGGATTTATTAAATGTTTGGAAGAGGATAAAATATCAGTTGAAATGTTGATAATTGGTGGCAGAAAAATGGAACAGGTATTAAATATTTTATTTAATAAAGTAATTAATGAAGGAAAGATTCCTCAAGAATGGTACAACTCCGAAGTCATTCTACTGTTCCAGAAAGGAAACAAAGCATACATCGAGAATTACATTACCGACCAATATCCTTGCTATCACATCTGTATAAATTACTAACTAAAATCATAACCAAACCGCCTAACACATAAGCTCGATTTCTATCAACCTACCGAGCAGGGTGCATTCAGAAAATATTTTAGTATTATACCATAGACCACTTGCACATCGTAAGAACACCGATAGAAAAATGCACCGAGTTTAATGTTCCAATTCATGGACGTATAAATTTATACGTCCATGTTCCAATTCATATGACGTTTGTCGATTTCCATAAAGCATTAGATTCCATCGAATTATGGGCAGTGCTTGAATCTCTAGAAAATGCATATATAGAGTCAAAATACACTAACATAATTACAAACATATATGAAAATGCCACCATGCAGATAAAGCTGAACGAAAGCACAAAAACTAATCCCATAAGATTACAACGGGGAGTAAGACAAGGAGACACCATCTCTACGAAACTATTTACCCTTGCTCTGGAAGACATTTTTAAGAAACTATAATGGAACAACAAGGATATCAACGTCGACGGATCATACTTAAACCACTTCTTGAGATTAATATCCAAGAGCTAAATGATATGTTACAACAATTAAATGCAGTTTCAGGAGCGGTAGGCTTAAAAATTAATTACAGTAAAACAAAAATACTGAGCCGAGACCAGACAAATATAACAATACAAAATCATACCATAGAAAATGTTGAACATTATGTATATCTAGGTCACGTCATCAAACTGGGAAAACTAAATCAAGATGCTGAAATTAAAAGAACACAACTGGCATGGGGCGCTTTCGGCAAACTAGCATATATCTTGAAAAACACCTTCATTCCTGTAAACTTAAAGGAAAAGGTGTATAACACATGAATACAACCAGTTTGTACCTACGGCTTGAAAATAGTAGCCCTTACCAAATAATTTGCTAAAAAATTAAAAAACAATGCAAAGAGCAATGGGACGAATCATGCTTGGAATATCACTAAGAGACAAGATTAGAAACACCGAGATAAGACGTAGAACGAAGATTAGGGATATGATACAGGTGGATAAGGAGAATTCTAGAATGGAGACCAAGGACGACAACAAGAAGCATGGGAAGACCTAAAAAAAAATGGGTAGATGACATAAGAGCAGTGGCAGGCAAACAGTGGATTAGATTGGCACAAGCTAGAGAAAGATGGGAGCAATTGTGAGAAACCTACATTCAGAAGTGGATGGAAAATGGTTGACAAAGAGAGTTTAAATCAAAAATTGAATATGTATCATACGAAAAGGTTGTAAAAAAGTCAGTAAACTTTTTAGGATAACAAATTGACTTAACACTTCTTCATTTTTCCACATATTATCTTGAATATCCCGTAAAGTATAATATCCCCGATAAACAGAAAAACAAGATAACTTTGTATCAAATATTGTTTATGAGCATAGTAATAAAAATTTTAGTAGCATGTAAAAATAAAAATTTTTGATAAAAACTTACAATACTGCTAAATTTACATTACTAAAAATTATAGTATGAAAAACCAAAACACTGTTTGATTCTATAAATTTATTATGCTCAAAGATTAAATTCCTCAGGAGTTTTGTATGATTATACGATTATACATATGAAGTTTGTTATGCCATGTCTCCTTCTATACAACTGCTAAGATTATACCACACATTCTCAATTACATTACTCAAAGTGTACTTTGTGGAGCCTTGGTACTCTGCAAAGCTTTTGCTTATAACTATGTGCATAGTTATCGCCACATTCCCGCCAACGCTCCGTACACACGTACTCCCACCGTTGAGTTCCACTTCTATCGATGCGCGATAGGGATGGAAGGCCTAACACAGTTTAAAACAAGAATCACCGCACGAGAGAATCGGGTTCTATCAGAATGTTGATCTGTGGAACATTTTAGTGGTTCTAGGGTGTTAACCGAAGACCAACCGCTTCTGCTAGAGTGTTGATCTAGTGGCAGCTCCTTATTGGTCTTAGAGTGTTGATCTGAGACATACCTGTTCCGTGACTAAGTCTTCATTAGTCACTTCCTTATGAGGGACGCTAAGAAACGAGTTTGTATAGTTTCTAATACATCAGAATCAGAAACTATTTTATAAAGTGGAAACTTTTCAGTGTAGTACTAGTAAACAGATCAGATTGAGACCGGAATCCAAAGAGATTCTGCTTAGTTAGGTTAGACATTACTATTCCAAGAAATTCTTGTCACTGAATTTATATCAAGTATCTTTTAAAATGATTTGCATATATCTACTCTTTGTTGGTGGTCTGTAATAGATAAGGAAGGTAATCTAAAGACCGATACTGACGGAATATTGGAAACATGGAAACTACTGTGGCGAGCTATATAAAAATAACGAGGTACCAGCAGAAAACAAATGGCCCTCTGACTATCCTAGAAAACCTACTGTCTTACTCGCTGAAGTCAAAGATGCAATTAAAACGCTAAAGAGAAATAAATTCCAAGGCATTGATTCAATACCAGGTGAAATACTACAGTTACTAGGTAACAAAGGATTACATATCATCCGTTCTATCTGTGTCACTTTTTGGAATTCAGGAAAATGGCCATCTGATTGGTGTACCTCAATTTTACTACCAGATGTGAAAACTACCGCACACTGTCACTAATATCACATGCTAGTAAAATCTTGTTGTATATCATCAAAAACAGATTAAAAACCTATCTACATTACCAAATACCTCAGGAACAAGCGGGGTTTGTAAAGGTGCAGAAGTACAAGAGAACAAATTCTGAACCTGAGACAACTTATTGAAAAGTCTAAAGAATTTTAAGTACCTATGATTATATGCTTCGTTGACTACCAAAAGGCGTTTGATTGTGTAAGCTGGATAAATCTGTAGTCCATTTTAATAGAAATGGGCACACCAATGCACCTGGTGACACTTATTAAAAATATGTACCAGTCCAATATAGCAATAGTACGAATAGATCAGAAGTTTTTAAACCAATCCAAGACCGAGAGAGGTGTTGGACAAGGATGCGTGTTGTCACCTGTCAACAGCAGCTGGTACGAAAATCCTTAATTTAAGATTTGCTGATGACACTACACTTACAGCAGCAAATAAGCAAGAAATGTTTAATTTCCTGCTAAGAGTTGAGTGCGAAAGCAATAAAGTTCGTCTGAAAATCAATAAAGACAGACAAAAATAATGGTGGTCGACAGATTCCACCCTATCAAACTGACTAGCATGTGACTAGTTCTGTCTATCTCGGGTTTAGTATAATTAACGATGGTAACTGTGAAGCAGAAGTTCGGAGACGTATTGAACATAATGAGACTGGTAAATGCTCTTGTATTCACAATATTTCTCTTCGGGGCAGACGCTTGGACTCTTCGTGGACGCGAGCGCCAAAAAATTGATGCCTTTGAGATGTTGTGCTGAAGAAGAATGATGTGCATACCTTGGATAGCTCATAGGACAAACGTTTTCATTCTAACTCCAGATTTACAAAAGTCTGTCTACAATATGTCTGCAACATATGCAATTTTTCGGTCGCGTTGTTGGCAGAGGGGACGATAGTTTGAAGAGATTAATTGTTTTCTGGAAACGTTCCGGGAAGAAGAACAAGAGGACGATCACCAACTAGATGGTCCGACCAAATTCAGAATTCAGCTGGAAACTCATTCTGTGAAGCTCTCAAAGCAGCCGAAGATAGAGACCAATGGAGAAAAATTATTAGGAATGTAGGAAGAAATCACGATCCTCAATAATGGGAAAACGACAAAAGAAAGAGCCTCTTTCTTCTTTTTAACCTTCCTCTTCTATATATTTATTATTTTCTATAATTATTAAAAACTCCTTATACTCTTACAATCAACTTCCACCCAAATTTTACTAAAAACTCGATCTTATTTATTAAATAACCGATAAAATCTTTTCCTTATCGAAAAAATTACTTCCTTGTTGGATAAAGAACTATCAAAATTTATAGTTGTTCTGTTACGACGTTAGAAAGTACAAACGCGCCAAAATGCCTTTTCCCTTCGCAGTAGACAAAAAGTCGAAATTGTCATTGCTAAAAGGGCTCGATAAAACCGAAGAGCATTTAGAAGAATGTGTAGAGTGCATAAAAACTTGGTTCGAGTCGCAGCCTCATTTGCCCGAGTTACCATGTAAGTCTATTTGTATTGTATAGAAAAATATTATGTAATAATAGTCTTTAAGTTAACGAAAATTCAGTAGCAGGACTTAACATGCAGATTGTGTAAGTAATATGAGCGCCTTTTGACCATCACATGCGATTAGTATACAGTATTGTTTCTGAGGGTGGTCACGATTAGAAAAAATAAGCTATTTATCACATTTATTGATTGAAACAAAGAAATCAGTCCCCCAAAATCTATTTAAATACACGTATCATACTGTTTTTCCTTGTTTTTAAAAAATATGTTCTCCGAATAATTTTAAAATTGCTATAAACAAATGTTACGTAGACCAAAGCGGCTCAATATGGTTTCTGTGATTATTTTATTTTGTACTGATTCCCCAACAGAAATTTTAAGTGTTCAATATTTTACTTTTGTGAACTTTCCTTCATCGTGGTATTTCATGGATAGTTAGCCATTACCTAAATCTTGCATTTCTGTGACAGTATTCATCACACAGCCGAAGCATTTTGGTGTCGAGGAAGTAAGAACTGAATTCAAAAATTAGTGATGCCCTGATTTCAAAAATGTCTTTTTTTGTTGCAATTTTAGTTGTTAAGATAACTTTACCCAACCTTTTTTTTTTTTTTTTAGTAGATCTCCTATCAGACCATAACCTCTTTATCTCAAAAATGAAACTGAGGGAGAAAAGATAATAAAATCCCAAAGTTCTAAGGTGAATACTCAGTTGCTCAAGATAAACGAAATACGTGCTGAGGCTTCAAATTATATAAATCAAAAAATTAAACATTAGAAATGAAAAACACTGAGAATGTGAACATTATGTGGAGAAAAATCAAGGATTCTGTTATAAAGACAGAACTAAACTCTACAAAAGAAAGAAGAAAGACAAAAACCTTGGATGAGTCAAGAAATACTGGAAATCATGGAACGAAAAAGAAAATATAGAAACAGAAACTCAGATACATGGAGGAAAACACATGAGCATTATAGTTTATAAAAAAAAAACAGAGAATTATCAGGAAAATTACGAAAAAACACACCTAACTGATAAATTGAGAAAAACAATAAACTTATTAGTAATCCAATTGAAATAAAACAAGTGTGGACACAAGAACGGAACCAACACAAATTGATAACGAGGAAGCTACAATAATATTAAATCTAAAATTTCTCACCCAGCCCTTGATGTTCTCCACCTTGCATCTACGTCGCATATCTGCACTTCTAGCTCTGTCCCATAGTCACCATCAATTTTTCCAAGTGTTTTCATCTCTGCTGTTTATAACATTCTTTTTGTGCTTTCTGTTTCAGGTCGTGTTTGTGCCGCTTATGACATTATTGACCTGAAGACTGTTTTGTAAATTCTGTCTTTCTTTTCTTTCCCGATATTTTTATTTCTCCATTTTGTTCCATTCAGGCAACCTGCGGCTTTGTTTTCTCTATTCACTTGAACACCTGAATATGGTGACTAGATTTTTAACCTCCATCACTTGTTCTATGGTAGTTTGGAATGAAATGGTGTTGCTCACAATTGGAGAAAACAGAGAACTTTTGACTACCACGAAAAGAAGAAAGACAGCATATTTAAGGCACATACTTAGAAATAAGAAGTAAGAATTCTTGCAGCTGATTATCAAGGGTAAAAACGAAAAACTAGTCCTATAAGATGACAAATATCCTGCCTGAAAAACATTTACGACTTAACTGGGCTGGACACACAGACGCATTTAAGAAGACAGAAGATAGAGACGTATTTGCAATGGTTATACTCAACCTTCATTTGTGGAGACGGCACAAGAAGTAGAAGATATATTTGGGGAGAATCCAATATATACCTTTACTTCTTCTTCTTTAAGTACCGTCTATCAGAAGTTTTCACAGAAACTGTTTGTTTTGTTTAGCAGTAATTGAAGTTGTTCAGCAGAGCTTGCCATAATCACGGTGTCATCTGCATATCTTATGTTGTTAATAGATCTTCCGTTAATTATTATTCCTTTTCATGAATAATTTGAGAATGTAACTTATTAGTGATATTGTTCTGTATTCACTGCATTATTTAGCGTTTGTATTTTTAGGTCCTGTTTTGTATACTGAGTTAAATAAGTCTACTATAATGTCTAAGGTTTCATCATTTATGCATTTTAAGATTTCTGTAGTGATTTGATCTGGACCTAGTGCTTTACCATTTTTGCTGTTTTTAATGCCATTTTAATTTCCTCTTTTAATATCTTTTTAAAACAATATCCTCTTCTAGTTATATCTCCATCTGCTCTGTTCTATTGTCTTTGAACATTTTATTGATGTATTCTGTCCATCTCTTTAATTTGTTGTTAGTATTTAACACAAGTTTCTTATTTGCATCTTTCAGTATTCCCGGTTTTCTTTTTCTATTGTTGTGAGTTAATTCTTTAATTTTTTTATGTGTTTTAGAATATCATGTATTTTCTGGTATTCTTCTATTTCTGAGCATTGTTCTTTTACCCATTGTTCTTTCGCTTTCTTAATTCTGTATTTTATTTGTTTATCCACTTTTTTGTACATCTGATTATCTTTGTTTTTATATGCCTTTCATAGAATAGAAAAAAGGCAACACAAAGAAAGACATTTTCTGAAATGAACTTTTCCAACACCAATTTTTTTATTTTGTTGGGTTGTGTTATATTTTCAGTATATAGTTTACTTCATTCCAGATTCTGTGTGTTTAGCATTTCTTGTCGACAAACTGATAAAAATTAGATTTTAATCTTGGTACATTGAGGTTATCTTAAACTATTTAAAAATAACGTCTACATCTAAAAATAAATGCTAATCAGACAAGATTCTTTTTATTGTTTTCTCTCTTGTGTCCCATTTTATTTCAAGCACAATCAGAATCTAATTTTAGTTTTAGAACGTTTTAGAGAGTTACATTTTGTTAAAAATTTGTAAAACCTGAACAATTAACAAGAAACCTAGGTGATATCTAAATATTTGGATCAGGATCAGAAAATCTACTGGAGACTAAGGCTAAAGCGGACCCTAAGCAATATTGCAAATCTGGACCTATTTTCAGTCATGACACATACTTTGCGTTTGGTAGATTGGTTTCAATTTCAAAGGATATCTTATATGGAAATTATATAAATTAGAGATGAGATTCATGATCCCTCGACATTAGCAAAGTCCTGAATATGTTTCCAAAGGGGATATGGAAATCTCGGCCTAGTACCAGAACTTTATATTAGTTTTTAAACAATATTATATTGGTGTTTTTCTTAAATGTTTCAGGCAAAAATATGATCGAATTCTTCATCTTTACTACCAGATTTGATATTAAATCAGCACAAGAGAAGTTAGATAACTATTACACTCTTAGGTCAAGTTTAACGAAAGTATTCCAGTACGCTAATCCATCATCACACGCAATGAAGGCAGCCGTTGATTGTGCGTAAGTTGGCTTAAGATATTTTAAATTTATTTTGGTGCTTAAAAATATCCTTGTAATTCACATTTTAACCAGAAGAATCACTATTTCCTCGCACCATACATTTGTTTTATCATTTTTTTTATTTAGATACTGTTATAGAACATATTTAATTGATATTAATATTATAGTCGGTTTGCTAATGTAAATCCAGAGCTGAGTAATTACCAAGAAATGCTGGTAATTGGGTAAATACTGGTAGAGCATATTTCAACTGTAGTGGCGGAAATTTCTAGGAACAGTAAAGCCTCACCAAACAAAGCAGTGGCGTTCCAAAAAATACTTATGATTTAAATTAAATTGTTAAAGATAGGTACACACAATTTATTAAACAATGATATTAGATTATAGTTTTGGCAATATTGTACTACATTTGAATACATATTATTATCAGCGGCGGCCGGCCAGGTGAAGTAGGTGAAGATGAGGTTCACCAAAAAAATAGAATTAAATTGAGACAAATAAATAAAAATGAAAGCAACATTATTATACCTAAATTCTGAAATAAATTATTTATTCTCTATTAATTAATCCAAAAATTAAAAAAGGCAACTAGCTTTACAAGCGGTAGGTACTTGACGGTCAAGTCCTTACCTGTGTCACTAGCCGTGTACGATTCAGGAATAGGTGAATATCATTTTTTAAATGTGGAATCCATCTGCACAAGCGTTCACGGTTGCCATGGCAACGTGACGTCAACATATCCTTAGTGCTGGCTGAGAAAACTGGCGAGTACAGTTCCGTCTAAAAATTCATTATCCGTCTTCACTACCACTGTTGGATGTGTATTTGGTATTCCTATTTTTCGGAAATTTCTCTCAGCGACAATGTTTTGAAATTTAGTCTATTATATAGATATTTTTATATA
Organism: Diabrotica balteata; assembly: GCA_918026665.1. NCBI lineage: Eukaryota > Metazoa > Arthropoda > Insecta > Coleoptera > Chrysomelidae > Diabrotica > Diabrotica balteata. The sequence continues at coordinate 4,906,198 of OU898277.1, read as the reverse complement.
GTATTTATTAGTTTAGTTTAGTCACAGTATTAATTTTATTTGTTTAGAGCACTTTATTAATACATTTATCTGTGGTTTGTTTCGGATTTCGGATATAAAGTGTTCTCGTGGATTTCGTTTGGACAAAAATAATTTTAGACAGACATGAATCCAATTAATGACTAGGTTTGTAATATATTAGAGACTCCGTTTAGGCATTGTAAAAATAAAGATAAAAGGGATGTTCTTTTACATGATCGACCAACCAGTATTTTAAACATCTGCGTCTGATCCAGTGTGGTCGGCTGCAATCAGCATCTGACCCAGAGTGGGCGGCTGAATCGAAACTCACCAACCCGGTTTAGCAGGCGTGGTGTTTAATCGCCAAAAAACCCTCAATGAAATGTCAAGGTTCAGAACTAAAATACCCCAGGCAAGCAGAACGAATCGTATCTAGTATAAGTACCCTAAAAAACTGTTTTCAAGTTATTAGGGCCCTAAACTCTATTCATTTTTTTAACTAATTTTTAATGAGATTTGGGCGCGAAGTAGGTGCCAAAACTCCTTTTGGCTTCGGCAAGCTTTCCTCACCTTCACCACTTTTTTACCCAGTATTACAAACAAAAAGTTTGATATTTATAAAACAATCAGTGTACAATCAAACTCCATTTATTATTTGAGTGAGTAATAATTTTGTAATTAGTGCGATTTTAAATAATTTAATTTGTTTAATATTGCAACGCCACTGCATGGGACTGATTATAGATAGTCTATTGCCTGCGCGATTAACTGAAATAAGCTGTATCATCTGTAAAATAAATACGGTACCATAAAGGATCTGTTAATAATCTAATACTGTACATTTTTTCTCTTTAGTTTCCTATTGTATAACATTACCAATGGACCTTCTATATCTTCTATTTTAGGTACCTAGTGCCTCTACCAAACCTCGTTAATGATAAAAACGGAGTCATTGTTATAAGAGAGCTACCACATGTACCATCTGGTTTCGACGGGAATTGGTGGTTAGGAGCCGTTATGAACATTTTCGAAGTTAGAATGCAGGAAGGGGCGCATACTACTGGAAATATTTTGCTGTATGACCACCAGCATCTCTGTATGAAACACGTTTTTCACGTTACACCGACATTTATCATGAATCTTATTAAACTTTCAGAGGTAAGAACTGGAATGATGTCAAGTAATACTCTAAAACTAATTAGAGAATAATATTGACTAAAGTCGGTTTTTATTTTTAGCAAGTATTAGACAACAATATCATAGAGTGGCATTTTATTAATAGTCCCCCAATTATAGAGGTAATATTGAAGGTTTGTAAAGCATTTATGAAACCAGACCTTTACTCCAGGGTAAGTGAATCTTATTTTGGCACCGTTGCGTCATAGTATTTTTAATATAATTAATTACTTTCTTCAAATTTTTTAAATCTTGTCAGAGTGTTATTGAGATTTTGTTGCTCGAAGTAAGAATTCGACTTTTCTTGTAATAATACTGCGGAACAAATGAATATTCTTAATATTTTTCGTTTATTTCTTCACATTTTTTGTTGTACATTTCATCTTTACTTTTGGTAACAGTTTTCTTAACTTCTCTAGTCCAGTAAGTGTATGTTCTCCAGTCTTTTGGATTTCTGTTTGTAGCCAGATTTGATATGCTTTCTTTTTGATATCTACCAACTCTCTTATTTCTTGTAACCACCACTGCGAATCTTGGTTTTGGACATTTTCCTTATATCCTATGATATAAGGAAAATGTTCAATGCTCTTTTGCTGCATTACGTACAAAACCTTTTATTTGGCAGTATAGTTCTCCCACCGTCTAGTTTTCTTTGCTAATATTTTATAGTTTTGTAGCCAATCTAAGTTTGTACAAAAATTGGCTGAGCATTTAAATCTCCCAAAAATAATTTCTCCTTGTTTTTCTTAATTCTATCTAATACGTTCAGTAGATTATCGCATTTTTTTTTTAATTTCTGTAGCAGCATCTTCGTTGGGAACATAAACCCCTACGATATCTATGTTATGGCCATTTTTTGTCAGCTCTACCTTTATAATTTTTTCGTCAACTTCTTGAGATTTTACATATTTTAGTAATTTATTGCGAATGAGTACAGCTACACTCCGTTTGGATCTACTAGTCTTCGGTACAGCACTGTAAATTTGCATATAGTTACAGACTTTTTCGTTAGTTTTACCATTTTTCTTCGTTTTCGTTAGTCTACAGATTTAGGTTTCCATTTTTTCAAGTTCCAATAACACTTCCTTTTGTTTATTTCTGATACCTTATAGTAGCCAACCCTCATTCTTGAATGACCAGAACTTTTATTTGGGATTTTTTTTCCGTAGCCGACCTGTTCCAGTTTTTCTATCTATCTATCTAATTAGCCTTCTTGGGTCCATCTTTGAACATAGGCCTCCCAAATCCTTTTCCATTCTTCTCTGTCTGTCGCTACAGTCATCCACCTAGAGCTCACGTGCTTCTTGATATCATCTGCCCATTTGGGGGCTTCCTCACTTTTGTTTTCTCTCTTATCCACTCGTTTCTCTTTTTATCCATTAGACTTATGTCCAACATTTGTCTTTCCTTTGCTCTTTGGGGTTTTATGATTTTTTCCATGTTTGCTTTATGTTATTTAAAAATTATTTAAATGATATGATTATGATTCTATCACACTTTTTAATTCTCTTATCTCAGGGTTATATTCGTGCTTCAATATCTATGCTTTACATGTGAAAGGTAAGGTCCAAAGAATACCGGAATAATAAAAAAAACATATATGATATAACATTATATATTGAAATAAAAATAATGAAATAACATTCACACTCAAATGTTTTCAATAAACAATATCTCATATAATGATTCTTAAAATTTTGTTCTACGTACGTGAACCTTCAAAATTAATGATACAAAAAATATTAGTTAAAATCTCAAAATCCCAATTATTATTCTAAATCTCCTAATCAAAATATTTATATCTTTTCTAAAGTAATTGTAAAAATTGTGTTATCAATAAAAGAAAAAACTGCAGAAAAACAAAACTATCTCTCTCTGATGATGAGTGGTCCAAATCCTTGTTCCTTGTAGCCTATACTATCTATTCTTAGCAGCTCCCTAGGTAATCAGCAATCTTACAACAAATTGTTGCAAGTTTATCGTCCTTAATGATCTCCTTCAAATGCACGAATCGTTCAAATTATGCTATCCTCTTCTCCTCTCGATAAACTGAATCTCTCGTTGGCCTGAGTGAAAAATGACTCTTGGAATATCTTCTCTTTACGATAAACTGAATTTCTCGTTGGCCTGAACAGTGACTCTTGGAATATAAGTAGAAAAATATGACTTACAATCTTTTACTGGATCAGCTTCTGTCAGATACACTAACTACACGAAAACTCACAAACTTTCACTGATCCTACTTCCTACCTCTGGGAAACTACCCGAGAACAACGGCCGTTCGCCTTGCACCCTTGGAAACCAACTGACTATCTTTTTTTTTCAAAAACTAACTAAAGTCTCATTCTCAAACCAACCATCCCACCTTTTTCAATCTCATCCAATCAAAACGCGTCATATATCTCCCATTTCTTCATTTCGATAACACAAACAAATTTTTACCTAATTCTTCTATTTTATCGGTTATCAATACAATGTCATCGGCGTACCTTAGATGGTTTAAGCATTGTCCACAAATTTTTATACCTTTTTCTTCCCATTTTAAACTTTTAAAAATATTTTCCAGAGCCTGATTTGAAAAGTTTCGGTGATATTGTGTCACCCTGTCTCACGCCTCTATTTATTTGTATTGAGTTTGTTCCTTCATATACTTTAATAGTTGTTTTGGCTTCCTTATATACATTGGCTATTAGTTCCGTATATCTGTGGTCAATTCTGCTGTTAATCAAAGAACTTTTCACTGTCCAATGTTCTTTATTTGCCCATAATTTAAGTATAAATATAGTCGTACAGTTGTCTTCATTTACCTAAGTAATACTCCAAATAAACTGCCATTCTTCTTTCAGTTAAGATACCATCAGAAGATAGACACTTTAACCGATTATATTCCACACGAGGTGTTACCGAAGGATTTCGGAGGCAAGGAAAGACCTTTAGATGAACTAAGAGGTAAGAACTACATTTAAATCTTAATTTTTTAACTTAACTTGTTAAAGTGACAATATTTAACAATAAACACATAAGAAGAAATCAGCTTTCGTCAAAACGAAAAAAATCTTTAACAGGCACGATATAAAATTGTAAATAAAAATTCGTTTACTAAAATGCTAAGTATTCTCCGTTCTTTTATATGGCGTGGAGTCATGGACCTTAACTGAAGCATCACTAAAGAGATTCGATGTGGTGCTATAGACGCATGTTGAGGATTTCCTGAATAGACAGAGTTGCCAATGAAGAAGTACTACATAGAATGGGTAAAGAGCGCAAACTAGTCGTAACCATAAAACGTCGCAAACTCGAATACCTGGGCCATATAATGCTCAATGAACAACGATATGACCTACTTCGGACTATACTTCAAGGTAAAGTGCATGGGAAAAGAAGTCCCTGACGAAGAAGAATATCCTGGCTGCATAACCTGCGAAAATGGTTTAACTTAACCACTACTCGACTTTTCAGGGCAGCAGTCAACAAAGTCAGAATAGCCATGTTAGTGTCCAACATCCGTAACGGATAGGCACCATAAGAAGATCCAGAATGGTCGTCGATATTCGAAACGAATAGGCACCAAAAGAATAAGAATAGTTATTGGATAATCCTTATATCTTTTTTATTGAGAGCAGTATCCATAAACGTCTGCATAAAGAGTTCTTATCTAACATTATCAAAGGTCTTTTGGTAATTGACATCCTTTCTAATCATAGCATTTATACACTGGTAACATCGTGTAAAAAATGTCTCGTGTTTCCAAGCTGTTTAGGAAGATGTTTGTTATTTGTGCAAGTTTAAGTAAGTTATCCCCTGATTTTTGGTCTCTCTTGGCTTGTAATTGATATAAAAAATTAATTACAAAATTAATATTTAAGTCCCTTAAAACCTCTTTCTTATAAAGGTCTATTCCAAGTATGATAAATAAAGCTTCGCTTATGCGCTTATGGTATCGTATGGTACATTTATTTAAAACACTACTGTACACTCTTACAATATCTTAACGTTAATTTAGTTATGATCCTCGAGATAATAATTGTTGTCTCTTTTATAATAGTCCTTGCTATATCAGCAGTCGTTCATAAATGAGTCAAGTTTGTTTTGTCAGCCGACGACAACAAGGTCGCGCTTCAACATTATGATGATTCGCACATTCCGACCGAGGCTGTTTCTTGTGTATGTCCTCGATTTGTGCTACACGTTTCTTTTAACTTATTCTTATTATTCTTCTTATTATATTATATTATTAACTTATTCTTTGTATGAATTGTAATATTTTCAGGATAATACCACACAAAAACTATATACAATTATTGTTTTCAGAACTGTGGTTAAAAAAACTCGAGGAACACCAACCATACTTTAACAGATTGGGCAGTTTAAAAGTCGACGAATCACGACGTCCTAAAGCAGAAAACGCTCCCACTGGTATCCAAGCGATGTTTAACAACATTAACAGTTTGCTCTTTAAATAAATTAGTATCTTACAGTATATTTCACGAATTTGCGTCTAATTTGGATTAGAGACGAAAGCTTTCACTTAAACGGTCCGCTCTGCTGAGAAAGTTAATAGCAAAATCTCCCATTATTTGAAGAACTGTCAAAGACAAGCTAAACTACGGTTTTACCTGATAATGCATTTTACATTTGATTAGAGAAATATACAAATATACGTGCAAAAACAGAAGAATATTACAAATGCTTTTGTTTTTAAATCGTAGTGGTAAGTATTTTTACTGATAATATAATAACAATAATACAGAATCGTTGATCAGGAACAAATTGAAGTTCTGGTTATACAAAAACGAAATGAAGTTGGAAGTAAAACCACCAAACCCAAAATGACCGTTTTATTGAGACTGAACTGGTTTGTCATGACTTGAAGCATTAGGACTTCTGTTTTATCCATTTGGGTCTCTCTGATCTGTTACGTACTTATATGTAGATTCAAAATGTATCCGAATGTGGTGCCGTCCACTACATTGTCTACATCTGTGCTGGGAGAAACATTTTGACTCCTTTGTACTGATTTCCAGAAACTTCCTACATTGCATTACACTATGGTCTCCGTTCCATATTATATAATGTATTTTTGACAATTCTAACGTTTGAAATCTTCTTTGTAGAACGGCTGCCGTTGATTTATAGGTCGGTATCTCTCTACTATCTCCAATGTGATTTTCATACAATCTCCTGGTTTCGTTATCCCATTTTGTTATACTTATTCTGGCTATAAATGGGCTCCAGGATTTCGTGTTGATACCTAGACATCCGATTGTTTCTAGGCATTCATGAAATACGTCGTGTATTCTTTTAAGAGCTCTAGCCGAAGCTTCCTTTACTTCTTGTGCTTGGAGCATCCTGTCAATTAATTTAAACAATATGATCCTTTGGTTTCCATACCTTTCTCTAAGCATTGTCCAGGCATCTGTTATATGCAAGTGTTGTATCATTCTGATAGCTTCTCCTTTTAACAGACAAATAAATTCGAAGAGTCTACCATTACTTTAGATTTAAATCAGGTAATAGAAACAATATAGAAGACTATCGTCCTATAAGTATCCTTAATTCCCTGTGAATCAAAATATTTGAATGTATTCTGTACATGAATATAATGAAAAACTTTACAAATAAATTTGTTTCAGAACAACACGATTTCTTGCCTGGGTTTTCTACAACTAGTAACCTTTGCATCCTCTCTAATTTTGCTAGCCAGGCAATAAATAATAAACTCCGATTAGATTTAATAATGACTAACTGCTCAAAGTCATTTGATATAGTTGACCATGACATTCTTTTATTGAGATTGAATGAGTTTGGCTTTTCACATGATGCTTGTGCATTTATAAAATCGTATGTAGAATTAAGGTTACAGCGATTCAAAATTGGTAGGTGTTTTTCAAATAAATTTCAGGCTACATCTGGCAACTCCCAAAGGAGCATCTTAGAACCATCATTTTTCTTAATTTTTGTCAACTCACTACCAAAATCTCTTAAATTTTCTTCTAGTCTGATTTATGCAGATGATTTTAAGCTTTTAAGACTATATATACTCCAAATGATTGTCAGTTACTACAGGAGGACCTCACATCAGTTGTAAAATGGTTCAGAGACAACAATATGGTCTTGAATATTAAAAAATATGGAGTCATATCCTTCACCCGCAAATCGACTACATTCAAAATAATTATTATAGAATTGACAACTGTGTAGTATCTAGGAAAATCAAATGTAAAGATCTGGGAATACAGGCTAACATGAAATGTAATGAACATATATAAATATTGTTAATTAGGCCTACAAAATATTGATTTATAATAAGAAATTCCAAACATTTTAGTAAAAACACAGCCATTGTAGTCAGACCAAATTTGGGATATTCATCAGTGGTATGGGCTCCTGAACCCAAAGTTTATTCGAAGGTATTTAAGTATCTTTACCTTAAGCCATCAAAACAGTTCCTTCAAACATTTGGCTTGCAGTCATTAGAGCAAAGAATAAATATGCATTATGTTGTGTTTATTTATAATATTATTAACAATGTTAAATATAAAACATGTGGTTTGAACAAGTTTATTAGGTAACATTGTGTCAAAGGTCAATCTAAGAGTGAACAGTAGTGATCTCTTTTCTTGTAGTCCATGTAATGCTTGTCTACGAATTATATGCAATATCAGAAAAATGTGTTAATTAAGATTCTGTGCAGTAAAGTGGACCATTGGCTATTGAGTGTCTAGCGGTAATTAAAGAAAGTCGCATTCGTGAAATATACTATGGATACATACATCTATTTTATAAGCTGCTCCATATATGAATCAAATCCAACATTATTTTTTATAGTTTTGGTTCTCTGCCGGTACGCTATTTAAATATAAGTTTTTGATAAATAATAACTGAACAGGTATATTATTTTAATAGTGGTATATGTAGTTTTAATTTTTTAATTACTGTTTGAGAATAATATAGTGTTTTTTATAAGTAGTGTAGAAAATACATAGTGTCTAGAATATATTTCTAAAAATCAGTGAAACTATCTACTGAGTCAATAAATTTTTATCATCTGTAATGAGTTTTATTATAGTACTAAATATTTTATTATAGTACTAGTGATCTTATAGTACTAGTAAATTTATACTATTTGTATAAATTACTAACTAAAATCATAACCAACCGCCTAACACATAAGCTCGATTTCCATCAACCTATCGAGCAGGCTGGATTGCTCTTTAATTTTCCTCTTCTTCGCCTTTTTAGGACTCTCAGAATTTTCTTCTAGGTCATTAGAAATATCAAAAACAGGATCTGGTTTTTTTTTTATTTTTATTTTCCTTACTGGAGGTATAAAGTCATCAGGATTAACATCAGCTATTGATATATTATTGAATATGTCACTGTTGTTTGTTTCAAGTTGCTGTTTCTCTTTTTTTATTTTTTTCTTTGGGGAAATGTAACTAACATTTGGACAGAATTGAGTGGATGTGACATTTGATAGCATGGTACTATTGATAAGTGACTTCCTGTCCTCTTTTGCTTTTTTATTCTTCTTGGACTTCAAGAGATTATTAACAGCCTCAGTCAGCTTCTTTTCCACAGCTTCATCAAGCTGTATCTTCTCTTCAAAATTTGAACCAAATAGGGGATGGCGATTTTTCAATGTATTTGGTAGTTGTACTGCAGTTTTTTCTATAGTTGGTACATTTGGACATTTGTTGGGTTTTATATACTTCTCCATTACTAAATCCCCCTCTTCATAAGCTCCCATAGATTTTTGATCGAATTGAGGTCTGGTGAATTACCTGACTTTAATTAGTACTTTAATTTTCTGTTTTTCCAAGTACGATGTTACTGTTTGTGCCTTATGGCACGGTGCTGAATTGTACGTAAAGGTAAAATCCTCCGATTCGCCAAACCAGTCTTTGATTTGTGACATGGGCTTGCTTTTCAGAACTTCAATATACTGATATTGATTCATCATTCCATTCACAATTTACAGCCTTCCTAGGATAGTTTACTCGCTCCACTATGCAATCCTTGTGATATTTTTCACCCATTCGCCTTCGGACGAAGGCTGATTTATACATTAGTATCTCGACTGTAGACTCATCGGAGAAACAAACCTGTGAATAAAAAAACTATAAGATATTTATTTTAGGATAAAAGCCGTGGTTATAGGGATTTAAACTTTAGTAGTGACGTAATTTACCTTATTCCAATCCCCAATTGTCCAATTTTGGTGTTCTTTGGCCCATTCCAGTCTCTTTTTCATCATTGCGATGGTCAACTTTGGTTTTTTGGCAGGGCGACATGATTTAAAACTTTGCTCAGCAAGCCTTCTCCGGACTGTCATGTCAAAAACTGGCATCCCAGCTTTACGAATATCCCGTGAATTCTTCTTGGCTTCTTTCTGTTGTTTACGAAGATATCCCTCATTTTTCTTTCGTCTCTGGGTGTAGTGACACGCTTTCGACCACATTTTTGGGCACGCTGGTGAGTCAGGTTGTTGGTACCATTTTTTTTTCTTGATATTGCTCACTGTTGCTTGCGCTACCTGGCATTGTTGAGCTCTGTGACGTTGGAAAAGCTTTGTATTCGATAGAAGTGTCTTTATCTCCACCATTTTAGACACAGGGACGTCTTTGGCCATACCTATTATGATTTTCTTCTCAAAAATTTAAATGTTTTAAAAATGTCTTTAAAATTAAAACTTTTTTTCACTCGCAGTCACCACTAATACATTATTAAAACATACTAGGTACAAAGATAAAACGATACTAATCTTTCAAAAACAATATAAAAACATACAAATTCAGTTGTAAACTCAAAGCGCAAATTTACCACAATGTGTATATTGTCACGTAATTTAACAGAAATGACAGTTCTAGAGATGTAAACGTCAAAAAAGTAAGGTTATTAGTGACAAAATATATTGGTATATCTTAATCGTATAGCAGCATATGATTTTATATCTGTTTTTTTAAATCTGTTTAAGATTTAAGTAATAATTTTAATCTGATTACTAATAAGTTTAATCTGATTACTTAAGTCTGTTTTTTTTCTGTAACTATTTTTGGTGCATAAACCAAAAAGGACTCAAACATGCAGTTTGGTTAGTACATAATCATAAGTAATGGAGAATAAATGCGGCTCTTGTACAATTTTTGATTTCTTTATCAAATTACCTAAAATTGATGTTGCAAGTGGAATGCCAGGCAAATCTAATTATCAAGAGCACTTCGCTTTCATTAGCATGTTTTATTAAAAGAGGGCGGTTGACCGAACCATATCAATCCAACTACTAAATCGCCCAAATCTCACCCCCATCGATTCTCATCATAAGAATCATTTTCCTGCCTACTCACTGCCAGTTATTACACAAGGGTACATCACACAACACACCCTCTATACGAGGGTGAATCTAATGAATATTTGTTGAACGTGGAATGACAGTATTCCTTACGGGTGGCCAACTTTTATTAGATGGGAGAAGCTAGGAATTTCATTTGAATGTCGTGACTCACCCTGGAATTTCATATAGCTAGTTGTAGGAGCACTCCAGTCATGAGATGAAAATGCTACTGAACCTCTAAAAATAATCCAAATAAGCTGAATTTTGCTGAGAATATTAATTTTGGGAATTCAAAAGAGGTGCAAAGAATTTGACTACTCCAACTTCCCGTCTTCCCCCTAAAACACAACCTCGTAGGAGTGGAAACTAAAAAATCCATTTACCAAGAATCTGTTTGCGATAAAAAAAAATCTTTCAAATAAAAAATGCGTTAATTTCCAACAAAAATGTTTTTATGTAGGGTGAACCCAAGGACACTAAATACAGATAGGATTGATTTTGTCATATGCTCTAATGTAAGAAATGCGTTGTGTTGAGTGTGACGTAGACGTGGAGATTAGTGGTTGACATTTCTTATTGTTTTATATAGAATAGTTGTGCCTGCTGCCAATTTTTTTGTTGTACTAGCGATTTAACGGCCATATAAGACTATTTAATTGTTGTTTCTATATCAATTTACTTGTATAAACAAAATGGGTGGTAATAGATGTGCCATATATGGTTGTGACAATAATTTTAAGAGTGTGAAAACCAAGAATATGCCTGTTATTTTTCACAGTGTCGAAAAGGAAAGGATTTAGTGTAGAAAACTATAAGAGCTGAATGGGTTAACCGATGTAGAAGAGCTGATAATTTTAATCTTGATTCTAGTAGAATATGCTCTGTTCATTTTACAAACAATGACTATGAAAAAGATCTTCAAAATGAATTATTAGGTAAAATGATTAAGCAATAAAATGCCTATAATTTTTGTTTAACGTAACTTATTTTAGGTTTACCTACTATACGCCTTTTAAAGAAAATTTTAGTTCCAACATGTTTCCTTATATCATGATGTAATGGTAAATAAATATAACCTCAACATAACAAGAAAAATAAGTATGTAGTACACGAAAAAAATGTAAACATATTATCGTATAGAATAAGGATTTTTGTTATTTTATAATTATGTATATTGATTTTTCCTTATTTTAAATTTGTTAAAATATCCAACATAAAAAGTGGATGTTGTCCTATAGTTATTCTATATGAAGTGACATTGTTGACAGTTCAATGAGTAATGTCAAAAAAGAGGTCATAAACTACTGTCAGTCAAGTTTTGTATTGTTCGTGTTTGTAATAAAGCATAATTGTTGATGGCCAGACGTTTATTGGTGCATATTTCTTTGTTTCTTGATGTCTTGAAACTAGAAGGAGGACTTCACCTAACGTAAATTATAACAAAAATGAGTACAATCCTAGGTAATTTTAGTGCCTTTTGAATTCGCCTCCATTTCCTCCATGATATAGTTACGCACCCTGGCACTAGGCGATGCGCCAATCTTCGTTTTGCTTATTAACGCAGGACTGACACTGCTAGGTATGAGTGTGCTATGCTTACGAACCTAAGCGAATAATCCACAATCGTACGGCGACGGTACTGTGCTACTAGCAACCAACATAAATAATCTACATATTATACCTTATTATTATACCTTACTGGACCCAACATTAGGAAAATCAAATTAATGGTTATCAGCCATAGTGCTAAGTTAATCCCGGGGCGCTATGAGCAACAAATGAAGAAATCAACGGAATCCATAGACCATCGAGCAATAAGACAAAAGAGGGAATCTAATCGTTATAAAAAGGAGACCAAAAAAGTGGCCTCTGATGGCGGACACATCCGGAAATGCAAAGGCGCTAAATTTAAATTTTCCAACATTTGTTAACAATAGCTATAAA
>OU898277.1:4459066-4886457 GCA_918026665.1 Diabrotica balteata | reverse complement strand
CTCTAGTTCATCTGGACAAATATCTGGACAATGTGTGAACCCAAAATATATTAAAAGCCATTTTCCGAGAAACTCATCACTATTTCTTATTTTACCTGTACTATCTACAAGTTCAAAGCTTCCACCAATGGCAGCTTTTCCTAGCATACGCTGTCTTTCTTTCATTTGTGCTGAAAAAGGAAATTTCTTTGTATCCTCAGAATAAGGATTTAAGTTTTACCTGCCTACCTTCTTCTTTTTCTTTTTTTAAATACCACATAAATGCTAACAAACCGCCACCTAATACTGCAGTAATTCCAAGATTTTTCCACGTTATGGGCCCAACGCCTCTTCCTGGCGGTTTCGGTTTAGGAAAAGGTTTATTGTTACTATAATTTCTAGCAATTTGACGAATTCTGTTGGGTAGTGCAACCTAAGGAAAATATTGAGGTAGTGAGATGAAAATATCACAATTTTATTAATATTACCTCTGCACTTTGGAAATAAATGCTGCTTCGTCGTAAAAGTTGAACATTTAAACTTTTTATAACATTATAACATGACATTTTGTCGGTCCAATTTTTTTAGGTTAAGTTTAAGTTTGACAGAATGACAGAAAACAGTTCATTTTGACACAGAATACACCAGATGAGTGGGTGTATTCTGTGCTTTTGACAACAAATTCACAAGTATGCTGGAAAGCATACATTTGTGTCATCTGTTCAATGACGTATTGTTGTAGCGAACAAAACAAAAGTGCTGACGAAGGACAACCATCGAGCAAAAAGATAAAAGAGGGAATCTAATCGTTATGAAAAGGAGACCAAAAAAGTGGCCTCTGATGGCGGACATATCCGGAAATGCAAAGGCGCCAAATTTAAATTTTTTAACACTTATTAACAATAGCTATAAAATATTTTTCAGACGAGAAAGTTTTAATTAAATATTAACTATAATAGTCTAAAAAGTGACACAATTGGTAAAAAACTTCAATATAAATAAAATTTCATGTGACAGTTGGGACAAACAATAACATAACCAAACTAAACTTGACTTCTTAAACAAGGAAAGAGCATCGAGCAATAAGACAAAAGAGGGAATGTAAAGGTAGAAGGGGTAAACATATTGATAGACAGGAAGTGCCATCTTGAGAGGCCACTTTAAACAAGGAAAGACAGTCTCTTTCCTTGTTTAAAAGTCAAATTTAGTTTGGTTATGTTATTGTTTGTCCCAACTGTCACATGAAATTTTATTTATATTGAAGTTTTTTTACCAATTATGTCACTTTTTAGACTATTATCGTTAATATTTAATTAAAACTTTCTTGTCTGAAAAATATTTTACAGGTATTGTTAACAAGTGTTGGAAAATTTAAATTTAGCGCCTTTGCATTTCCGGATATGTCCGCCATCAGAGGCCACTTTTTTGGTCTCCTTTTCATAACGATTAGATTCCCTCTTTTATCTTTTTGCTCGATGGGAAAGAGACTGTCTTTCCTTGTTTAAAGTGGCCTCTCAAGATAGCACTTCCTGTGTAACAATATTTTTGTCCCCACTACCTTTACATTCCCCCTTTTATCTTTTTGCTCGATGAGGACAACAGAACAAGTAGACCAAACACATAATAATCAGAGTATTAAAAAAGGTCTACAATTGTCCATTGTAACAGATTCTAAAACAAGATATTTAACAAAGTAGAGTTTAGAATTAAGTTGGTATAATTGAAATTGCGACTGTTATATTTCGTGGCATACGACAGACATCCCGCTCAACGTCAAGTTTTTGTATTGCTTTGGAGGGAACTTTTGCCGCACGAAAAAAACTGGGAAATTGTGGGGAATGAAGTATTAAAATTCTTAATAAACACTCAAAAAGAAAAATGTCCAGTATTTTGCAACCTGTAGATGTAAACGTAGGTTTATCGCCTGTACGGTAAGTGAATTGTGGAATTTTCCAAAAATTAAATTTTATGTTATACTTTAATTCTTCAGTAAAAGAGCAAGATATGATGATACAGTCAATGAATTTAATAAACATGAGAGGTGGAGTTTTCACAAAAACGAAGTGGTTTTACACGAAACTTTTGATCATGGAGTTGGTCGTTTGGATTGTGATACTGAAGAAATATATACTGATGATGATACAATATTTAATAGAAACATTCCTGGAAGTATAGACATTTCATGTGCTTCTATGACCCCAAACACTAGGGAGAAACAGGTATAATTATTTTACTCTGAAATAAAATTTTGATTTTTTTTTCCTACATAGAAGGCCTGTATGTTCATTGGGAGCAGCCATTCTCAGGTTTATTTAACTTCTGTTGTGCTTTTTTAACTGTTCTCTCCATTATAGATCTTTAGTTGTTCCATAGTGGTTTTCGGGCCATTTTTATTGGATTTGTCTTTTATCTTATCAATATGTTCTCATATTATTTTATATGCCAAGCCTTTATTGACCATTATGAATATTATTCATCCATCTTGTTTTTGTAGTTTTGCTATGATCTTGTCTTCAATTGATATTAGTTATAATTTTCTATTGCTTCTATTATTCACTAAGTAGTATGTAAAATGTCTTCCACAGCAACTCTGTAAGTGGAAGTTTAATTGCTGAAGAATTTATTATCCTTGTTATGGTCTGCTTATATGGGAACCACATTTTATTCAAATTTCAAGTTTTTAAGCTTCTTAAACCAATTTTACTAATCTCGTATCTATATTCTGTTGAGACATTTATATCATTTTAGTTGTAATATTGTCTATTTTATTGTTTACTCGATATCCTCACTTGTAAATAGTTAATCACTATAAATTACATGTTGGGCAGTCTTTTAGATCTGTCATTATTATAAAATCTGTATTTCTTACTACAATTCCATTTAAATTGTTAACCTTTCAGCTCTCACTATTGGAATCAACTTTACCAAAAGAATCTTTAGACAAATTAACTTTAGGTGAATGGGACAATGTATTATGTGAGAAAATTGTTATAAAACCAACAGATAAGACAAGTAAGTATCTTTTCCTGTAATCAATTTCAAATATATATAATATATATTATATATTATAATATAATATAAATATATATAATATATATTATATTATAATATATATTATAAGGTAGTAAGAGGCAGAATTAATGGTGTATGCAAGGCAATAACACAGGTATTCAATGAAATTTACAGGTATTCAATGAAGTGCCAATATTGGTGGTGTATAAAGTAGATTGGCCCCTAAGGCACCCCTAACAAAATGTTTAGAAAATCGGTGCTCCTTTCATCTACTTTGACACTCTATTTCCTATCACACCAGTAAGACAGCTATATTCAATGCATCCATAGATAAGCCAGTTGATTTCAAAATTGTGCAGAGTAGTGAATGATTGATAGTGTTGAAAGCCTTAGAGAACTCGATTAAAAATACAATGGTAACCTTACCTATATCTCTTTCTCTCAAAATGTCATTAGTTATTTTAAGGAGTACTTCTCACAGTTGTTAAATGGCCTAAACCCGGACTGAAACTCAATTAAGATATTGTTAGAAATATAATCGCAAAGCTGCATTTCCATAATGCATTCTAGAGCTTTTGATAGAGTTGGTAGAATACTTTAAGGATAAATGTTAGATCCTTATATTCTGTTGGATTGTTACATTCATGTATGGGTCCAATTAATGCTTTTTTCCATTCATCTGGGAAATAGGAGAGGCGACAGTTTATTATATGTGTTTAATAGGAAAGAATTAATGGGCAACATTGAAGTAACACTTTTAAGTTTGCACTAGATCACAAGATACTGGAGTAAAGGTGAAATGTTTCCAATTAGGTACAGTATTTAAGGAATTGTCAATTGTATTTTGATTGATTGTTAGATGTGGGATGAATGATGTGTAGTATTGATTAATCTCATAAGGTTCTTTTAAAGGTTCTCGAATTGTGTGTTCGTTCTTACCAATATTAATGAGTTTTAAATTTTTCAAAAAATTTTTTCCCAAGATTGTGTTGAAAGAAGGCTTTTTCATTATCGGTTAGCCCAGAAGTATAATTTTTAGTGAATCTTTTTAAAGGGTGCCTTTTTGTAAAAAAGAGCCATAATGGAGCTGCTTAAGAATTTTACTTTGTCATTGATGTTTTCAATCTGATAGATGTTGACAAACAGAGTAGAGTTTAAATGAAGTAAAAAAAGATTTGCATCAAAGTGTTTAAAATTTCTAACAGTCTTAAAAATTGGGGCAGGTTTTTCTGGGAAGATATTGACATCACAATAAATAAAAACCATGTCACAATAAATAAAGGTCAATCAAAACCTAAGTATTAATACAAAGTTATGAAAATTCATGATTTATTGCATCTTATTCAGTTTTTAAAACAAAGAAAGTACAGGATTGATTTTGGCAATATTTTACACTGTTTAAACCAGTGCTACAGGCCTTGTAGGCCCCTGGCTTCTAAAAACTTATTATTTGCTCCATTTTTTTTCGGTTCCTTGCTTTCTCACACCTATTTCAGACAAGTCTTGCTTTACTGCTTTCAACCATTTCTTCTTTGGATGTCCTCTTCTTTTTTCCCTATTCCTGCCTCCTTCAGTATTGTTTTAACATTTCGATTCTCTGGCATTCATATAATGTAACCAAACTATCAAGCTCTTTGGGCTCGTATTTTTGCTGTAATTGCTGGTTTTCCATACATCCTCATTATTTCTTTATTCTTTCAACTTTTCCAATATTTTGTGCTCTCTTTATTCCTGCAAAGATTTTTCTGAGCACTTTTTTTCCCAGATCTCTACTTTCTTTTCTTCCTACTATTTCATAATCCATGTTTTATTGGCATACATCACTGTGGATCTGATTACTGTCTTATAGACTCGCAGTTTAGCTGTTCTTGAAACATTTCTTGCTTTCGGTAATGTATTTAGTGACCTTATCGCTCTGTTTCCCTTCATTAATCTTTTGTCTATCTCTTTTTCTTCTTTTTCCCGTATTCGTTGTGGTTACTCATAAGTATTCAAATTCTGACACTTTTTCAAAAGTATAGACAGTGTCTGCTCCTTTTATTTTGATATATTTGTTATTATTTATGTCTCCTCTCATTTCCATATATTGCATTTTTGTTTCGTTTATTATTGATCCGTATCTTTTCTCTTCTTCAAATTTCTGGAAAACTTTTTCTAAATGTTTTTTTGTTCTCCTGTTTTTGCTCATATTTGATCTTTTTACGATTTTTTTAATACTAGGTTGAATAAATTCGTTGATAGCTGATCCACTTGTTTTAAACCTCTATTCACTGTCAACTGTCTTTAAAAGCTTACTTCCATTGTAATCCTATTCATCGTGTTCCTAAGCGCCATTCTCACTAGCCTTATAAGCTTCTCTGGAATCGCAAATGTTCTGATGGCCTCATATAGCATTGTTCGATTTAGGGAGTAATATGCTTGTTTAAAATCAATAAATAGCATATGTAATCCTAAGTTTTGTTTGTAGCTATTATTTTGTGTTAATTTTAACATACTTATTTGATCAGCAGTTGTATGTCCTGATCTAAAACTTCCCTGGTATTCTCACTTTGTTATCATATTGTATTAATCTTTTCCTAATAATTTTTAAAGTATTTTATAGACTACTTCTAATAGTGCTACACCTTTATAGTTTTCGCACTCTATTTTGTCTCCTTTTCTATAGATAAGACAAATAAGAGCACTATTCCATTATTTCGGCATTTCTTCCTTTTGCGAAATTATTAGTGTCAAGTGAAATATCCTTTCCTTCAATCTTTCGTCACCGTCCTTAAAAATCTCAGCTGGGATACCACTTTCTCCTGCACTTTTGTTATTTTTTAGGTCTCTTATTATTTCTTTGACTTCATTCAAAGTTGGTTCCTCGCACGGCCCTTCTTCATCTTCTTGCCAATTTTCATATCTATCAAGTTCCTCTTGTTGGTCTTTATTTAATAGATATCAAAATATTCCGCCCATTTGTTTAATTTTTCTGTTGTTTCACCTAGAAGTATCTTTGTTTCTGCAATACTGTGGATTATTCTTTGTAGTTTCTCTGGATTTTTTTTTTAACTTCTTGGTAGAACTTCTTCAATTGCGTTTCTAGCGGTTCTCTTTTTCTTTCTGCAAATTCTTTTCACTTCCCTTCTTCTTGACACATAGTTTCTTCGATCGCATTTTGGGTATTTTCTTTATCTCTTTGTAGTTTTGCCCTGTTTATTCTCGCCTAAACATTCCTACATTCTTCATCGAACCAGTCTTGCCGTCTATTTATATACTCTCTTCCTATACGCTTTTCCGCTGCTTCCGATATAGCAGTCTGTACGGCTTGCCACTCTTCATCTATATTCTATATTCATAGTTTTTTATTTATTTCTCTAGTCTGCTTCTCTTGAAGGCGCTCTGATTGATAATTTAATCTATCTCTAACAGGTTTTGGTATTATTGGTAGTTGTTGTTTTAGTTTTGCTATTGTTATCGATATTTATAGATCAAAAAAATATATTGGACCCGAAATGTTTAAAAATATCCAGATAACTGTGCTTTTGGTAGTTGCCGTAACTCATCTGATTTCAGTGTATTATGAACTACAGCTTTTGTTTATTGGCATTATTTTTTTAGATCATTTTGACTTATTAGCAGACGAAATAATACTTAATATTCTAAGGTGGCTACCAAAGACGTGTTTACCGGAAATAGCCTTAGTGTGTAAAAGATTTAGTAGACTCATCCAAGATGAGTCGCTTTGGACTAGAATGGACGTTTCTGGGAAAAATTTGAGCCCGGGCCGATTCGGAAAAATTTTGAGCAACCAAGTGATTATTCTCAGGGCATCAGCTGCAGTGGTAAGTATTTAATAGTTCCTACAAGTAATGATGGTCAAATAGGTTTAATATGGATAATAATTTTTATTGAAGAAATCACTAGTTACACTAAATATGTTTTTTAAGAGTTCAAATTTTGATCCTTTGTATCATCAATATAAAACTTTCATTAACAGTTTTTGGTATTTGAGTTTTTGTTGTCTTTTTGCCATTTTATGTGAATATATTATCATTGTTTAAATAGTACTAGTTAGACAATCCTTATGGAACACATGTTTGACTTATAATCTGCCGTCATGTGGCAGCCTCTAGTCATAAATTTAAAAAACTATTAACAGAGACTAAATTCTCTACAGGATTCTACTCGAGTATATTTTTAGGTGTCTGATAACTAATTCAAACTTGTACACGGATGCCAAATTGTGAAGAAAATATATGACTTAAATAAAATGCTTATTGTTATTATCGTCGTATACGTCTTGTGAAAGATAACTTGACTATTTCGAGTGATTATTTCAAATTGTTTTTATACTTTCAGACTTGCTAAATTTAAATCGGTCAGTAATCTATTTAAATGAAGTAGATAAATGCTGCCGTTTTTTTTAAATTTTTATTAGTTTACCAGATATTAAATTTGGTTATATGATTTGTTAGAAAAGGATTAAATATTTAATTGAAATAGACTGGATTGCTATTGTCTTAGAACTCTCATGCGGAGGTTTATTTTTTAGTCAAGACTAAAGAGAGATTTGGTCAAGATTGTAAGACTTAAATTGTTCAATTAAGTTTTATCACTGTTTAAAAAAGAAAATCTTTTTAAAAAGTGGTTTTATGTACGTCTTGTGTAAATTAAATTTTCTATATTTTAATCTTTAAAATGACGTTTGGAAATATAGTAATTTTATGGGTTTGGTTTTTTGATAATGGTTTTGAAACAATAAACAGATCGATATGCCACAAGAGGCAACATATATTAATCTATGTGTTGGAATAAAAGGAATAATAATTAACAAAACTTTAATAAACTGTACTCTTTACTTTATTTACTTATGTATTTCATAATATACACACCATTTTTGTATTTCTGTTTACATAAATGAGAATGTTCGCCCGATCTGAGCTGTTTATTAATGAAATAATTTTAAATTACAAAGTGATAGAAATTGCAAAAATTAAATTCGCATTATTTTAATAGTTATATAACACATCAAAGTTCTAATATCTACACATAAACAATATTAACAAAATCATAATTCAAGGTAAAAAAACAAAACAAAATTGTTTACATTAATAGTTATAGAAATTGATTGTAACATTGTTAATGTAATCTCCTTTGAAGTGTACAATAATTATGAAATATTTTTTTATTGACCAATGGTGATAACCTATGATACCTGTATAAGATTTTTACGCGAAATCAATGATTTTCTTAGATGTGTATAAATTAGTTCTCCGATAAAGATGAATTTATTTCTACTTTTCAATACAATAACTAAAAATAGCTAAATAAATACATATTTAAATATCTAATACTTTGTTTATGTTTATTAACTTGATATTTATTCACTAATTTCTTTTTTCGAAGTTTATTATATCATAATTATACCTAATACCAACCAAAACGTAAAATACAAATTAATGCATTTCGAATATGACGCGTGCACCGTGGCGATAATAAAAAATGAATGAAGAATGAAAAAAAAATAAAATTTTTTTCAAATTAAATACGTAACGGAAACGGTGTGAAATACAAGAATATAAAAAAAGTTTATATTTACTTACCAAAGTGTAATATCCATGTTTGACAATCCGAAGGATTTTTTGTCGGAAATCTGAACATTTTCAATCCATGAATCTTGGTGATAAACCACATTTGTAATAACAACAAATATTTCCAGTCATCTGTAAAAAACCATTTATTTATTATGGAAGAAACACTATTTTAATTTAAAATCATTTTCTTTCAAATATTATTGGATGTATGTATTACCAGGTAAAATTTATTTTTAAATACCTAATTTTGTTCATTTCTCATACAAATGATTCTTTATGTTTTAAACACATAGGATTAAAATGTTTTACTTACCTCGGACCAAATGTTTTTAATACACTTCCAAATAAATTACAATATTTAAATTCTTTAAACTTATTTATATGGAGATATGAAGATTTAGAAGCCACAGTATGTTTATGTACTATTTTAGTTGACACGATATTTACTAGTTGATAGTAATAACAATAACTCTATTTTAAATGAACACCTTAAGTGATTCATGGGCTGTTTTTTGTTACGTTTTTATTTGTAAATAAACCTGTTGCTACTATGTCAGTGAAATATTGCAACGCTGGTGAATTAAATTCGGGGGATCAAAAATGGACGTTTAGTTTATTCTTTAATTTTTTCACATAGCACCATCTAGTATAACGTGTATCAAACAAACAATTGTATATTAAAAGCTATTGAGACAGAAAGAGTGGTGACATCTAGTGACTGTCTCAATTGGAATCAAACAAATTTATACATTGCGTTGGCTAACTAGTCCTATTTAAACAATGATATTATTTTATTTTTTTTTCACAGATACATTCCCCTATACTCGTTCCCAATATAAAGGCAGCTTTATCCGACTTCACAGCAAGACTGTTGTATTTAGACCTAGGTATGTCGTATATAACGTGCGAAAGCCTCGTTATAATATTCAATAAATGTAGACGTCTTAAGAAACTCAATTTAGAACATGTAGAAGTGAACGATGACGTTCTTATAGCATTGTCGGCAAATAAGGACATAGAGGTGTTAAATTTATCAATGTCTCTGGGAATAGAAGAAGATGGACTTAAATATTTACTGACAAATTGTAGAAAGTAAGTAACTAACTACATCATTAGTATAGTAATTTACAATAATTTATACAAAAGTAAGCAAAAACCCAATGTTTTTACTTTTGTAACTAGTAAGTTTTAAAAACTAGCATCTTGAGTTTTTGTCACATTTTATATCCATGTTGTAGTAATTTATAACCCGTTTTTGTTTTGTTTTAGAATTAGGGAGCTAAATATTGCGTGGACGGACTTATCACATAGCTGTGTGAAATATATTAGCAAAAATCTACCGTCTTCGATGGATAGGCTCAATTTTTCTGGCTGCAAACGAAATTTGACTGATCAAAGTAAGTTTTCTTCTACTATTATATTATTAATAAATATTTTGGATAAATTTATGCGATTTTATCAAATTACACATACATTTACACAAGACGAGACAAAGGACAAACAGTTTAAAAATTATTATAAAATTCGATGTATCTGTCAATGTTTATGACATTCACCATATATTGTTGAATAGCCCAATTTTGACGAAATGCCCCGATTTATTAAAAACTGTGCTTCATATCTGCCATTTATTTTAGTAAAATTAAAATATAAATGTTCAGATAACTTTTTTAGCGCATTTGAATTTTAAATTTAATTTGTTTACTATTCGTTGCAAGATAATTCGGATGGGATTCCCTAGATTAAGATACTGGGCCGATATCAAGCACAAAATGACTACTACCTTAATGTAGTGGCGCACCCAGGAGGAGTTTGGGGATAAGATAGTTCATTGTATCTAGAAATATTATATAGAAATCTATTAATGGCATACAAGAGTTTACTGTTATAAAACAAACATTTTTTTTTGTTGTAGACGTAACAGACATTGTTATGTGTTGCCCAAGACTTAGAGAATTAGACTTATCAGACTGTACGAGTATAACAGGACACTCAGTTAAGCAGTTTCTACAATTAGACGAATTAAATTTTCTGGCGCTTTCACGATGTTATCAAATTACATATACTGCTTTATTGTAAGTATTTAGGTTTAATATTCATTTTAAATGTATAATATTGCCAAAGATTATAGACGCATATAGAAGAACAGTTAAAATGGGCGATTTGGTTACTGTTATACTTCAAAATGAAAGATATAGTTAAGAGGAAGTGGGAAAGGAGTACTGATGGAGATATTTATTTAACTTTGCATCCGCGCGCCTAATCAAATTTAGATGCCATTGATTTGCAAAAACTTTTTTTCAATTTTTTTTTGTCACAATAAAATCTTTATTTTTAATATATTAAATTGTTAACGTTTTAATTTTAAAACTTAAGAAGGTATGAAATTTACAATATTCAAAGTATTTATTTTTTTTATTATATGTAAATAAAATTTTATAACTTTGAATTAGAAATAGGTTTGTTTCAACACTACGAAAAACCGTCACGTATTTGTTTATTATACTGTTTTCTTGCCAAAAATTTATTAAACATTTTTTCAGGCCTTTTCAATAAACTTTTTAGACTATTTTTGAAATTATTTCATTGAACAATTGTCCTGATCAAATAAGTATTAAATGAAACTTTTTACTAAATTTTAAAATTTTCCATTTCACCGAAACTTCCAAAGCTGAAGCCAAATGTTACTTAGAGTTTATTTACTACATAGTATATTCAACTAATTTTCAGCTTAGGGTAATAAGTTTTGTTTGAGACTCAGGAAAGTACACCCTGAAAAGATATTTCAGTGTCTCTTCACAATTTAGAGTGTATTCACCTGACTTATTTTGGAGCGAATACTTATCTGAGGGTCTTTTGAGAGAACTTTGTGGAGCCTTGACATTTCTACAGTCTGTTCTATGTCCTAGCAATGCCCTTCATGATTCTCTTTTTGTCCTTTTATATTCAGTCCATGCTTTGCAATAATCGCCCCACTCACCAGATCTTTCTAAGCAATTAAATTGTCATCTGACTTATGTCCTTTGATTTGAAAGATTGTCATTCCACCTGGGTACTTTCTCGTTGAAATTCCTCACTATCTCCGGACAGTTATCTTTCAGCGCTGACATGACAATGAAATTGTACGGCGGCCATATCTACGTTCAATGTATGCTTTATCGTCCCTTTAATCTTACCTAAATAATATTCCAGGTATGCTTGCCAATTTGTTTTACGAGGATTACGAGTTTCCTTGATGTGCTCATTACCTGTTCTCGATGGTCTGAACAAGACACCTCGTCTAGGGCATGCCATTTTTTAACAAATTGGTGTTTGTACTGTCCCGGGTCAGATGGTAGGCATTCGTATCACGGCCAATGATTAATTGCACTTAATTTTTCATGCAATCTCTCTGTATTTTTTTAAATGAAATTTGTTTTTTTTTTTTGCTTTCAGCCACTTAAAAAAGTTGCACAGCCTTTCCTACCTCGACATCCACGGCGGCTACAACGCCCTAGACGAACTTAAGGCCATACAAGATACTTTAGGCGCGAGAGTACAAATCAACAAATTCAAATTTAGCTCCGTAGCCAGGCCCACCGTGGGGATGAGAAGATCTAGCATTTGGAATATGCGCGTCCGGGACTGACGGTCATTTCTGTTTTCTATTTTGTTAAAAACCAACTTGTGATCTTAATCATAGTCATTTTTTATGTAAGTAAGAAGAAAATAGAACACTGAAAACTGCATTTTTCATAGAATGTTTTATTAAACTCACAAGATAGCTCTTTCGGTGTTAGTTGAATACCAACTTGAGACAAATAAGTCTCACTTCCTACGTACATTCACTGCCCACTTATAAATAATCGTATATATTGAAATACTTCAATAGTTTTCAGTGTTTTATCTATAGAATAAATTTCCGCAAAAAAATTTCCGAATCAATCAACTTTAAGTAAGAAACTGTATTATTACAGAAGCATAACTTATGTTTTTTTAAAAAGTAAACACGTCAGAACTTAAGCTGTACGGTACCGTAAAATGGGGTGAATAAGAACGGTTTCCAAAGTTCAACTGACAAAAAGACACTAACACATGTTGCAAACATAAAACTTATGCACTGTTATTTGGGTCTTACTTTCCCCTTTTGATATTCAGGTGTTAAAGAATTAAAAAGTTAATACTCTAATCGCAAAAAAAATCAAAACAATATGAAAAACTATTGCGTTCCTATTCATACATTTGTAAGGTCAATAGGAACAGGAAAAAAGTGTATAAGGTGTAAAGTAACATACACATATAAATATAAAGTTTATTTTATTGGAAAAATTTATTGTTGAACTGAAAAATACACTTTTAAGATCGGCTAATATAAACACAAATCACTAAGATCATTGTTAAAACTCATCATGTTTTTAAACGGAGACGAGGTATTCACGTTTATACATACAGACAACTGTCTTATAATATATCATCTGGTTTAAAAAATGCTTCCTCTTCCAAAGATTTTAAAAAATTTCCAAGCCTGGGGAACCTTCTTTAAAAAGACTCGTACATAGCCGCCATCTTGATAATAGAGAACTTTAGTAACGTACAGCCTGAAAGATTGCTTGGTCTTGCCATACATTTTGAACACTAAGAAGTCTCCAGGGTTAACGCAAGTGTTCGTTTCTTCATCAGATGACAACTAGCTCCTTGTCACTGTCATGGAGAGTGTTTTCTGAAGCACTAGATTCTCGTTTTAGCTTTTTAGTGCGACTGGAAACTTCTTTTGAGGCATTCAGTTCTATGTTCTCAACTCCTGATGGTCCTGCTTCAGGTTCAAACTCTTTCCCTTCTAAATCTGTCGCCACAACACTTTTTACCGGTTCGACATTCATTTTTGTTTTCTTTTTCTTTTGTCTCTGAGTATCAGACTGTCTTTATGTATTCAAAAGTTCTTTAAAAGTGACATTCATCCCTTCCACACGAACAGAACCTGACAAGGGTGTTTGTGTTCCAGATTGTCTGGTATTATCATTGTCTGAGTTCGGCAGTTTCCTTAGGACTTTGGTCCGATGTAAACGCATGATGCCACATTTTTTTAAAATTTGCATTGATTGCATTTCCTCTGAAAGACTACCAGTTTCTTTAATAGTCTAGGAAACTTGTCTTTAGCTACTCTGGATTCATTCCTGCTGGCCCTCTTTTCCACTCCTGAACTATTTTGCGCCACATAATTCTTCATGGGTCTGAAGAATGCCGCATCGAAGGGTTGAGTAAGGTGAGTGGAATCACTTGGTAAAAATATAAACTTGATTATTTCTTCTTGGCATAATTGGATTACATCGATTGACAAGTGAGACGACAAGTTGTCCCCAATCAAGTATTTTTCCCCTTCTAGGTCTTTGAATCCATAACTGAGTCACTGGAACAAAAACTATCAAACCAACCTGACTTGGTACGATTAAAACGAGTTTTTCGGACCTCCCTCCATCCAACTGTATGCATATCTGCGAAAACCTGTAATAAAAAACACTGATTACAATAAGAAAGTAAATTGAGCAGCCACTAACAAAAACAAATCTTACTCTATGGAGGTATTAAATAAACAAAAGTAATTTCTAATGTGTAGTGTGAATGGGAATACGGTCAATATTATGTTCCGGTTCACCCCACATATCTCAAATTCTTGACGTGAACAATAAAACTTGTTTTTAACAAAAAACTTTAACATATAAATCAAAATACAATCATGTTAGATTGCTGTAAAGGATAGAATACATAAAAAAGAGTACTCATAAATCTATTTTGAGACAGAGATTTTGTACTTACCAAGAAAGTTTTTATGATGAGAAATAACCTCAAAATTAATTACCTTGTTTGCACGCCGAAAACATAGGAACCAGTGACGCCAACAATACAAACTTAAATTTTCCAAAGCCATATAACATTAGCCAACCTACAAAACTTAAATAGCACAACGAAAATAATATATTATATTTTTGGTAAGATTATTATTGTTTAGTGAAGTTTTGTTCCTATTCACCTCATTTTACGGTATGTCATTTAGTATAACCGAAAAAATCATCTAAGAACTTACAAATCTTTGTTTTTTTATTTAACTTTTTTTGTCAAAATAGTTATTATCGGGTCTACTTTTTAAGTTAAAAGTTTTGAAATGAAACGATTAATGTATCCAGTCTCTAGTTCGTTTTAATTTGATTTTGTGACATTATTTGGGACATATTATTTATATAATATGGATATTGAGTGGAAGAAGAAGTTTTTAAAAGAGAACTTCAGAATTTGCTACGTAAACTGCTACTGTTAATTGTTTTTAAATATTTACTAGTTCTAATATTTATTTACATGACCCTAACCTCAAAATAAATTACCACGTGACGTCACTTATATCACATGAGGCGTATTTTCGAGATCTCCTCCTCCTCAGTCCTAATCCCTTTGGGATGTGGTGACACCATCAGGTCTTTACAGTTTTTTCACGATTTCCCTCCATCCTTCTTAGTCTTGGTTTAGTTTTTCGGCTTCATGTAACCCTTGGTTAATCAATATTTTTGTTTGATCTACCTAACGGCTTGGAGATCTTCCCCTAAGTCTCTTTCCTTCAACTCTACCAGTTTCATCATAGCTGTTCTAGCAATAGTCAACCTTCTATGTATCTCTCTGTCACACCCTCCCTCATTTGTTATCAGGGACCTCAGGTCTATTTACTAGTTACTACTTCAAAGCCCCAATTTCTTTAACGTGCTGAAAATTATTCCGAGCTCTGTCTACTATCATGATCTTTGTCTTACTCCTATTTAGCTTTAGTCCATATGTTTTGCTTTTCTCCTCCAGACATCTCATTATGTCTTCCATTTCTTCTTGATTTGCCGCGATTATTAAAATGTCATCAGCATATCTCAAGTTACTGATTTTTTGACCTACTGATTTTCCACCCTTCCATCCGTCTAGTACCTTTCGCATAATGTGTTCACTGTAGATATTAAATAGAGTTGGTGAGATTATGCATCATTGCCTGACACCTGCCTCTGTTCTGAAATGATCAGAATGTTATATTACTTATTTCTTTGTCACTAGACCCTAACCTCAAAAAAATCAACATGGAATGACACTCATAATATGAGGCGTATTTTCGGGATATCTACAATATGTTCTTGTCTATTCTGTTTGCTTGCATGTTTATGTAAAATTGGAAGGGGGAGGGGGTTAAAAATCATTAGCTGATGTATTAGATATATGAAAGTAAGTTGATTTGTTTGAATGGTTTATTATGCGAGTGGGACAAGTGGTTTTTAAAGAAAACCGAACGATTTGATAAGTAAACTGTTTTAGCAATTGTTTTGAAGCATCCACTAGCTCTAAATGAGAGCGCCCACAAACTGGCATGGCAAGTAGCACGCGTCTAGCATGTTACTTAAAATGTAACCAATGCAAACAAATTTTCTGTCTTGGACCATTGTTAATGTTAAAGAACGTAGAGTTTTCTTCTTCAGTTCTAACGCATGAGCTTACATTTTGCATTGTTAGTTGGGTCAACTTAACTAACTTAGGTGGGATCCCAAAGTCTATCATTGCATTATATAATGCAGTTATTTTCACACTGTCATAGGCTGCTTTGAAGATTTACAATAGACTCTTCTTGAATCTTTGTCTTCGCCATTTTATGTAAAGATAAGGGGTAACAAAAGCATCATTAAGAGGTATATTAAATGAATAACAAATAAATAAATTTGTTAAAATGGTTTGTCAAATAATTGGTCTTTTTAGAGTGGAATCGGCCATTGTGAGGATCGTCAACTTTCAATAACATTTTGGAAAATAATGTCTTCTAGAGAGTAAAGACTTGTCAATCTGACTCAAAGAAATTCAATAAGGTATGTCATTCAATACTACCGAAAAAATGGTTTATAAAATAACAAATCTTCAATTTTAATGTCGTATTTTGCAAATTATCTGCAATTTTTTAAGTTTTCACAAAATCAAAGTCTTTGAAATGAAAATCTTCCACTTGTACATTCACTCATAAATTTTAGATTGTTTTTTTTTAATTATAATACATTTTTTTCACCTGCAATTTGTCATGTCACATGTTGCTTTTTTGTTCCAAAAACTATCAAATTATGTTGACATACTAATGCCATCTATCAGTAGCGCCGTCTAGCGATCATTTATAAAAACTTGAAAGGTAGTTCCAAATTATTTGAAACAAAAATA
Organism: Diabrotica balteata; assembly: GCA_918026665.1. Lineage (NCBI taxonomy): Eukaryota > Metazoa > Arthropoda > Insecta > Coleoptera > Chrysomelidae > Diabrotica > Diabrotica balteata. The sequence goes on along the minus strand of OU898277.1, from coordinate 4,869,691 downwards.
ATGCTAATTATTACATCTTGTAACATTTTGTCTCATTCAATGTAAGTAAATACGTTTAAGAGTGTCGATTATACTCATAAACGTTCAATTTTGATTTTGATTATATTTAACGATCTATTAAATGTTCGTTTATTTTTCTAAGGATGTTATTATTTATTATTTTTTTTTGAATTGTATAGGTTTCTTTTTGTATGACTTAAAAGTGCCTTAATAAAAGTAAAGTATTACTGTTCATTTATTTGACGTAGTTTAAATGGTGTAGAAGTTCACAAACTAATAGAAACGCAAACTGTGCTGATCGCAGTTTAGTTTTAGGGAAGCATCAGGTACAAGCTATGCACTATTCACTATCCAAGTATTATTCCAACACTGAATAGATGTCATGCAGACCTACATGCCTGCTTTATAGGCTACAAAAAGGCGCTCGACTGCGTTAGACATGAAAAATGAATAGAAATTGTTAAAACAGTAGTAGTCATACCAGATCCATGCTGTGAATAACTAAATCTGTATTGGAACCAGCCAGTGGAAATAAATTTAGATGAAGAATTGTCAGAAACTACTATGAAGGTTAAACACGGAGTACGACAAGGGTGTATTTTGTCACTATTATTATTTTAATATTAAGAAAACTATATGAAGATCAGCAAAGATAAAGCACCAACCGGAAACAAATAGAACAATCAAATCATATACACAAACATTAAAATGGATAACCAGTTGGCAGAGACGATCTGCATAGATAGAGGAGTGAGACAAGGATGCATTCTGTCTCCAGTGCTATTTAACATGTACTGGGAGCATGTCTTCGAGCAATCACTGGAACAACTACAGGAAGGCGTCTTAACAGCATTAGATATCCTGACGACGCAGTAGTTTTTGCAGATAACCTGGATGGTTTACAAGCAATAATGTCGTGCATATCAGATATACATGTTATCCGGTTACATACTCTAGGAGTTGCGAGATACTACAAAAACTTACAGAGGTTAACCTTTTTTTAAAACAAACTAAACAAATAAATGTCGAAAATAATAAAGCGAGCTGTCCTATGTTAACATTAAATTTAAAACAGAAAAGTTTAAAATGACAGCTAAACTCAAAACCTAAAATTTACAATTTTTAAATTTATTATAGCAATTATTTAAAATAAATGTCTGTCTTTACTTTAAATTTAATCACTAAAAAAGTTAACTGAATTCAACAAAAAATTGCACTAAAATTTCTGGAACCATAACTGGGGGTAGACCTGGGCTTCACTCTGTGCAACGAACACACGAACAAATCTATCTCCATACTGCCAAAAAGCCTTTGATGACAACCAGAATGAAACAAAACGAGGATGGAAACGACGATTTTTCCAATCCTCACTCAAAAATTTAACTGAACCAATAACTTCACACTGCTACACATTGTCTATGAAAGGGGGGTAAAAACAGAAAACTTTTCAAATTCGTCATGAATTTGGACATAACACTGAACCGCTTTTGATCGCGGCTCCAACGACAGTGATGAAATTATCTTTAAAATTAATTCACTTAACTTGGAGTAACAAACACTTGACAGGAATTAAAATGCGAAATCAAAGAATTATCGAGAGGAAAATACGCAACTGCGAAATAAATAAACAACTCTAAAATGGTTTATATTACTTGGCGACGCTAAGAGGAATTGAAAATACTTTTTGCGTATTTTAACTTGTACGATAGAAAACTGAAATACATTAAAAATATTCTTCGATTTTTCAAACATATATGAGTGGATTTCAATATATTACATATACGAGGTAATTCCAATATATACCAAAGAATCAATGAAATTGCAAATGCTACAATATTAAATACACATCTTTTGGTAAATTAACAGCCAATTGACAGAGTAAATAGCTACACATATCTTGCTAACTAACATAATAGTACCAAAATATCTATCATCAGATGCTATGTATTTTCTACATTATTCATCTACATCGTCACTCGAGACTAAGGAGTAGGCAGATTGAGACCTCTGTTCCGTTTCATTAGAAAGGAGCAAACTCCAGTACTAGTGCCGTTTTAAAGCTAAAAAAAGGAAAATTTCTGCGATGGCTTTAGTGTGAGTATTATTAGAGAGAGTTTGAAAATTGAAAAAAACTTTTTTGATAAAAGTTTTTATTTTAACCCGAAAGACATAATATCAATCGATGACAAACAGATTTAGTCAAGACTTGAGACTATTTTCAAGTAGAAAATTTTTGAAAAAATAAAATAAACAGAAAAAAAGATGCACCAAACACGTGAAATAATGCTTCTTTACCATCATTTTTGAAAAAAAAAAATTACAAACAAAAACTCTTATTCGGTTACAACAATTAAACGACTATGGTTTGCCTAATACACAAATACGAAACAATCTGTAAAAAGAAACAGGTTTGTGTCAAAAAAAAAATTAATAAAACATTAAACACGCGGGCAAACACATCCTTCATTCACCTACCTGGTCGTCATCATCCGTTCAAGATGATTCGGATTTCTGGTTCTCTGCCATGGCTGCATCACTTGTGAGACGGATGTACAAAGCCATTTGGTCCATAAGAACGAATCGTGTTGCCAACTGCATATTTGGCTTTTTGACAGGTATAGGATTGCAATAGACAGGAATATCAGAAGAAACTGAGACATCGCTGTCAAGGTTTCTCAAGATTTGGAATAAGTAAAAACTCGGAAGGCCAGTAGATATACTGACTTTAATATCATCTAAATGTTCATTGCTATACTGAAAAATTCGGTATTTGGAAATCTGGAATCTTTGCTTTTCTGCATCTGAGATAACTTTATAGTCCTTCATAGTGACCACTAAAGTTCAGGATCATATTTTGTTTTACCAGAATGGACATAAACAGTTTGGATGATTGTTTAACAAAATCAGCATATTGTTGGGGGCGTAGTCCTTCTTCCTTAAAAACTTTTCAATAACTCCAAAGCAGCGATCACAGAGAAGAAAGCAATGTCCTGGCTCAGGAAAGCGGTGCTCTATCTTGTCTATAGGCGTAGTTCTCGCCAGCAAATACAGAAACTGAATCATTACTGAGTTTTTGTTTTGCGCAGCAGCGATATCGGAGGAAAGGTATAAAACTTTAACATTTTTAGGGAGTATATTTTTTATATAGTGGTACAAAAATGCCACTACGTCGTTTGGTGACTTTCGAGCCGTAGTTTCATCATACATGTAAAAGTGTGCTTAATTTGTCTTACAAGAATAGATGCAGAAGTTTTAAGTCCACAACTGGCGTTTTTAAAAAGCTTCCCCAGCAGGAATTTTTTGAAGTGGAAGGTTTTGTTGAAAGTCAGAAGTCAAAACCTCCACTTCATCGCTATGCTTGCACAATGTGGTTTTCTCCTTCAGCTTCTTGAAAAACAAATCGGTCTTAATTTCATGCAACTTTTTTTCCGCTGCTAAAACTTTTCGTTCATTTGAGTTTGTTATCTAAGACATCACATTTTTTGCACATATCTGATCGAGGTGAGACAAACCTGTAGTCGAAGTTTTCTTTGAAGGGTCAGAGCTGCACCAAATGATTGAGGAGGCAGATAAATAAAGACGTATAATTCCTTTATTTATTATCGGATCTGCATCGTTCTTATATCAGTGAATCCGCCAATTTTTTTTTAATTATGGCATATATATGTGTCCACCTAAAACGGTCTTTCAATGGATGCGTGCATACTGTCAGTTTCCATTTGAGTATGGCTAACTTCCAAGAACTTTTGTTCTAATGTTACATTATTTGTTATGGCTAAATTTAATAACGCATTGCTCATGGTTGAATTTCTATTTCGATAAGTGCATCCGCCACTATAGAGTATAACTTTCTTACTTTCATTCCTCTTTTAATGCTGTTATTACTTTGATTATTTATTATTCACTTTGGTTGTTAATTTTAGTGTAGTGTTTAATAAATTCCTCTGTAATTTTCCGGGTCCAATTTGTTTCTCTCTTTGAATAAGGTATTAGGATGCTTGATCTCTATTTTTGAGGAACTCTTATTATTTTTTGGATTAGATTTAATAGTTGTTTGGTCAGATCTGATCCTCCGTACTTTAGGGAGTTCTTTCGGTAGTCCTTTCCTGGTGACTTTCTATTTTTAATTTCCTTAATGCTTCCTTTACCCCTTCCTCCTCAATATGTATTTCTTCGTTTGTCGTCACCTCTGGTGTTGGTGGTTCGTTATCGTCACCTTTAGCAAATAGGGATCGAAAGTGTGATTAGCTTTCCAAATAAAGGTACAAAATAAAAAATCGTTTGTAAAAAAATCGGTCTTTATTTTTAAGAAATTAAAGCACACTTGGTACATAAATTTCCATCACTATTTTTACCCAATGCCAACTTGCTTGTAGTAAAAAACGATGTTATAACCAAATTTTTTAACAATATTATAATTCCTCGTATACGACCAATCCTGTACGGACCACAACCATTGGTAACGGCCGTACAGACTTGGACGTAACAAATACCGGCTAGTCATTTGCAAAATACCAAATATTTTCCAAACGTTGATATAAATTAGAGTTTGAAGTAAAAAATGGCAACTGCAACGTTGCCACAAATCAAAAACGACAACACCGCACAATTGATGGAAGTTTAAATATTATTTACGTACAGGGTGATATATAGTAACAAAAACTGTACTTTCTGATATAAATACTGATATTTTACCAACTGACTAGCCCGCATAATAGAAATAATGGCACTCACAGCAACTCCGCCATGAAATATACTTTTTATATATTTGCTTTTTTTTGTTTTTGGTATAAACTGATTGGAAACAGATGGTACTGTGAAAGTACATTAATAAATGCCTTATAGTAATCTTAGAAAAAAACAATACTCCAATCTTGTAGGGGGAATCTACGTTTTTTTAGGAAATCATTCACACATTATTATATCACATTCATTTCAGAAACATTTACTCCTCAGAGATGGTCCAACTTGAACCACCGCACATTTGCAACCCTGAGAGTTGGAAGTGACAAATACCAATGCACTGGGATGATACAATTATTTTCTTCACGTTTATTGTAAACTTGAATTTTACTGAGAAAATAAAGTTAAAAAAAAATCTTTTCAAGATGGTTTCAAGCTTTTTATCTTGTAGTTTACCTTAAACGTGAAGATAACAATGTTAAAGTCGGTATAAACAACAAAACACGCGGTTTACTTAAGTAGGATTGATGATATAATGGTTTAAGTTAAGAGGATTGGTTTTTATAGTACAACGAGCGTTTTTTTGTTGTTTACGCACCGATTTGGTACTTGCGTTATCGCGCCCTGGTTTGGATACCATTCCAATCATATAAGGAAATTTCTAACCTTGAGCATTACAAAATCTTAAAAAAATATCCAAACTTATATAGGACTCTTAAATACAAATGGACTGTCAGTACGTAGAAGAACCACACATAAGCCACCTAATAATAGCATATTTCACCAATAAGTCAGCGATTTGACATAAAAATAACTGCTCTTATGTCATCTGTCATATTTAAAGTGACAAATGAAGTCAAAGTCTCCATTTTAAATGAGTATGTAAATGTTATTACTTATTTCGGCATATGCTATTGTTTGGTGTATTATTTGGGTCCCAAGGGCTTTTTCTAAGCCCCTTTCATTCAAATGTTCCGTATCTCACTGAAATGAAAGCAGGTACGGCGTCTACAGTCTATCGTGCGTTCTAATCGCACGTCAGAGCTTACTTATTATCACAAATCGTAGACTGGTATCAATCTACATTTTAACACATACAAAAGTATTAAAAAATCAAGCGATATATATCTAGGCCACAGCTGAACCATCAATGGATATTGAGGCATCATCAAAACATGGCCTAACTGATAGCAATACTTTTTTTGATAAAGGGTACTTTCATATCACAACCTTTATCGCGGGCAGCTATACAATGCGTTCGAGAAAACTTGCCCAAATGTTTGTTCTAATGAAATTTAGCCGAAAAGGAAACTTAAGTAGAAAAAAATACAGGTATATAAAGTAGATACCTTCTTTATTTGTGTGTCGACGTTTCAGGCATTTCATTGAACAATAAATACCAAACCCTCCCATTTTTTGAACCGAACGCATTGCCACCTTGTCAATTGTTTTATACTTAACCTAAAAAGTTATTAAGCAAAACTTAATCTACAGCAGAATCTCATATACTAGCCTCGCTCTCTATTAAATACTTCTTATTTGTTCTTAATACTAAATATTTACAAATTTATCGCGACTCTTCGCTGCAAAGACGAACGATGTTGATGAAGATTCAGCTGATCTAATCTATGAGGCTCTAGAGAAGATCTCGTTAAACGTTTTTTGCGCTTTAAACAGTATTCTACATAATTAAATTTGAACATTCGTATCAACCACAATTTACTCATTATATAAAAAAAAATTTTTCATTATATCCCCCCTATTTGTAACATTTAGAAGACTTAATGGTTTTGTTTTGTAACTTTTGCTACCGCAGCGACATCTCTTGTAACAGACAGACAACTTATAAGTGACAAATGACACAAGTGACTTATGACATTTATTACATGAAATTATCGAGTTCTTTCGTTTTTTATCATAAAAGATAACATAAACGAAGATCATCTGCAATTTACCAATTGCTGTTGCTAGAGTTTTGCTGATTGTCTGTCTGTAGAGTGTCCTTGATGTTCTGCCTTAAGTAGTAACTTTCAATATCAAATATATTCCTCCTAAACTACCGTAAACCTTAGCTAAAGCTTACTAATTAGTATTTGCGATAACTACATGCTACAAGAGCTCAGTCAAACAGTTTTGATGCTGAAAATGTTAGCACATATTGGAATATTTGGTAGCTAAATTATACTTTTCCTTCCTCCTCTTCTGTACTTTCCTATAACCTTTTGATTTATTGGCACGCATCCACGTTTCGTGGTTTCTTTTAACACGTTAAGTGCCGCAAAAATTATTAGTGACACGATTGAAACAAAACTAACAAGAAAGATTGTTTTTAACCTATAAATTAGTTGAAGTGGTTGTTTTGCTTAGAAATATATATGAAAAAACTGATCCGTAATACTAAATAATAAAAAAATAGTACGAAAAATAGAACTTCTAGGAAAAAAAAGTGCTTACTTCAAACACAAGAACTACGAATACATGGATCTTTTTATTTTGAAAATTAATAAACGAATTCTTAAGGATTATGTTGGTGCAGTTGCTAATTTTTATCGGAAAATATTAATAAATAATATCTATTTATTATTGTCAATAAAAAGTGTGAAATATTTTGAGCTGCTTTTGTTTTTATTAAGATTCTCGCCGGAGAGACTTTTGATTGGTAACAAGAGAACTGTCATTGTCAAAATTATATTAGCAGATCTATTTTGTTTCGTGAACTTTGTTTAATATCGAGAACTAACTGTATTATTGATAGGTGAATATCGAGTTGATGATTTGGCGAGAAATCTAAAGGTACTCGGGTGTATCAGTTATGAATATTTGTAATGCCTCAATATTTCGATCCATCCAGCTTTACAATAGAAAAATACAAAATAAACAACAGTAACTTGTTGTGTTGTTGATCATAAAACAGAACACAACACAAATAACCGAATCAACTCTCTGTAAAAATGCCAAAAAAAATCGAAAAAGAAAAAATTAGTTTTCAAAATTTTAAAACATTTTGACGAGTTGGGCAACATCAACCGCTTGGACTGGGTATGGCGGGTGTGGGCGCTGGCACGAGGAACTGACAAGAGCCGCCTTTGATACGCCTGCGCATGAGGTTGCTCTCGCTGGGCGGGCTCAGGCCGAACATTTTCGCCGATGCGCACGTCTTCATTGGAGGATACACGTTCGGTCTCTCCAAGTAGTCCAATTTCATGCTGAAGTGTTGTTGCACCACTCTATTCACAGCCATTGCGGACTCCGCGAACTGGGACAGTTCCAAGGCGGAGTTGTTCTTCTTGATAACAGCTGGGGTAGTTAGCGCAGCCGTATCACTTGCGCACTGCAGCCACGCGTGCTGCAGCACCTTTTCCGCGCTGATGCGCTCGCTGGCGTTCTTCACCAGCAGACACGAGATGAGGTCCCTCGCTTCATCCGATATGGTCGTCCATTCTGGCTCCGGGAAATCATATCGTCCTTCCTGGATGCTCTGGAACAAAAGTTCCTGGCAGGCGTTGCAGTTATCGCCTCGCTCCCAGCCACAGTCTCTACCACACTTTCCGTAAAACGGCGGGTATCCGCACAGCAGAATGTACATGATGACGCCCAAAGACCATAAATCGCACCTCTTGTCGTATGATGTGGTTTCCGATTCTCCGATGAATGCCTCTACTACTTCCGGTGCCATAAATTCAGCACTGCCCACCTGAAACAAATAAAAAACATTCAGTATTGTAATGAATCAAAAAGCTTTCACGTTTGTTCGATCATTTCGATTTCGACATTTTTTTATGACCACTTTTTCCCACTGTTCCGTTTGAGCTAGATATTTTCTTCTTAGAAACATTCTAAATAATGATCCCTTAAGATGCAATTTATTGCCCGCAAAGAGTACGTACTGCTAACCCGGTCTAGATTCATTATTTGTTAAACGTAATCCCCGAAACTGTTAAATAAGGTATTTTTTCGCTAATAAAAATATAACCACCTCTGTTGGTCGAATGACTGTAATGGTATAATTATCTTATTATCTTATTTTTTAAATTTTTTTATTTCTCCTTTCTTCGCCTGCCAGACACCTTATTGTTGCTACTTACAGGGTCTTATTTACCACTGGTATTGCGCAAATCTTCGCTGTCCACAATATTTTTCGATTCAGCCATAATCCTTATTTAGATTCGACAATATAAGAGTGGACTATATAATATTTAATAGATTTACTTGAGATTTAATTTAGGCAGTAGGTACATTATTATTTAACACTATTGTTATTTTTTGTGCAGTCTCATAAAGTTTTAGTATACAGCAGAACTGAAGAGAACTGATGTCAGTAATAGAGATATAAATGAAGATTTGACAAGTCATTTTAAAATACTTACAGGTGTTAATAACTGAGGTGTCGCTAGAGGACTGGAAACGCTGGATTGGAAGCGGATGCCAGATCCTAAATCGAAATCGCAGATCTTGACCGGACAAAGTTGGTCCCTGTGGACACAAAGAATGTTCTCAGGTTTCAAATCCCTGTGTGCAATCCCTTTGGCGTGCATAAACTGCAAGGCTGAGGCCACTTCTCTCACTATCTCTGCCGCTGCGGCTTCGCTGAAATACTTGTGCTCCTGGATCCTTCGCAGGAGCTGACCTCCGTTAATCTGAAAGAGGAAATTGTGTCAAACATCATGTTCTCGTGAAGGAAAAAACAGAAGTGAACTAATAAAGAATGCCATATATGAGATTTACAATTGGTGGAGTTTGCATTGACCCAAGACCTTTATGACCGAAAAATAAAATTTACAATTTACAAGTACCACAAAAAGAAAAGAAATATACATTGAATGATGGTAAAAAAATTTTGTATCTCATGAATTTTTTTAAAATATCCTACATTTTGGACGTTTAGGTGTGGTTGTATACTTTGTATAAAAATATTTTCCAATGTAAGGCCATACTGAATAGTTGTACGGAAGATATGAAATAGTTTTAAGGAAGTAAATATGACTAATCATGATAACTTTAAAGGCATGCAAATGAATAACCTTACCTAATCGTAATCAAAAGAAACATCTTCACTTTTTGGCTTCGTATCAAAAGTGTTTATGTTCGCACAAAAACTGTGAAGACCGTTACAGATCGATAATAGAGTAATATCTAAGTTTTAGGAAATTGTATGACAAGAACAGGCCTAGATGACTCTTAGTGAGAGCGCCCACCAAAGTGGCGTGGCAGTGGCAAGTAGGAAGTAGCACGCGTCTAGCATAATGTAACCAATGAAAACGAATTATTCAGTTTACACCAAAATGACAGTGACGTCATTCATTCTAATCATTCGTTTGGATTGGTTACATTATGCTAGACGCGTGCTACTTGCTGCTTGCCACTGCCACGCCACTTTGGTGGGCGCTCTCACTAAGATATTAGAGTTATGTTGGTCGCAAAGTCACATAGCTCGAGAACGGCTCGATGGATCATGATGTATGAGGTCTTGTGGGGAAAGGGGAGGTAGAGAGGGTAACTAGTACAATGACTGCTAGTACAAAAAACAAAAATTGACAAATTTGCGTCATTGCCAAAAGGGCATTACGTCATATCTCCGTTGTTATTGGTTCGACTGGAGCGCGTGATGCGTTAAATGAAAGGAGAGGGGACAGCGATTATATTAAGTTAGAAAAAACTGAATATAAATAGTTACATACGAGATATTATAGGAAAATTTTGATTTATTGACTTAAATAAGGCCTCTAGTTAAATACAAAATAAACAACTGATCGAATCCAAACATGCTACATAGCAAATGAAACGAGGTTTTTTTTTTCGAGATTTGTGGTAGTTCGTTATGTGCAGAGGACTATAATATGAATGATTCTAATAAGTATCAAGCTTTTGAGACTGTTAAAAAGTTATGTTAGATTATTAAAAAAAAACTTACCTTTTCAAAAACCAAATAAAACTTTTCTTCGTCCTCGAAAAACTCCATTAACTGAATAATATTGGGGTGGCCTTGGCAATGATGGAACGTCTCTACTTCCCTAAAAACTCTAGCTCTAGCATGACCTGGTACCTTGTCGATAATTTTCACAGCAAATTCCTGATCGGTGAACAGACTCACGCAAGTCTGAACGCTAGCGTAAGCACCTTCTCCCAGAACTTCACCGGTCAATTTATACAGATCTGAAAAAATTAAGAGTATATGTGAATTGAAGAATCTATGAGATTAGAAAAAATATTTAGAAGCTCTTTGACATCATTGAAGGTGTGTATGTGTATTATAGTAATAAAGAGTGTAATAGTAATCTCAATAACGTATTTTTTATCAAAATTTAATGTTTTATCAAAATGGGTGTTAATAATAATAAAAAAGTATATAACCATTGGATTGTTGAATGTAAACGAACTTCATAAGTAAAATAAAATCTAGAAAAATCGTTATTTTCTACTTAATATCAACAATCGTCTTCAGTTCCCAAATAAAAATTATCTATTACTTATCTACAAAACACTTTTTTACGTTAAGATAACCATTCAAGTCTGCAACTTGAATTATATTATATATAACGAGTATCTGGTAAATATGACGAAATTTTGCCCGCACATTTTTTGCCTACGCATTTTTTAATATTGTAAAACGTGTCCTTGAAGATAAAGAAGCGGTGTATTATAAATTAAAATCTTATTTTGCAAGATAATACCACATTATATAAGGTTAAGTCAAATAAAAATCTCAAATACAAATAATGCTAATAGGCATTATCCACCGAATGAAATAGTGAAACAGAGATACTAGTGACTAGGGACACGGAAAAACATGTCTAACAAGAGCTATACGGAATCAACGATGGGAACTTACTAACGAAGTAGGAAAACATAGTTACCTTGAAAACATGATGACACCAATGAAGATCCGGTTCGCTTCTTCTTACGCCTCCTTCTCTTGGCTTCCTCCTTGCGTCGGGCTAGTTCTCTTTCGCGAGCTTCAGCGTCCATCTGATCGCCGCTGTCGGAGGCGCTGCCATTGCCCCCGCCCCCGTTGCAACCCCCGATGCTGTCACCATTGTTGATTACGATGCCGTTGCAATCTGTAAGAAAAAAGACCAAAATTAACAAACCGTATCGATCAAATAGAACTATCAAAAAAATAATAAAAGAACTGAATATGCTACTATAAGAAATGACGATGGTATCATTACGACGATCGGTATCATTAACATAAAGAAATGGCGACGTCTGCTCCCTTCCTTTTTACAACCGACCGGATGCCAATGCGAAGCGTTTTAGTTGGGAAGCAGTTCGTTACTAGAGTGTGATTTTTTAATTATTTTGAATAGTGATGTATCAGTTCATTAGAAGGAGTAATTACAAAAGCTATTCTACATCAGTTATCAATGTAAGCAAGCGGTAAGAGAGGGGGTATCAGTAAGTAAAATGTATTACCGGAACAACCAGCCACCGCACTATATCTTCAAGCAGAACTATCAAAACCTCAAAATCTGAACCTTCTACTGTCTTATCGCAAATATACCATTGTTATGATTTGAATTATTCCACCAATAATCTTTATTTCACTCATATTGCACAAATATTTTTAAGAAAAGATACTACCTTGAAATGAAGAGGATAATAGGATAAAAATGTGGAAGAGAAACAAGATATTTACAACATTGTAATCAAATTTAAACATCCACTAAATATGTAAAATAATTTTCTTCTAGAAAAGAAAATAAATAATCTTCACAAACCAATTTTTGCTCATACCTTTATACTAGGCAATTTCAATGGAGAAAGCCACATTGTGAACGAAGTAATTCTTATACATATATTTATAAAAGAAACTGCCTATTTGCATCTTATCTCGCGTGCGCGACTCACACTGTACAATTCACGTTTTACAGTAACATTTACCTACCCACGTAGATTTTTCACAACAAAGGTATACTCCACACACTGTACCCGGCGAAAAATGTGCATCTGGTTTCTCTCTAACCGGTTTTTGTTATTTGAAAGGTAGTTGATAACTGGGGCAAAGACAACACAAGCTACTGGAATATGAACGTAAAGTTGAAAGATGTAAAATTGAAAGATTCTTTACATTGTATCTTTTTGGTAACAATTTTTTTCTTGTTTAATATTTTTACATTTGTAGATGGTATTATTGGAAATAAATGGGTAGTTAGAAAATAAAAGCTTTGTTTGATCTTTCGGCATGATCTTTCGGAAAGTTTTTTGCTAATTGTCGGATAAAATTTCAAACAAAGCCAAACATATTATAGCCATCTTAAGCCAATGTAAGGTGTTTAAGAGACACATTATTGTAGTGTCACTAGTGTCTATAATAGAAATTATATTAGTCCATATTCTTGAGGTGCTATAAAAATGTTTTTTATATAAACGCAAGATGATTTAATTTCTTGTATCTAAACCAGTTGAGCGTCCTTCAATTAATGTTTTTTTTTTTAAATTAGCAATTCTAATTTTGTGGTTTTCGTAACACTATTTCGGAAACATGTATACGATGTGATATACAGTGGTTTTGATCGTAAATGATTGTAGTAACCACGTGGAAACACCTTCATCAGATATTGAGAAGCTATAAATACAGAAAAGTACAAATTTGAATGAACATACCTGAAATGTACTGTTTGTGTGGAAAATTTAATTACTTCTGTATTGATAATGCAAATATAACCAAAATTCATGAGATAGTAGTAAAACAATTAATTTCTATTGAAAAAAATGTATTTATTTGTCTGTGTAGTCCATTTAATTTCATAGAGTCAATAAATGGACCAAATATTCATCTTTTTCTTCACGTGGATGATTTTCAATCGATGTATGACCACGTCCTAGCCCCTGTACTTATTTTATTCACTTGATAACGAGAACAACGAATCCCTTTAGGTGAAAAACCGATCAAATCGAAGAGTCCCAAACTATGACTAGCTTTTTATGTTAAAAAAGGCAGCAATAAAAAATCTTCGAATTGCAGATAAATTTACTGTGATAACTCATAGGGGTTTTGGCGATGACATACTATAAGAGTAGTACAAATGACAGAATGAATAGAGGTACAAAACTGGAATTTCAACATTGGAAATGAGAAGATTATAGAACCAGTATGATATCGCGTATGTGATTCTTGGATTACAACAAAGCCTTCGATAAGCTCAAACATAACCGTCTTATCGAATTACTTGAAAAGAAAAACTTATATATGAAAGACATCAGGATCATTAGCGCTATCTATTATAACCAGATCGCTGTGGTATAAGAGAACAACGTTTTTTCAAATGAAATACAGATTGGTAGGGGCTTTAGGCAGGGCTGTGTTCTGTCTTCTACTTTGTTCAATTTGTATTCAGAAGAAATAATCCAGGAAACTCTAGAAGAGCTAACTATGGGAATAAAATTAAATGGCCGACCAATCAATAATATAGGATTGGCCGACGACACTATTTTATTAGCGGAATGTCTTGAGGATTTATAACAAATGGTTGACAGCGCGGTAGAAGTCAATGAAGTAAACGAACTGTCCCTAAACACAAAAAAAGACAATTTATGGTAATTACAAAAGCACAGAAGAGATTAGGGCAAGAATATGACAGGCAAGAACTTCTTTCAACAAACTGAAAAAAGTACCCTGCAGCAGGGACATTTCAATTTCTTTAAAGATAAGACTTCTGAGATGCTTCGTGTTCTCCGTGTTGTTTTGTCCGTAATAGGAAAAGAAAAAAGAGGTTTTAAATACAATTAAAGTCAGAAAACTGCAATATCTTGGACGTCATGAGGGGGCGAGCGTTATAACCTATTGCAATTAATAATGCAAGGAACAATAGAGGGTAGGAGTCGCGAAAGAAGACGCATCTTAGGGTTAAAAAAATTGAGAGCTTGGTTTAACTGCATTTCTGCTGACCTCTTTAGAGCAGCGGTGTCGAAAGTGCGAATTGCCATGATGGATGCCAACCTTCTTAGAGGAGATGGCACATGAAGAAGAAGAAAGATATCGTAGCATAAGCTGTCTCCGAAAGATATTGTGTTATGGTTAAGCAAAGAGGGCAAATGTAGCAAGATAAAACAGGCAATTTTGCACAGAATCAAACATACAAAGTGTTTAACATAATAAATAACCATCATTTGTATAAAGAGCCATCTATGGACTGAAATAAAAACTTAATATAATAAAAAACGAACTAAAACACAAGAAATAGACTTGTCTTTATACGTTTAAACAAGTGGTAGTCCACGTGTTAAACACATAGTTCCACAACACCAGCACTTACCACCCGCATAACAATGAACCAGAATAGCAATATCACTCTCCTTGTTACACAACATTCAGAATATGAACAAAAAAATCTTAAGGACAATTTTTTAACCACTTTAACTACGCAGTTGCCGGCCGGTTAAGTAGAAAACTAAAAAGTCGTACATCGCCACATGTTTTGATTTATTTTTAGACCGAGATAGACGATTTAATTCGTTGTTTGGCACATTTCCAGCAAATAAAAGCTTGTGATGATCATTCGGATTAATTATGATAGTTTATTTTTATAGAAAAAGATCAGAAATCTTCGATACTTTTGACGAGAATTCGATTATGTAAAGCGGGTGTCCGCAGTGTGACGTGCAACAGGTCGGGTGCATAAGCAATGGCGTAGAAAGAGGAGGGCGATCGGTATCATTAACATATAGCACTTAATTTTGATTAAAATTTATAAGACGATTGAACTCAATAACGTAATTTATTTAAAAAGTGATCATTCTTTGGTATTTTCTTGGTCGATCGGATAGCCAAGCGGGCTGGCGGCTGGCTTCTCCTTCGCTTCAATGCGAGAATGTCAGTTCAATTCCCAGCTCGGTGTACAGAAACAAAAGGCTAACGCAGCAGTTTAAAATTCTAAATGAATCTGCGGCTTAGTCTAGAATATGCTGGTATCTGATCGGCCTATGTTGGAGCAGTACGGCAAAAGATAAGGGCTTGTGGTTCGGTGATACTCCTCCATAGATCCCTACCGGAAGGGCGTGTGCCGCCCAAAAGTCGAGGACAGTAACGGGCTACTGGTAAAACAACAGACAGTTGAAGGTAACCGGGAACGACCCAATACTAAGGAAGCAATAAAAAACGGGTGCTTCAAAGTGAGTGTCTTTTATTAAAAGTCAAGCTTTCGCCACATAATTTGGGCTTCATCAGAACTTGCTGTAATGGAAAAACATTCTTTACAATCATCATAATTAAAGATGTTATTTTTAATATTACCTTAACGTTGACACTATTTCTTAGTATAAATTATTCTAGATGTGGAACTACACATTGTTTTCCAAACACAAACCAAAACGCATCTCCTAACTAGAGGAAGATGGCAAACAAAGCACATCAACATTCATATCAATGCATCTTTGAGCTAACACATTAAAAACAAATAACGTTTCTCTGATTCCTAGTCCGTTTCTGACCCAAACTGCCTATCGTCTATTCCTTCTTCCAGTTTTTTATTTATACGACAATGTGTTATTTTCAAGAATGATTTGAGAATGTGACTTATTAGTGATATTGTCCTGTATTCACTGCAATATTTAGCGTTTGTATTTTTAGGGATAGCACAAAAGGTGGAGAGTAACCATTGTTTCGGTATATATCCTGTTTTATATACTGAGTTAAATAAGTCTACTACTATAATGTCTAAGGTTTCATCATTTATGCATTTTAAGATTTCTATAGGGATTTGGTCTGGACCTTTACCATTTTTGCTGTTTTTTAATGCATTTAATTTCCTCTTTTATTATCTTTAAACCATATTCTCTTCTACTTCTGCTCCATCTGCTCTGTTCTATGTCTTTGAACAGTTATTGATGTATTCTGTCCATCTACTATTTGCATCTTTCAGTATTCCCGGTTTTCTTGTTCTATTGTTGTGAGTTAATTCTTTATGTGTGTTAAAACTATCATGTCTTTTCTGGTATTCTTCTATTTATGCGCATTGTTCTTTAGCTTTCCTAATTCTATATTTTATTTGTTTATCCACTTTTTTGTACATCTAATTATCTTTGCTTTTATATTGACGTCTTTCTTCCATTAAATCTAAAATTTCTTCCGTCATCCATTGCTTCTTTTTATATCTGGTTGGTATTAGAATTTCTTTTTGACTTTTATCTATTTCTGTTTTTATTAATAACCATTACCAAACAATGGTCATTTGCAATTAGTTGTTTCGTGAAAAAATTGACCTTCACACACAACAGCTGAACAATCACAGAGTCATTTTTTGTTACCCGGCGTTTTCTGCGATAACATGTTTTGCTGTAATAACAATTTTAGCCGAAGTAGATGACTCAAGCATTTGCATTATGTATATGTATGTATATAAATATATCTACGATAACAAATAATAGCAAGTTCCTTGCTAATATGCTAAACAAAAAAGTTTCCACTAATAAACTAAAAAACGGAGCCCTTTGAATTGTCCTCCATTATGGACGGGGTTCGCGATCTTTTGTAGCGAGGGGTATCGCATTGTGCACTCGGTTAACTGGACTGGTTATAATGGCGGTAGTTTTCAATGGAACAAAAGACAATTGAACACGAGATGGATGGTTGATTTTACATAAGAGGTCATTTTCTTCCTTATTGTCTACTTTTTATTATATCATTTATTTCGCTTAACGTGAAGCTTTCTGCTACGTCGCACAGCACTTGTATTGATGTTAGAATGCGGTTACTTCTTGATTTTCGAATTGTTTGTCCATGTGAAATGTATATTATATGAATTATTGAGAGAGAACCAAGTATTCCTTGCTTATAGACAATGTTTTTGTATTTACCATTATGCATACTATAAATGTATGTTCTTTTACGATATTTTTCTTCCGTTCTTTCGATCTTGGGTTGCTATTTTATCTCATAGGGAGAATATATGCTTACGAAAACAGTCATCCTCGCAGAAACTGTGGAAGAACAGCTAAAAATAGTGTAGATATAAAAGATATATCAACACAACACGAAGCAAAAACGAAAAGGTGTTTTTATTCGTGAAAAAAAAGTTATCTTCGTGATTTTCTCATTAACCTTTAGTAATACACCAAGGCATGTAAGGAAACAGCTCGAAAACCACAATTAGGCGCGCCGCACATTCAGACGCAGGTGACGCAGGCAACGCAGCGTAGGACAGCACAGGTTTCTGTTTTCCGTACAATTACATTACCCCCGCGCGAATTGGAACGCAGGGCAGGGCAGCACAGAACTGTGTTTAAGAAAACCTGCCAGCGCAGTCGTCGGGACACAGATTCCTGTGCCACGTGCAGAGCAGTTGTTTGTTTCTAGTAAAATTTTGTGTGGTTATATTCGAAATGAATTAACAATTAATCGAATTGGTGAGAAGCCAGAGAATTCTTTACGATATCAACGATCCCAATTATTTAAATTAAATAACTAATTTACAAGAAGATACCGAAGAAATCGAGTGTTAAAAATGACATTGTAATGAGCCGTCTACGTCTGGTATTGTTATACAAAAAAATAACAAAAAAGAAAATACCAAACGTAAGGCAACTAAAGACCAATCAATCATAACCAAAGTAGCTAAAAATAAGAAACCTAAAAATAATGATATACAGGAAGTGATAAAGCAGTCAATTATGCAACTTCAAAAAAGGGCTGAAGAAAGAGCAGTTGAAAGGGCAGCACAAAAGCCTTTGGATGATGATCTCATGATCATTTTTATATGTCGAAACTACACTCATAGTAAACAAAGGGTTTTTACAAGTGCATATGTTAATACCCATATTCAGCAGCCCCATTACTCATCAACACCTCTTCCATCACCAAATTCCAGTCACAGTAGCCAGCATACTGAGAATTAACATTGTAATAATCCTCTAGCTCCTATT
This sequence comes from Diabrotica balteata, assembly GCA_918026665.1. Classification (NCBI taxonomy): domain Eukaryota; kingdom Metazoa; phylum Arthropoda; class Insecta; order Coleoptera; family Chrysomelidae; genus Diabrotica; species Diabrotica balteata. The sequence goes on along the minus strand of OU898277.1, from coordinate 4,851,148 downwards.
CCCAACAACTGTTTTTTATGCTCAAATAATTACAACTTTAGAAGCACCAGTAATTATTCATCTATTACACTCACCCCCAGGTTGTCTGCTGAGACATCTCCTCAAACTGTTGATAACGGTAATATTCGTAATTTTGTGGAAAATTATAGAGTATAGAATTATGATTGTTTAAAATGATATTTTTGTAATTTTTAATAAAAGAATATTAATAAAAATAATACCTTAAAAAAAAGCTAGTTTTTCTTTGGTTCCTATTGGTTTTTGGGCATTACAACCATCTGAATAAATACTGTTTTCTATTATATTATGTACTTCATCAACTTGTTTTCTGCTTAACCGAAAATAATTGCAAACTGATGATAGTGCAAATTCCCCATGAGTATTTCTCTTTTTCATATAGTTGCTTTTCCAAAATAATTTTTTTCTTTGACATGTTGAATAATAAAACTGTTTCTTTAAATTCTGTGTCTGACTCTGATTCGCAACTGTCCAGAAATAACGCCATTATTTAAATTATAAAATTCTCTTTCTATGTTCATATAATATATTCGATATTCGCACCTCAAAATTTTCGAGAAGACTGCTTCCAAATATGCGCTCACACTGCGTGACACGTATATTTTCTGACCTGTGTAGCCTGCCCTGCACTGCGTCACCTGTTTCACCTGCGTCCCAATGTGCTGCTTACTTTAAGCTGTGATTAAAGTGCAATATATCGAATAAATAATAAAATGCTCCGATACTAAAAACTCAGTGGTGAAAACTTAAATCAACGTGGCAACATGGTATTCCAGCCAACCATACGCCGTCAACTTTAACAAGTCGCCCTCTTAGCTAGCGACCATCGAACAAGCCAGTTCGAAATTATACAGTCCATTTCATTTCATTTTATTTAATGTTTCAAATGTTAATTTATTATAGTTCAGTTAAATAAAAAGTGTATAACGTATGCAATTCATTTCTACATAAAGTTTGGTCCGTACGATCCAGATGGAAAGAAGATTACAATAATTTTGATGCAAAAACAAGTGAGTCCTATTTCATTATTCAATTTCCTAACCTCATAAATTTACAAAACGTGTTTCTTTACCTATCTAAAACCCTACCCGTAGCCGAAATTTAATGTTTAACCGGTTTTCAATACGGTTAAAATCTCGGTTCATATCAAGTATATTTATACAGCGTTGCCGATTAGTTTAACATATCCGATTTTAAAATATTTATGCAGGATTCAAAAAATTAATTATTATTTTCATTACGGACTAATAAGTAATTTAAAAACTTGGTTCTTTTCATTGTTTTATTAAAGCTTTTTATTTAATGATTGCAAGTGTTTATTAAAAGCTTTACAATATATGTATGCACGTTCATTTTAACGTAAAAACAAGTTTTTTATTACTTTGAAAGTGTGAAATTTATGTTTTCATTTATGCATTTAATGTTAGAAATCTCACAGTAGATTTTATTTCAATTTATTTTACATAATGGCTGATCTTAAAAAAACTAAGACGTAAACGAGGTTCGATTAAACAGCAATTGACATGTTTTATTTCATTTTTCAACAAAATTCAAAAACTATACGATGATAGTGAACATATAGAACAGACAATCATTTTTGATTTACAACAAAGATCTGCAAAATTAGGTTCATTATATGATGAGTTTAATGATTTACAAACCGACATTGAACAAGAATGTGATGATGATCAATTAGAAAATGAATATGCTGAACGAATTAACTTTACAAACGACCATGCAACTTACACAGCAAGTGCTTTATGTTTGGTATCCAAAATTAAATGTTATAATTAGTTCTGAAACAAATAATACAACTCACAGCGAGTTATTTGAAAATAAAGTAGAATTTGTCAAGCTTCCTCCAGTCACAATTCCTTCCTTTAATGGAGAGTTTTGCAAATGGATAGAATTTAAAGAAACATTTGAGTTATTAGTTCATCAAAACTCTTCATTGAATGACATTCAAAAATTCCATTACTTACGAACTTCTTTAGGCACAGAAGTGCAACAAATTGTTAAGCATTTAGAATTTTCTAAACAAAATTATATTTTAGCATGGCAGGCTTTATGCAAACGTTTGACAATCCTCATTTGCTTGTCAATAGTCATATTAAATCATTATTTAATTTAAAATCAGTCACACAAGAAAGTGCTAGTGCTGTAAGAGAATTAGTAGATACAGTTAATCAACATTTGCTTGTTTTAAAGAATTTAAACTTGTCTTATGTAAATCCATTATCTAGTGCTATGTTAATTCATATTATTTCAGACAAATTAGACAAAGTTACTTTAAAAGAATGGGAGCAAAAATACGATAAAGATACTTTACCAGAAGTCAATGATTTATTTAAATTTCTAGATAACAAAGCAAATCAATTAGAAAAGCTTGAAGAGAGGGGAATAAAGGTCAACTCTCAAGTTCAACAAAGTTCTCAACAGAGAAAACCATTTAAAAAACATGTATCTTTAGTGTCAAATAATCTTTCTAATGCAAAGAAAATATGCCATTTATGTCAAAGTGATCATCTTATTTACTATTGTCCTCAATTTTTACAATTAAGTGTTTCTCAAAGATGGACAAGGATTAAAGGTATGAAATTATGCACAAATTGCCTATGCAAGGGACATTTTAGTAAAGATTGCAGTCATGGGTCCTGTAAAGTTTGTAAAGGTAAACATAATACCCTGTTGCATCATTATCAGGATCAAGGAACTTATTCAATTAATCACATTACAAATTCAAATATGCGAGCAGCTCAAGCTCAGTCATTACAAGTAACAAATAATGGCACCAATTGTCATGAATCAAATAACGCGACAGAGCTAGCTGTGTCTAATTTCTCAAAAACTAATAATACATATGTTTTACTGTCTACTGCCATCATTAATATATGGGATGATAATGGTCAAGTTCATCAGGTAAGAACTGTTCTTGACAGTGGTAGCCAGACTTCATTTCTAACAGAAAAATTATGCAAAAAACTTAACCTAAAGCAAATAGATGCAAATCTTTCAATTGTGGGGATCAATCGTGTCACTTCCACCCTACGTTATAAATGCAATGTTTCTATTGGATCTACTTATGATTCAGATATCTTCAATTTAACATGTTTTGTCCTACCTAAAATTACAGAAAATTTACCTATTTATAACATTGAAGGTTCTAAATTAAATATTCCTAAAAACATTTCTTTGGCAGATCCTTCGTTTCATAGATCACAATCAGTTGATATGCTTATTGGTTCCGATTTATTCTGGGATATACTTCGAAATGGAAAAATTTCTCTGGGTAAAAATCTTCCTGTCTTACAAAACACATGTTTTGGTTATGTAGTTGCCGGGTTGTGGTCACAAAATGTCGATAAGGTCCAATGTTTTTTTGTACAGAATGATCAAGTACAGAAGGATCTTGAAAAATTTTGGTCAATAGAAGAAGTTTCAAATACAAAGTTAATTTCTCAAGAGGACAACATATGTGAAGAACATTTCAAGAATACATATTCTAAAGATTCAACTGGTAAATTTATTGTCAAGATTCCATTAAAAGAAAGTAGAGAACAGTTAGGAGATTCAAAAGACTTAGCTGTGAGGAGATTTCTAAATCTTGAAAGACAATTTGAAAAAGATCTTCAATTAAAGAATCTTTATGTTTCATTTATGCAAGAATACCAGGCACTTAACCATATGTCAATTGACACATATTTCGATGACAACATTTGTTCATATTTTCTACCTCATCACGGGGTGCTCCGCAATGAAAGCCTTAGTACACGATTAAGGGTTGTTTTCAATGGTTCTGCTAATACAACAACTGGTAAGTCTCTTAATTCTATTCAGTACGCAGGACCAGCTATTCAAAATGATATTTTTGCAATATTGTTAAGGTTTCGGTTTCATAAATATGTAGTTATTTCAGACATCGAAAAGATGTATCGGTGTATTGATGTCCATCCAGATGATAGACATTTACAAAAAATATTTTGGAGAGAAGATGTACATCATCCTCTTTCAATTATGACCTTAAATACCGTGACATACGGTACCTCGAGTGCTCCATATCTCGCAATGAGATGTTTTAAGACAAATTTCTTATGATTGTCAAGATAATTTTCCATTAGAATCCAAATTAATTCATGAGGATTTTTATGTCGATGATTTGATTACAGGTTTTGATGATTGTGATGTTGCGAAACAAACCTGCAGCAACATTTCTAATATACTGCAGTCCAGTGGTTTTAATTTACGCAAATGGGTTTCCAATGATCCTGTCATTATAGAACATTTAAAGAACAATGCCGATGAACTTAGCGTCTTAAACTTGGGAAATTCAAATCCTGTAAAGACACTAGGAATACAATGGATTCCTAAACTCGATATTTTATGTTACAATCTTCCAGAACAACAAAAAACAATAGATACAAAAAGACAGATCTTGTCAGAGATTGCAAAGGTTTATGATCCGTTAGGACTTATCAGTCCATGTATTATTTTGGTCAAAATATTATTACAAAAGTTATGGAAACAAAAACTGAATTGGGATGATCAGATTCCCACAGAATTAGTAGAGGACTGGAGTCGATTCAAGTCCAAATTACATTTGATAAATCAATTTCAATTGAACAGATTTATTTTAACCGAATCGCATCAACGATACGAGATACACGGATTTAGCGGCGCATCGTTTAATGCTTACAGCGCAGTTGTGTATATCAGGTGCTTCGATAATTCTGAAAACATTACAGTTCGTTTATTATGTTCAAAAACCAAGGTGTCTCCTATAAAACTACTTACAATTCCACGATTAGAATTATGTGGAGCTGTATTATTGGCAAAATTAATGAAATCAGTTATAGACGCAATAGGGGTTTCTATACTTCCAATTTATTGGTGTGATTCACAAATTGTGTTACATTGGTTACACGCAGATCCAAGTAATCTTCAAGTGTTTGTAGGCAATAGAGTTAGTGAAATTCAGCGTCTCTCAAAAAGTCGTTCATGGCATTATGTTGCATCAAAGGATAACCCAGCTGATATTGCTTCAAGAGGCTCTTATCCCCATGAGTTACTTAATCAACGTCTTTGGTGGAATGGTCCTATATTTTAACTGGATTGCTCTTTTATTCCTCCACCATTTAAACAGTCAGATTCTATTATTATTCCAGAAATCAAACAAAAACCAATCTCCTTAATTTCAAGAACAGATCAATTTATTATTTTTAATAAATTTTCTACTTTTCGTAAACTGTTGCGAGTCCACAGTTATTGTTTAAGGTACTTAAGGAACCTACTTAATTCTAGCAAAAATAGAAAACTACCAGATGCAACATCCAGCAATCATGGCTCTCGCAAAAATCAGTACATCCCCTTTTTATCACAAGATGAATTAGAAAAAGGTCGATTAAGTTTAATTAAATTAGCTCAAAATGAATGTTTTCAGGAAGAAATACAATTAATCAAAGCTAATAAAGAAGTCAAACGAAATCACAAACTCTTAGCTTTGTCGCCATTATTGATGGTAATAATTTGTTACGAGTAGGTGGTCGATTAACCCACTCTGGGTTAGAGTATAATCACAAACATCCTTTTTTATTAGATGGTAAGCATCGGCTTACTCAGTTGCTAATTGAGGATGAACATTTAAATTTATTTCATGCAGGTCCACAATTATTATTGTATACTATAAGGCAGCAATATTGGCCAACAGGAGGCATGAATGCAGTAAAATCTGTTGTTAGAAATTGCATAACATGTCACAAATTTAAACCAACTCAAATTACTCCATTCATGGCCGATTTACCTCAATCTAGAGTAAATATTTCATTTCCATTTGATCACACCGGTGTTGATTATGCAGGACCCTTTGTCCTTAAAGATCGCAAAGGTCGTGGTTGTAAAACGTATAAAGCATACATCTGTTTGTTCATTTGTTTCAGTACAAAGGCAGTTCATTTAGAATTAGTCACTGCTCTTACGTCCGAAGCATTTATCGCAACATTTCGAAGATTTGTTGCTCGCAGAGGTAAACCATCTCACATATATTCGGATAATGGGACTAATTTTGTAGGTGCAAAAAATGAGTTAAATATATTAATTTAAGTTTTTGTCTACCTCTTATGATACATTTTCAAATTTTTTCACAAATAAAAATATTCAATGGCATTTTATTCCGTCGAATTCTCCGTCATTTGGAGGATTGTGGGAATCTAACATTAAAAGTGTAAAACATCATTTACTAAGGACAATTAAAAATGTTTTATTAACGTATGAAGAATTTGTAACGATACTAACACAAATTGAGGCTACGGTAAATTCCCGTCCCCTTTACCCTATGTCCTCAGACCCTAATGACTTTTCACCCTTAACCCCATCTCACTTCTTGATTGGAAGATCACATACTGCTGTTCCTGATCCAGCTTTTGGTGAAACGGTAAAACTGAACCAGTTAACAAGATTTCAGCTGCTTCAACAATTGCAGCAAAGTTTTTGGAAGCAATGGTCTACTTCCTACCTTTCCAGCCTTCAAAGCAGATATAAGGGCAAACAAAAGGTACCCAATTTGGAATGTGGTACATTGGTGACCATCAGAAATGAGAATGTTCCTCCATGTCAATGGATTTTAGGACGAATCAGTGAAGTTCACCCCAGGCCCAGACGGCGTAGTACGAGTCGTTACAGTGAAGACGTTGAAGGGAACTTTACAAAGAGCTGTAACTAAAATATGTCCTCTACCAGTATTATTGAACCAACCGTTCAAGGCGGGGAATATGGTGAAAACTTAAATCAACGTGGCAACATGGTATTCCAGCCAACCATACGCCGTCAACTTTAACAAGTCGCCCTCTTAGCTAGCGACCATCGAACAAGCCAGTTCGAAATTATACAGTCCATTTCATTTCATTTTATTTAATGTTTCAAATGTTAATTTATTATAGTTCAGTTAAATAAAAAGTGTATAACGTATGCAATTCATTTCTACACTCAGCTATTAAAATATTTTACAACATACTAAAATAAGAAATAGTACAGTATTTACGAAATTAATGTCTCAAATCTTATCTTGAGTTTGAACAATGTTTATTTACACGATTTTATGATAATTAAACGCGGAAACGGCTTCTAACTTGACTACCAAATACAGGAAACTCAAGAAACTACACCAACCATTAACCAAGTAACTAATAGCCGACAATTAACGAATAACAACAATTTTCATTTTAAAAGGACTGTAATTAACAAAATACACTGTACAGTGTTTATGATGCGATAGTTTTAAGAATCAAGTGGATGTGTACATTAAAAACTTCGGTCAATAGCCTCTGCGCTCGTAAAAACCTTCACTTTTGTAATGAATGCTTTTTATATGCATAATGCATATGTCTGCGGAGAGATATGGCTGATCGTTATGCAACCATATGAGTGCAATAAGTATTTAAATAGTATATTAATATAAATATGGTTGATTTAGTAATGATAATATACATTAAGTGAGATCTATGCTCTCAAATAAGGTTTTTATAATAGCGAGATACAAAACGTGTAATCAGTGGATTTCAGCGAGTGTATTCTGCTGTGGAAACCATGCGGAAATCCGCAAAAAAAGTGCACAATCAGCTGTGATGAAAAACAGACACAGATGTGTGGACACAGACTGTTGGTTTGGCGTCCGACAAAAACCAAAAGCAAGGTGGAAAGACCACAGATGAGGTAATGACACGATATCTAAAATTCCGCGGAAAAAAATTATATTCAGCCTACCCTAAACAGAAAGATGGGCCAAGGTTGAGAAGAGACGCTTAGATTGAAATAATTTATTATTTCGTAGCGTAGCATATTATCCTTATTTCCTCTTCTCCCATTCTATATACCCTTCTTTTTTTAACTTTATGATTTCATCCATTATCAGATTAAATATTAATAGGCTCAGCGAATCTCCTTGTCTAATGCCAGTTTCATGTTTGATAGGTTTCGATAGTTTTCCTTTATATCTTACCATAGCTATGTTATCTTTATATATATTCTCAATGGTATGAAGGGTCCCTTTTCATATAATAAATGCATCACGTCCCGAATTCTCACTCTATCAAACGCTTTCTTCAAATCTATCAGACACATATATGCTGGTTTGTTGTATTCCAGCGACTTTTCTTTTATTTGTCTTATTACAAAAACGGCATCCGTGCATGATCTTCCTGTCCAAAATCCTTGCTGTTCCTCTTGCAGAGATATTCGTTCGTTTATTTTTGTCGCTATTATTCATGTTGTCAATTTGAGTGTTGTATTTAAAAGATTTATTGCTCGATAATTATTGGGGTCTTTCTTATCTTCTTTTTTGAAGAACATCACCATGATCTGGTATTCTGTTCGTAGTGATTATTTTATTAATAAGAAGTTGCAGTTGTTGTACAAGGTAATCACCTCCATATTTTAAGACTTCATTTGGTTTTTGATCTTCTCCTGGTGACTTTTTGTTTTTTAATTTGTTTATTCCTTCTTTCATATCGTTTTGGGAGATTTCGGTCTTTTCCTCAGTTATTATATTTGGCGTGTCTGGTAAAGGTTCTTCGTTTTGTTTTTTAAATATTTCTGTCAGGAAGGCCACCCATGTATCCTCTTGTATGTGTTCTATTTCAACTAGTTCTTTCATTTCGCTTTTTGTTGTCTTATGAAGCGCCATACTTGTTTCTGTTGCCGATAGAAATCCATCTCTAGTCCTTTTGTGAATCTTTCTCAGTAATCTGTTTTTGTTTTTCTTACCAATGAATTTTATGATCAAAAAATGTGTTGGTTATTCTCAGTTCGTTTGATGTGCAGAATTCCACCATTCTCTTTCCCTTTTCATTGATAACTCTTTCGTTAAACCTTTGTTTTATTCCTGGTATTACTTGGTCTCTTATTCTGGCATTGAAATCTCCCAATAATACAAGTAATTCCCTATTGTGTTTGATCGCATTTAATAGTTTTTATTACTTTTCTCTAGTCACTGTTTGATCGTTTTGATTTTTATCTAGTGTAAAAGGGGATACAACGTCTAAGTTTATTTACACCTCTTACTCATCTTGAATTTAATAAAATACTACTCAATCTTTCTCTGCTAATATTAGTCATGATTTAATTTGCGATATTTATTATTTTGCAGATTAAAAATGAGTAAAGGTCATGATAATGACGTCAAAGTGTTTATATTATAATATTTTATCGTAAGTCATGTTTGGAATTTCAAAAATTTGCAAAATGTGGAAAAACATGCATCTGATGAAAGCATGGTGATGTTTTTGGGAATATAATTATCGTGAGATCGAAGACGCTACAAAATTACGAGCCCTATATAATAGGAAACACAATTATATAATAGGGAAAAATTAAAATATAAAATATAAATATAACAAACTCAGGCGTTTGACTGCTAATTTATTATTATTATTTAATACTTATAATAATGCTAAATAAGTAATATTTTAAATGACACAAAACTACTTAATTATGTTGTATACAAAACCCATGTAAGTTATTATTAATGTCATAGGTGACATCGCATCTTCGATTTGAATATAACTGCATTTCTACCAAAACATGTCCAAGCTAGGTTCATTCTTCTGTTCATTTCATTAAGGGATAGACTATTAAAAGAGTGAAACAGCGATATAGCAGAGATATTACAAAATAAGGGTAAATTTTGGCAAGAACAGAAGAACAAATGGAGACAATCATCAAAATAAGTGGAATATGAACGATTTATGCATGTACATAACACTCAAAAACGAGACCAAAATTGGAAAAATAATTTAAAGACATGGAACCAGAGCAAGAATGAAGAATAACAAAAGAATTAAAGATGATCGGTCTGTAATCAAGTTTTTATTAACAAATATTGAAATAAAATTATATATTATGACAAATATAGAAAAATTATAGAATTGATCACCGCTTTTTGATAGTGTTCATAATGTAAAAAATATTTAAATGTGTTGAAGGTGTGACTGAATCGTTGTACGGAGCAGTCCGGCAACAATGTCTAGTAATAAAAAAATTGCGCACAATGTTGATGTGAATGTGAAGAGATATCTATGTAGAGGCGATAATGACGCGAAGTGGGAGACAAATATAGACGTGACGGCATCAAAATATTAGGACCTGTTTTGTTCGTTTGTTGTGTACACACACGCACACTGGTTGGCTGGACAACTCTTTCGTTTCAGGTTTTCGGTCGTTTGAATAACTTTTACTTGACCTTGGAGTCTTAGACACAAAAAAGGGTTTTCTTTGGTCTATGAACTATAGTTACGATATTAGTATTGGATGGCCAAAAACAAAGTTGTACTTGTTATATTCATGGTATCAAGAACTGAATAGGAAAAAGGTATCGGCAAGAAAAACTGAACTTTTATAAACGAAAAAATACTCATTAAAAACCGATATTTTATTATATTTTCAAGAAGAATTATATTAAATTATGAACGTTAAAAAAAGCTTATAAAATGAACCTTTAACAGAGTTTCAGGTAAATAAATATCATACAAGAAGAAGAAAAACCATAGAACAAGTAATTGATTCCTATAGAAATTCGAACTTGGAAAAACTAATTTTACACCGCAACAAGCAAGTAACGCCAGTGTTGGGTGTTTTCACAAAGTTCATAATATACACATAGCAAAAGCAAATCTGCTTTCAGCTGTTATAAAGCACCCTCCCACGCAGCTTCCTGCTTTTAATTATATAGAATATCGAAGTTCCATGACTTTCTTACAATAATAATGTAGTTTAATAACTACCTTTCAAGATTTAATAGAATATTCCGGTTTTAATAATACCAGTGGCAGCTCGAAAGGAAGATTTACTCCAGTTAAAACAAAAAGGAAATTCGTCAGAATAAATGCACCTTCATTAAAGTGAACAAATCGATATCATGCATATGATTTAAACTTACAAGAACATTTTACTGATGTGCATCTTAATCTTGTATGTAGATTTTTGCAGAAATAAGGGAAAAAGCCAATAGCTTTGATATAGAATAGAATGTGTTATCATTAACTCTAACAATTGGTATTTTAGTGGTGATCACCATTATAAACAGACTAAAATATTAGTAAACTGCCATACAAAAAGCCATCTATACTAGGATATGGTCAACTATTAGTATTTTGCCTTTACCTTTTATTCTCTTGATTCTGCAGAAAAAAAAACTTTGAGGGAATGAGACTAATAATACATTTTAATCCTGTCATATCTTTTCACAGTGACAATGAGTTGCCATTATTTCTCAATGCCGAATGAACATTAATAGGATTAGCCAAAAAGTAGGACAGACAAGAATCTTTAAATAATACAAAAAATCTTTAAATAACCTTTTATACTAATAATAATAACAGAAAAGATTTTGCAAAATAAATATTTGTTTAAATAATTTCAATTTTGCAATAATCGGTAAGTGAAATATATTGAAAGTATACCTAACTACCATGTGTGATATTCCCTATTATCACACGAATTTTTTTGTGCGCTTCTAGAAAAGTTATTAATAATTTTCAAAAAAAACGACTTTTGAAGCTATTTTTGTAATAATTATGCAACAACATAGACAATCAACAAAGTATACAACGTCAACTACACAGTGAAGACCCAACAAGAAAAGAAGTGTCAAATGTCATCCTAAAACTCAGGGTGAAAAGTTACTAAAGCTCCAGGAATCGGTGAAATCTGTTATGGCAGAATGAATTGGTACCAGAAGAGTGGCTAAAATGAGTCCGTTGCATAAAAAGAGTGATCAACTGGAGTTTATGAACTATAGAGGCATTACTCTGTTAGTGTCTGCGTATAAAATCTTCGGTAATGTATTGTTTGAAAGACTTAAACATTTTACAAAGGATATTGTTGGTCAATATCAATGTGGATTTACACCGATCCAGATATTGTGAAATTCGTTAAAAGCGCAGAGACATGAGCTGCACACATTGCTAGGATGTCAGATCGCGAATTCACGAAGAAATTAACATTTTCAAAACCAGAGGGCACAAAATAGAGGACGACCACGAAGGAGATAGATTGATATTTGAAGACCTACAGATTCTAAGGGTCAGCAGATGGAGCAGAGGTGTCAGGAATCGACAGTGACTTCTTTGTGAGCAGGTTAAGATCCACAACGGATTGTCGAGCCACTTATGACGATTATGCAACAAATTAACAAAAATAATTTTCCGAAATCTCAGTATCTCAAATCTCCGAAAGTATTTTATATGCTTTTTCACTTAAATTGTGTCACTTTTCCATATACTTTACCGGTCAAACAGTATCTCCAAAAAGGCTTTTTATTTGGTATTTATCTGGTCTAAAATACCGTGAAATCGTACAAATAAGAAATAAATAAGATTGATAGGTCAGTGTATCGAGGATTTTAAGTAAAAATAGATAAAATGTTAATAATAATACATAGGTTACCAAAATTTATTTTTAAACATTCATTCGACACATATATCCAAATTTGGACGTGCGATCGAAGGATTTTATTGTGCGTATCGTAAAAATTTGATTATATCGTCTTGCTACATTGATTTGTTAATTTCCAAAGGTTAAGTCAAGATTGTCTAGAGGTTGAATTTGTTTAAATTAATAAAATATCTAGTTTTAGAGTTATTTAACAACTAGTATGCCACATAGAAAATTTTAATAGTGTTGTGAAGCTTAAATCCATTTTTATACTATGATTTTTCAGTGTGAGCTCGTTTTTAAGAAGAAATGAGTTAATTTCTGTAAATAAAAAGAATTGTTAAAAAAATGTTTAAATATCGTTTAAAAATCTTGAAGATTTCATCGTACGTTTCTAGACTACCCCATAAAACTAGTTTAAAATATAACAATACGTAATGCCAGCACAAGGATCTATTTGTGATAAAATTTATGAGCAAGCTGCCCCAGTTGGCACTCGCGACAGAGAACGGTTATTTCTAGTTATTTATTTAAATTGTTCAGAATTGACAGTAGGTAAGGACATTTACATAAAAAACAGAGTACACAATCAATCTTTCTGTAAAAAAATTATCAATTTTGTAGAAATCTTTCGATGTTTTGAAGTGCATATACTTAGACTGCTATTTGCGTGTACTGATAAGAATGATAGGTGTTTTCCTGTATTTTTAGCGGTGAAGCATACACGTGTAAAATTCTTATCATAAAAAATAGATTCGCAAAAGTATTTCTTTATCAAAACATCACAAATTGGGTCGCCATGATTAACTCAAAAATTTTGAAAACACTGCCGAACAAATCACACGAATACGTACTTGAATTTCTGTCTGGATACGTAAGATCGTAATTACTCTAAAGTTATTATAAGCTATATTCAATTGTACAGTCTAAAGGAGTAGAAACCTGTATTGGATTAGTATGAACTGATTTGACATAAATGTCTTTCACTCGTATGTAATTTTTCTGTTGTTTTGACATACCTGAATATGATAACTTTCTGAAAATGAGCTAGAACAATTCCTGTATTTATGTCAATAGTGCAATTGCCAAACGCTAGAAGTTATTGGAACTTCAGCCTGAATCATCGATTAATCTCAGATGTTATGCCATGCTATAGATGGGAAGAAATAAGACGTTTTTTACATTTTGCGAACAATAACGATGCTATTGCTGCAGTTCCGAAAGAGGAATTTTGAGCCAAAGATGAGCAAATAATTCCAACAAAGGCGCGTTCATCTATAAAACAATATAATCCAAAAACCCCACAAATGAGGATATAAGGCGTTTGTTCTTAGTAGTGTCAGCAGGTTTTCCTACGATTATAAAAATTTTGTAGGAAGCTAAATTACATGTGGTTCTTCGGCTAACACTAACAATACCAAGACTTATAAATCACAAAATATTCTTTGATAATTGGTTCAACAGCGTCCCATTGCAAATTTATCTAACGAAACAGGTTATATTACCACTAGGACCGGTCAGAATAAACAGAGTGCCAAACGGTAATATGCCAAAAGAGGCTGAATTAAAAAAGAACGGCCAAGGAGCTATGATAGAGAAAGTTGCCACAATTGATGGTACAAAAATATCTGTTGTTATATAGTATGACAACAAATTAGTAAACATTTTATCAACATATGCTGGAAGTATGCCAACAGTTGAAGTTACAGTTAACAGAACGGTTTTCGAAAAAGGATAAGACAGATATCAGATATAATGGTTCCATGTCCAAAAGCTATAACGATCAACATCAAGTATATGGGGGAAGTAGATCTCCTGGATTCAATGTTGGGATACTATAGCACCAAACTCATTGATTTAATGACTGTCAATGCTTAGATTCTTTAGCGAAGAAGTGATAGTGAGCATAATAATTCAGCTCTTTAGCTCTAAATAAAAGTTAATAGAGCTAGTTTTACTACAAAAAGGGGGTCGTCCGTATGGAGCTATGGAAAATTTACAAAACAAGAAAAGAAGGGCCCAGCAACCGATATTCCAATGAAAGATGTACGAACAGATAGATATGGCCATCTTCCATCATGGTGTAGTGAAAAGTGTGCCGACACACAAAAAAAAATTTAAAAATACAAAAAAACTAACCAAGTAGGATTTTTTTTTATATTATTACCGTAATCTTGAAGTCAAGTTTGTAATCATGGATTTTTTTTGTTAAAAAACATAAAAAGGTTGCATGCAGTAAGGGGTTAAGTTAAAAAAGCCAATTTTCAACTTCTTACGGGACAAACACACACGAATTAGAAATGTTTGAAAAGGTTTTTCAAAATCTCCGTGATTTTGCGCATTTGAACATGTGCATTAAAAACGGTACAAGTAGTTCCCGAAGATGGCTACACTTTAAAAATACTTCCCTTTACCATCTTTTGATTTGTCATAAGTGTGTACAAAAACATATCAGTTTTTTTCATTTATTTAACAAAAACATTAGTATCAAACATTTCCAACTAGAGTATAGAGAAATTGTTGGAACGTCATTAAAGGGCAACTTTCGATTTCTGGCGTTTTGAACTGTATAATTTGTTTTTTTTTTTAGAAGAATTACCGCTAAGACATACATTTTTATAATAAAGGTCGTTATCAAACAGCCAATTCTTTTTATACGCAATAATAGCGCAATAAATCTCGAATTTAATCACGAAGATAAATTCGTCCTCCCACAAAGTTATTTTGTCAACATCTCTTGTCCAGGATGTATGAGTATGTATGTTCTATCACCTATATTAGCATGCCGGGTTGTAGTTTTGGGGTCGACGACCTGCAAACTTTCTTCTTTTGTTTGTTGATACCTCGCCGGTAATGGTTAAATTTTTATCGGCATTGCGTTTTTTTCGAACGGTGGGTGACTTTCTCGTGGTGCAATCGCAAATTTTGTTTACCATTATGCCTCGATTTAATGGGTGCGGTGTGGTTAAGACACTGGCTGCCCTTAAATTTTATTAATACACGAACTTTTAGAAGCCATAAGCTTCTTTATGGTTGGGAACAATTAAAGTCAAAAGGAACTAAATGTGGCAAATAGGGAGGAAACTTCCACAGCTTAACATACTGTGAAAACGTGTATCTAATTAAATTCCCAATGATATTGCTGAATTTATCGTACGTGGCCTCCCAACACTTTATTTATAGATAAATATATTATATGGAAAAGTACTTAAAAGGTGTATTTGTGTAATTATTTCTTATCTACATATATTTTAACAACCAACTTCGTTACTATTATAACAAAGGGTACCAGGTAAGATTGCATTTAAGGAAAAATGGTTTTAGTAAAAATGTTTGTGATAATTGCACTAATACAAGACTTTGTACTTATAGTAAAATGGAAAGTTGCTCAGAAGTGATTATTACCACAATTAAAATGCCTTCATGTGTTTCTTGTAGACGAAACGGGCTGCTGTGAGCGCATCTGAAACTGGTTTTGTGTAATTATTATTCGAATGGATGTAGAGATGGATGTAAACGGATCAAATGATCTGGAATTGATGAATCAGTGGAATATTTGAACCTATATCGAGGAAAATATGCCGAATAGTCATGCACAGACGAGAAAAACTTATAAATGGTCACCATAAAATTTGGTACGAACTTTTTTAGGGGATATTATTGGTAAGAAGTTGCTGGATCGAATGATTCGCTTCGAGGTTCAATCGTGAATACCGTAACGTTCTGTAATGAACAACTTGATGATTTCGGTATATTTTCTGAACGCCGATGTCAACGATCTTTATTTGATTATAATTTTAATTACGAAACAAAAATGCTACACCGTTATTGACGTACAAAATAAAAAAGGAGTGGATGGCATTTTTGTGCAACTTTATAACTTAAGTCTTCTTCTTTTTATATAGTAATGATTGTTTTTCAATGTGCCTCTAGTGAGTTGTTCCATCGAATTCGTGGTCTTCCTACTGATTATTATTGGGGAACCATCTCTTGCCGTCTTTACTACTCTATTTTCTTGATTTGAGTATTAAAGTATTAAATTGCCATCAAATTCCAGGATAATTTATACAACAGTTGGGGGCTAGTATACATCTTTTTCATTTCTGGGTACTATCCCTTGCAAGATAATTCGGATGGAATTCCCCAGATTAAAAGATTGGGCCGATATCAAGCATAAAATGATTGTACTCCCTTATTGCTGTAACGAATAGTAACCCTTAGTCTTTCGTTACATTAGGTTCAATTTTAAATTCTATCCAAAGCTTAAAAGTACTTTACTAAATGATACATACATGTAGCCAGGTACGTATTTCAATTTTGAGTTGTTTGTAAGCCAGTGTTTATAAGAGATTAGAAATTTTTTTGGGATGTTATTCAGATAAAAGGATAATGTTTTCTATTGTTTGTAGTATTACTTTATGTATTTTTCTTTTACTTTGTGGGATTGCTGTAATTTTGATAAAATGTATCAGTATAAAGTCCGACCCTGTATACAACTATATCTAGAAGATCTCCCAAATATCTTACAATGAACAGTACCTAAGTTGTGTCGATAGAGTGACAAATATAGAAGAGATAAAGTAATAAAGAACCTCAAGTAATGTGCATTATAAAAGGAAGAAAATGTAGAATATTTTGATCAGCTTATGCTCATAGGAAGAGCATATTCACTTTATAGGGAATGAACAAATGATACATGCGAATTGAGTTGTGGATAAGACTTTATCATTTCTTTGTTGAGAATGTTCAGCGAAATGATTTATATCAGTTAATTAATGCTGTCATGTTATACCATTAAAAAACAATGACTGTAAGATTGATTTGTGTTTTTTTCTATGCACTTTTCCCACATAACTAAATTTTGCATGTCTCATACGGTTTTATTTTTTTTTATCTGAAGTAAGTCAATTATGGGAACTGACACAGTTTTGTGTATAATATATGTGAGAATTCAGAATTTTTAATTGGCGAATAATGAGTGGTATTTTTAACCAAAATTATGGAATTGGTGAAAAATCAAATGAAATCATATGAATATATTAAGTTTAACACAGTTGACCTGTACATTTTTTTATGACAAACAAAATAATGCATCTGTTCGAATTTAAGCAAAAAAACCATCTTCTATTACTTGTTATTTCTTTTCTTTCTTTTTCTTATCGACTTCTTTTTATGTACTTTTAATCTACTATGCAAGGACTAACTTTTATAAGCACAAATTCTTGTTAACTCTTTACTGCATCATGTGCCATAAATGGCACAAACCAAAAAAAAATTTTTTTAAAACGTTTTAACTCAATTTTTATCGTAGCTACATGGCAGCCCATATCTGATGAGTACTAAAAGTGTATGCGAGATATCCGGCATAGTTCTGATGGCCATATAGGCAGCCGTGCGCAGTTTCAAGTCAAGTTCATTCTTGTTCAAATTCTGAACCACGTGAAACAGTGCTCGAAGTTAGAGGTTATTTTTCATAGTAAAAACGTTTTTTATGGCGAGAAAAAATTGAAATTTATTGTATTGTGATATTAGATAGCTGCTAAGGTAAGTACTAAAAAATTAAGAATGTTGAAAGTCTCTCGAAAAGCCCAAAAAGGGTTTGTGCTATATATGGCACACTATGAAGGTATGGACTCATTGATTGTTTTTGTAGATATGGATCCGAAACTCTTTTATGGTGCAATGAATGCAGTTAGAATTCCAAATAGTACTAATAGTGAAGAATCAGATCTCTCCTATGAAGACGGCACAAATGAGATGATATTGTGTCAAGATAGTGACAATGAGGAGCGTAGTGTCCTGGTTTGATAATAAAATCGTCACTACAATGTCAACATATGCTGGAAGTGAACCAAAGAGAGAGAAAAGAAGATTTTTCAAACAATAAAGTATACATAAAGTGATACCTTTACCAGTTTAGGACACTGTTAGAACTACAAGAACTACATGGGAGGTGTAGATCTCCTTGATTCCATGTTAGGATTATGTCGTATAAAAATCAGGTCGAAGAAATATTATTTACGAATATTTTTTCATTTCACTGACTTGACAGCTGTGAACTGTTGGTTATTAGCCAAAAAAGCGAAGAAATTTGATTTATCACTTTTGGATATCATGTACAGAGTAGGAAGACCATCAAATAGTAGCATTCAGCAGGTGTACGAAAACAAACGAAAAAAGAAACCCACTAAGACATACCCCAAGAAGACATCCGTAAAGATGGGCTTGATCGTTTTCCCTATTGGAATGAGAGCACTAGGTCAAGATGCAAATTTGCAGGCTGCACAGGGAAAACATATTTATAGTGTGTACAAAATGCACAATACCGTTGTGTATTAATAATGAAAAGAAACTTTTATTTGCAGTTTCCTACTTATTTTATCTGAGAATTTATTTTTGACAAAAAACAAAAATTCGTGTAGTAAAGAGTTAACAATAGTATTAAGTACAGCTATCTCATCACCGTTGAAGACTTTGGAATAAAATCCTAATTTCATCTATTCTAAGAGAAAAAAAATTAATGTTAACTAAAGGCCCCACGATAATTTCATCATTTCATCACGTTTTTAATAAATTGAGACACGATGTGCAGCGATAACGTTCAGTTTTACCAGCTGTAATTAGCACAGACAAAAAAATTTCAAAACGATGTAATTTGTTGGGATATTGCTTCATCCGACGGTAACAACTCTACCCGCATAAAGTTTATAGCAATTTGGCGTGCCTGCTAGACGAATAGAACTATTAGGTGAGTCACTCGAGAGAAAAGTGCAACGATTAGTCATTTTCGTACTCTGGTTTCACGGATCGCAAGTCAAGAGGTTTCTATTTGTTATCTTGTTGCAAGATGTGCATCTGCAACGTGTTTCTTAATATTTGACGGCACACCAAAGGGTCAACGATGCTAATCTGGTAGTAAATCATAAGTGTAAAGACACGTATGGAATAAAATTAACTCAAGGCATATTGGACGCGACAAAAGATAGGTTTAAAGTGTTTTTCTAGAGATAATTAGGATAACACATACTGCAGACATTAAAAAAATGCGATAGAACATTTTTCTTTCTTCGAACGTTTGCCGTACGACGATATTTTGTAAAAAATAATAAGATTGTGCATATTTCCAGAATGCTAATACCGTGTTGCCGGCTAACACGTGTTTTTGTCACACCATGACAGTCGAAAGGTAGCAAATACGCATTTTTAATTTGTTTTTCTACTTAAATTACCATCTAGAAACACAAATGTAGCTACGATATCAAAGGTTAATGACATATTTTTATCGTTGTATGATTTAATTGTTTTGCCGGTGCTTATTTACGAATTATTTCCATTGATTTGGAGTGTAATGTTTTTTACGAATGTAAATAATGTTTTTGGTATGTGGCACTTTTAGGATTATCAGTGGTAAACAAAGTGTACGCAACTCTAGTGTAAAGTACAAAAAACAATCGTTTAACAACACTCAAACCAAATTTTTCGTTGTTTTAGGTTTTTAATACATTCTATTCCATATGCCACTCTTTGCAATGATGCAATATCTCTCTATGGACGTTTATTCCGAAGTTAACCAGTGGACTGCCTCCAAAGCATGCTCCCAAGTTGACCACGAACGGTTTTGGTAATACGCAGTCGCATTGCTAATGCCTCATTCAATATTAATTCTCTTAATATCTAACAAGTGTCTCCAAACTCCAGGGACACCTATACAAGAATACGAAATAAGACAAAGCAGTTAGTAAGAAGAACAAAAAATGAACACTGGGAACAGTTTACAAAAAGGAGGGAAAGCGACTTATACGGTACACAAAAACAAATATGGAGATTCATAATAATCCAACAGAAAGAAATGGCAGAATTGAAGGAATACAATAACATACCAGCAAACGAATGGGACAGATACCTGACGGAACTGTTTAAAGGAAAATAATAATCAACACAATACACGTACCTGAATTAAGGGGCCCAAAATATAAAAAAGCAGAGATAGCCATAAACTTACTCAAAAATAGAAAATCACCAGAACCAGACGGAATAACCAACGAGCTTCTAAAACACGGAAGAGAAAGATAACCCTTGAGATGACAAAATTTATACAAAAACTAATATTGCACTGCAAAATACCAGACGCATGAAGAAACAACATAATGATACCAATGTTCAAGAAAGGAGATAAAGAAGACCCATTTAATTAATTTTAATTAATGAGTACTTTCAGGATTTATCCAAGTTCTTCACTGTTAAATGCCCTTTATAAATACACGAAAAGTATTACTAAGGTTCTACTGCATTTCAAAGTTTTCCCAATGACGAGCTTCAGACATTTTATTAAGTATATACTGTTTTTTAGTAGTATAACGCAATAGAACAGCCTTCAAATTATACAAAGCTGACACTAAGTGAGTAATACTAGTAGAATATTCATTTTTACAAGCTTATAATTTTGATTACATAAAAAATAAAACTATTCAATTGGATTGATGTCTTTGTAACGAACATTTAAGTACTTTCTAGAAATTTACAACTGAAAAATGCATGCACAAGCATAACCTGCCAATTTTTAAGAAATATTCAAATTAAACATGGGAAAAATACACTTTTACCTCAACGCAATCACTCAGCACACAAAACCAGTTCATTTCCCTTATTAGCGATACCAAAACAAATAATCTAATCTGTGAAAAAATCATTACTGATAGAAACGGGCTCCGAGATAGTAATACAATAGTTTTTCCAAGAAATTGTTTAATATTTCTATGTAGGGTCACTGACCCTACACAATTTATTTTAACTTGACCTAGATGTGCAGCCAAGAACTGATGAGTTACTCGCTGTTGGTGCTTATTATTTAATTTGAGATTGTCTTAAGATTGTTATTGGTAAATAAATAGAGGAAGGATGTTGCACAAATCTCAAGAGAAGCTTAACAGGTTATTTTTTGAGTAGTTCTTTTTTCATTTTCAAATCTACGTAATCTAAATAATTTCTAAAAATGGTTCTAGTAAGTTACATGGTAACAAGGACTTAGTTTTAATTGTTACATAAAAATTCGAAGGAACCTGCAAAACAAATGCAATGGTGTAAGAGTGTAAGAACAGGAAAGAGTTGCAAACACAAAATGAAAAATTTTCGAAGCACAAGCAAACTAGATTAGGGCTTGGAATGGAGTTCTTGAACGAGAGAGTAGAAGCACTGAAAATATGGCAGGAATACTTTGGCACATTACATAATAGGAAAATGGAGGTAAATACATAGGACCTTTAAAAAAACGAACAAGAAGAAAGTGAACTAGCAACGATGGACGAAATAAATCTAGCAATTCAGTCTCTAGCCAGAAACACTTACTTATAATAATATAAGACAACCTAAAGGGGTTGGTTGTAGTAATGTTTGATGATGACAGAACTGGTATGTATCAAATCAACATAAATAAAAAGAGAGGAAAAATCCACCAGAAATCATAAAACACCATTGTGTAAACTTCTAATATTAAATATTAGAAGGCAAATATCGGAAAAAATCTAATGAAGGAATACTAAAATAGGTAAAAATAATTTTCACAGATTTGAGGAATGGACAAATCTGGATAATATATT
The DNA here is from genome assembly GCA_918026665.1 of Diabrotica balteata. Lineage (NCBI taxonomy): Eukaryota > Metazoa > Arthropoda > Insecta > Coleoptera > Chrysomelidae > Diabrotica > Diabrotica balteata. Next base: position 4,829,114 of record OU898277.1, on the reverse strand, counting down.
TTTATTTGTTCCATGAAAGTACAAATGTCACATAAAAAATGCTAAATATACAATTTCAGACACTGAGCGAGGATGTGGGTCAAATTAGAAAAAAAATATATAATAAAACCACTAATATAATCACTCTGCAAACAATTTGTACATGGTGTGCAGATATTATCATTATTGATATTTATTTAACAGAAAGAAAACTTATTTATACAAAAAGGAAACAAAAATCTACTAAAACAAATCAGGATACAGAAAAAACAGTCGTTTTCTCCATTCCTACAGGAAGCAGTAAATACAAGCAATATCTACAAGCTCCACTTGTTGCACAGTACTCCCTAAGTACACCCCAAGCAGAAGCATCAAAAACCTATGGACATTTCAAAAAAGTGATGATAAGCAACTGAGTAGGAGCAGATTATAGAATGATGTAACACTGGATGATGTAATTTCTTAACAAATATCTATCAAATGTTTTTGACAATATCTATCAAATGTTTTTGACAATATTTGTAACTAAAGATATCAAGGAATGGATGAAAAATTAAAGAGCTGATGAGTTGTTTCTCAACCAAAAGAAAACAACACACCAAAGAGAAAATGAAAATCCTGATTTCAAAAACTAATTTGAGGATTTCGAATCAATGAGATCAAATTGTATGTGCCAATCTACATCATGTTTGATCAACATATCCAAGAGAAAATCATTTGAAGATGATAAACATGAAAATTCTGATCTTAAAGAAGCTGGACAGTTATAAAACTGCTTTGGAGAGTATCCTATTACCATAACACAGGCGCATTTGACTAATGAAAAGGTTCCACACTGTTTTTCATACCTTGGTAAATGGAACAAAAATGCTACCACACAAAAAGAAACAATCTTAGTCCCCAAAAACAATGTTACGGAACATACCAAATAAATACAATTTTAGGTGTCAAAAATCACGATCATGAAAACAAAGGATACAAAACTGAATCCACAAGTCTATATTATGGAAGGAACAAAATTCCGATTTTTTAAAACGTCATTAGATCATGTATTTCTTAAATAACTGCAAACTGCACCTCAATAAATGGATCCGCGATATAGATAAACTGGAGGAACAAAAAATATGATTTTCTGGGAAATGAAAAACATTTTTATTGATTATTTTTTTGGAAATTAGATCTAACCCCATTCTACCATGTATTGCTAGACTTATCAAAACAAAATGAATGCTATGGGATATAGATCAAGGGGATGGACGTATATACAACATACATACAAAATTACAGATAATTATATACACCAGGTCAGCTATTTTCAAAAAAGTAGGCACACTTTCCGAATTCCGGTAATCATTCCTTAATTGAATTAATTAAGTACTAAGTACATACGTAATTGAGAAAGTAAGATACTAATTAACCCCTATGCGTTTTATAGCCAGAGAAAACTGTAAAAATATCTTATATATCATATTTATAAAGCTTTTCATACACTTTGGCATAGCCTTGACATATTTTTCGTGTCAATAACCATATTCTTACAATTCAAACATGGTGTTAAACTAACATTGAAAATTATTGTTTATTTGCTGCAAACAAACTACCAGATACGTATTTTAAGCGAAAGTCGACAGATGAATAAAAAATATATACTTATTTATAATATAACAAATCTTTTCTAAATAATCTTCCTGAAGAACCGGTAATCCAAAATTCATTCCATAGAACAAATTTACCAAACATGTTCGCCTCAATACACGATATATTCAAAAACATAACACAAAAATTGAGAATCTGGCCAATATTTTAAGAATAAACTAAAAAAATTAGGGAGCTGGGGTAGAAAAAAGTTTAAAATATGATTAAAAAAGGTAGTAAAAGTGAATTACAATTAAGTAACAGTCACATACTAATTACGTGTTAGTTAAATTGAGTTATATCAAATATAAGAAGTTATAGTTAATTTTTAACGGAATAATCTTAAATAAAATAATAACACATTATTTCGACATGTATGGACTTGTTTCTCCTAAAACCATCTTGTTCCAATTAAGACAGTGTTGCTATGCTAACGTTGAAAATCATTTATTCAGCTGTAAACCATTCACCAGGTACATATCAGATTCCCCTTTTATTGACAGATGAAGAAAAACAAATACTATTATATAACAGAAAACCTTTCTGTATTTTCTAAACAATCTTACTAACGAACCGGTAACCCACAATTCGCTTTCTAGAACAAATTTACAAATCATTTTCTAGAACAAATTTACAAAACATTCGAGAACAGGGATGAAAAAAAAACTTTTGACATTATTAATCACGATACCTAGATCAGAAAACCGGAACAAGTTAAAAGCGATGGATTGTTTGAATTATCATCGAAAACTTGCTAATTCATAAAATCTAATAACAGGAAAACTATCATTGAAAACCTATTTGTTTTTAGTAGTATCATGTCAACAAAAACCATCAGTTCCGTATTATTTTTGTACTATGTGACCTCAAACTGAATGTGAACTGACAAAAAATGCTCAAATTCGAACAATTTCCATGTTACGAATTTTCATAACACTTTTCTACGTTTCTGTGTTACCGGAATCACGGGAAATACCGACGCGGTACAAAAAATGGGGTGCATAATAATATTCACTTTTCGAGAACAAAGAACACAGCTCCACAAAGCAACAGATATTCATATTCCGTGCTAAACTACCAAAGTAAGTAAAGGGAAGGTCAGTTCTCGTATTGTTTACATACAATAACACTATAAACAAAAACAAAATGTAGGGAAAGACTTACCGTAATTTTCATTTTCTTCTATTATCCTTTCGACCATATTTGTTGTTTTGTGTTTAGCAAAAAGGAGACTATAAAAAAACCTCCGCGGTAAACTGAACTGTTGAAATAGAAAATTAAAGGTGAATAATAAAGAGTAAAACGGCCGGTCACACGACTACTTTAGGCACAAAGAAAAGATTTCGTTGGTTCACACTATCTTCCCATCGTTATACTTCTGCACTCCTCTGATGTTAAATTCCGACTGATTTTACTCGGCGTCATGTCGCCTACTTCATCTTGCATCTGTTGGTCACGTAGACCCTCTACGGCGCAAGCGCACCACTCGGCTTACGTGGATCGTATGATTTGTGTTTATTTGAATAAGCGGTGATGCCGGCTGTTACTGTTTGTCATTTAATTTGCCGGCGGCGTACGGCGTCATAGGAAATTTCCTACGAAAAGAGACGCCTTAAGCTGAGTTTACCTTTGGTAATATTTTTATAATCGATTGCTAATATACTTTTGCTAAAAATACTAATGCAGATCTTTTTAAATACTTTTTTCTGCGTTTTATACCCCAAATCAAAAAACAAATGTTATAAAAAAATCATGTTATACAATGTGATACAAAACAATATTCCGATTTGATTTATTTAATCTATAATCTTCCTTCTTGTATGTAGGCTTTAAAACCAGTTTCTTCTTCAATATTGGCCTCCTTCTTCTTCTTCAGCCTTCATTTATCCAATGTTGGACATAGGCCTCCTCCAATTGCTTCCACGCTTCCCTATATTTTGCAATTCTCATCCACTGCTTTCCAGCTACAGCAGTTATATCGTCTATCCATGTCTTTTTAGGTCTTCCCACGCTTCTTTTTGTTTCTCGAGGTCTCCAGAATGTCACTTTAGAGACTTTAGAGACCAGAGACCATCTGTTGGTGTCTTGTCTTGCTACATGTGCTACCCATTGCCATCTCAATGTCGCTATTTTTCCCATGATGTCGGTTACTTTAGTTCTTCGACATATTTCGGTGTTAGGAATTTTGTCTCTGAGGCTTATATTTAACATGGCCCTCTCCATGGCCCGTTGAGTTACTCTTAATTGTTCTGCCATTTTTCTTGTTATTGCCATAGTTTCCAATCCATAAGTTGCAACTGGTAGTATACAAGTGTCATAGGCTTTTCGTTTTAAGTGAAATGGGATTTTTCTGTCTTTTAAAATGAAGCTCAACTTACCAAAAGAAGCCCATGATAATTGTGTCCTTCTTTTAATTTCTAGGGTTGGATTTTCCTTTTCGTTTTTAATTGCATGTCCTAGATATATATATTGTTCTACCTTTTCTATATTGATGTTATCTATCGTGATGTTTTCTAGGCTGTTGCTTAATATCTTTGTTTTGTCGAGATTCATTTTTAATCCTATTTGATTCGATTTGTGATTTAAATCTTGTAGCATTGATTTTAGTTCATGGATATCTGTGCTTATTAGTACTATGTCGTCTGCAAAACGCAAATAGTTAAGATATACTCCATCTATTTTCGGCCCAATTTAGTTGTTTGAAAACATTTTCTAATACCAAAGTAAATAACTTGGGTGAGATGGTGTCGCCCTGTCTCACACCTTTGCCAAGGTCTATTTTCATAGTTTCCAGATCATCATCTATTTTTACGTGAAAAGTAGCATCAACGTATATATTCTTAAGGAGGGCAGCATATCTTGAATCTACTCTGGCGTCGTCCAATGCTATTAAGAAAGCCCATTTCTCGATACTGTCGAATGCTTTGTGATAATCGATAAATGCCAGATGTAGTGGTATGTTGTACTCTATTGTTTTTTCAATAATGGTCCGAATTGTTTGCAAGTGATCGATAGTGCTAAAACCCTTACGAAAGCCTTCTTGCTCCACTGGTTGGTATGCATCTAGTTTAGCTGTCAATCTATTTGTTATTATTCGGGTTAGTAGTTTGTAAAGGTGTGACAATAAGCTTATTGGTCGGTAGTTTTCTATATTTGCGGCGTCCCCTTTTTTATGGAGTAGAATGACTTCCGCATTTTTCCATGTCTTCGGTATTTGTCCTTCCAATAGGCATTTATTAAGTAATGCTCTTATTGCCTCTTCTAATGCAGTGCCTCCCATTTTTAGCATCTCTGATGTAATTTTATCTTCTCCTGGTGTTTTCCCATTTTTCATTTGTTTTAGGGCGGCTCTAATTTCTGACGTTATTATTTCAGGGAAGTCCTCTGAGCCCACATTTAAGATATTTTTTGTTGGTATACCGGGGTTCGGAATAAAAGAAGTATACAGCTTCTCATAAAATTTTCGGATTTGTCTAACGATCTCTTCCTTATGCGAGCACAATATTCCACGGTCGTCTTTTATCTTTATGATTTTATTCCTGCCAGTGGATTTACATGTTTTTAGTACTTTTATGTTCTTATTGTTTTCTATGGCTTCAAAAATCTGGTTTGTTCTATAAACTCTGAGGTCTTTTCGAATATTTTTCTTAACGCTTCTGTTGAGGGCTTTATAGTCCGGGTTATCTCTGTCCGTTCTTCTTCTTTTCTCTACCTGTTCTAGAGTTTCGGGTTTTAGTTTAGCTTCCTTTTGTTTTCTTATTCTGCAACAAAGTTTCTTAGTGACTGTTTGTATGTCTTTAGTGATTTTCTCAGCTAGTTCATTTATATTCTTGTGCTCAAAGGTATTTGCTACTAGTTTCCGTGCTAATTCCTCTTGGTATTTCTCTTTATTACTGGCTAGGATGTCTGCCGTCGGTAAAGGGATTGTTGTGAATAGTTTTCGTCTTTCTCTCTTTACGTTAATACGTATATCAGCACGAACTAGTCTGTGGTCACTGCCGGTGTTAAATTTGTTCAATACCTCGATGTTTTTACATATTGATCTATCACTGGAAAGGATAAAATCTATTTCATACTTAACCTGACCGTCAGGGCTACGCCATGTCCACTTTCTTTGTATTTGTTTTTTATAGAACGTGTTCAGGCAAAACATTTTTTCGGTGCTTACGTAATTTGCTAATGTCTCTCCTCTGGTGTTTCTGTTGCCTAGACCGAAATTCCCTATGTAGTCTGAGTCACCTGGTATTCGCCGCCCTATTTTTGCATTAAAATCTCCGGTGATGATTACATAGTGTGTTTTTTCTAGGTCTTTAGCTCGCGTTATATCTTCGTAGAGTTGTGCAATTGACTCGTCATCTGCAGTGGAAGTTGGAGCATAGCAGTGTATTATCTGTAAGCTATATCGTTTATTCAGTTGTAATACAAGATATATCACTCTTTCCGACACTGCTGAGTATTTCACAATCTGGTGTTCTATTCATCGGTTGACCATTAAAGCCACTCCTCCTTGGCCGTGGTTCTCTTCTGAATTATATTGGTATAGAGTGTGCCCAGATGTTAGGGTGGTCTTTTTCTCTCCTTGAAGTCTCGTTTCACATAAGCTTGAATTATATCACATAAGTTTCACATTGGACTCCTAAATTGTTAAAATTGTCGCACCATATTTTTCTTGGTCTGCCAATACTTCTTCGTCCATTTGGTGACTTATTTCGTGCTATTCGTACTATCCTATCTTCTGACATTCTACTAAGGTGTTCTTTCCACTTCTGTTTCCGTTTTGTCACCCATCCATTATGTCTTCTATATTGCATGCTCTTCTTATATTTTCGCTTCTCTCCCTATCCAATAGACTTTTCCCTGATATTCGTCGGAGTATTTTCTTCTCTGTCCAAGTCTGTATCTGAATATTTAAGTTTCCATGGTATTTTAATATATTGTTAATTGCATTTAAAGTTAACCTAGATAGTAAGAATCCAATTGACTCATTTCTGATGTTTTTGGATGAACGCCTGTTGAACCTCATTGTGAAAAATACAAACCAATCTGCTGTTAAGTTACTTCTCTCTGAGCAGGCACAAGTACAATCAAGAATAACCGAGTAGAAAGACTTGACCGTATCCGAATTAAAAACATTCTTGGGCCTATTAATTCTTTCTGGCATAATTCAACTTCCAAATCTAACGGACTATTGGTCCACACAAAGATTTTACAAAACTCAGTTTTCTAAGTACATGTCCAAAAATCGATTTTTAATGATTCTGTGGTGTCTACATTTTACCACCAATGATAACATAGATCGCCTGTGTAAAATCCGTCCGGTAGTGGATCACTTCAATGAAAAATGCAAGCAATTTACTACTACTACTAAGGATTTCCACAGTTTTCACTGTCTTCCTTCACTCAACCGTTTTCTCCAATTTTCCCTGTCATTCCAGTCTCCATCTCGCAGGGTTCTTTTCTCCATAGCCTCGTCGATTTCGTCTCTGAATGACCTTCAGGGTCTTCCTCCCTTTCTTCTTCCGATCGGGCTCCATTCTGTGATTTTGTTTATCCAGCGCCCTCTGTCCTCTCTTCTGACGTGGCCGTACCAGCATAGTCTCTTCTCCTCTATATAGTCGATTATGTCTAATTGCACTCCCATTCTCCGCTTAATCTCTGCGTTTTCAATACTGTCTCTTTTTGTAAGTCTACAGCTTCTCCTCAGGAACTCCATTTCTACTGCTCTTATTCTACCTCTATTTCTCTTGTTTATTGTCCAGTTTTCGGACCCATATGTAAGGATACTTCTTGTCAGGGTATTATATATTCTTTTTTTTGTCTTTATCGTAATGTTCTTATCACACAGCACTGAATTTAGTTGTCTTATACAGTTTCTTGTTTGTCTTAGTCTGTTGTTTATATCTTCTTCTGTTGTTCCCTGTTCCCTGTTATATCTTCTTCTAGTTTTCTGAGCATAAAGCTGAGATCTTCTTCATCTTGTGCGATGACTACTTGATCATCGGCAAAACTTAAGGTGTATAGGTATTCGTCTCTTACTGGTATGCCCATTCCTTCGCACTTTCTCCTCCATGGTTTGAGTGTCTTTTCCAAGAATATTTTAAATAGATTAGGGGACGTAGCACAGCCTTGTAGAAGTCCTTTTGTCGTCTTAAATGGATTGTAGGCTTTATTTCCACATTTAATAGCTACTTTGTTTTCTTTGTACAGTGCTTTAACTGCTTTTATTAGTGTTTGTCGGATTCCGAGATCATTCATTGCTTCCCATAATTTGACTCTATTTATTGAGTCGTATGCTTTCTTTAGATCAACAAACGCCAGATGGACCGGTCTACCTTTTGCCATTTTCTTCTCTATCAGTTGTTCTAATGTGTACGTATGATCTAGGCATGATTTTCCTACTGTGAACCCTGCTTGGTCTTCTTTAATTTTTCCTATTATTTTAGTTTCTAGTTTTTCCTTGATAATTTTCACGTAAAGTCTACCTACAGACGATATTATACTAATTCCTCTGTAGTTTTCACATTTTTTCCTGATTCCTTTCTTATGTATGGATGTGATGTATGCTTGTGTCCATTCCGCAGGTATTTCCTCTCCATTTAGTCCTCTTTCGAACATTCTGTGTAGCTATTTACATTCCTGGTAAAGAATTGTCGTTGGACCAGTCCATGGTCTTTTGGCGAGGGCGACTGATTTTTAAACAGTATATTAAAAACAAGCGCCATGAATTAGGGGTAAAACTTGTAGTGCAACTTCTTGAACAGTGAATTTATTGTACCGGTACTTTGGATAAACGAAGAAAATCGAATACAAAAGAAATTATACAAAAAGAAAACTAAAGAAAGGAGAGAATAAATCCCTTTTTTATAATAATGTGCACATTTTAAAATGGAAAGATAAACGAGATGTCCTATATTTAAGTAGCGAATTTGGTAATGAAATGACAGAGACTACATACAAATAAAAGAAGAGAAAAGAAATTAAAGCCGATGGTAATTGACAAATATAATCAGTTTATGTCTGACATTGATCATCATGATCAAATGTTGTCATACTACCCTTGCGTGCGTAAAAGTTTGCGATGGTATAAAAAAAATATTTGTTCATATATTGCAAATGAGTCAATTGCACATATTTTATATAATATGTATTCCGGGAAATCAAAAAAATCTAAATTATCCTTATATAATTATACCCGATCTATTACGAAAGCCCTGTTACCTGAAATTTTAACTGTTCAAAAATGTTCACCAAATGATCACAAACTTATAAAAATAAAAAAAAAAACGACTGAAGAAAAGTATCAAGATTCAAAAGTTACTAAAAGTATTGTGAAAAAAATAATGTAAAGTGTGCAGAAGCCAGAAGAAAATTTAAGCGACGCTATATGTCTGCAGTTCTTGTGATGGAAATCCTGGTTTTTGTGTAGATTGTTTTCATCCTTACCACCAAAAATGAGTGTACACTTATAAGTGTACTCGGCACTCCTAATAAAAGCCATGACCTTTACGTACTGCTTGTATTATTTCGTCCATTATTATATTAAAGAAAAGTGGACTTAACGAGTCACCCTACCTGACTTCGCTTTGTACTGGTATACACTGTGTTAGTTTTTTGTTTAACTTTGCCTGTATTCGATTATGGAAGTAGATGTTTTCGATGGTTTGTCTAATATTGATTGGTATGTTTCTTTTATACAGTAGGTGTAAGACGTCTTCGACTTGGATGCGATCGAACGCCTTTGTCAGGTCTATAAAAGGTCTTAATAGGAGGTCAAAGAACAGAGGTAAAGGAACTAATAGAACCAAAAAACACATACAAAAGGATACATGTAGAGGAAGAACAAACAATGCTAGAACCGGAAACACAAGAAATTTCCACAAATGAAGAAGAAGAACTTAATATAAATGAACAGGAAGTTCGAAAAATACTTGAAAGCATGAAGAACAGAAAAGCAGCAGGTAAAGACGGGATACCAAACAAATTACTGAAATATTGTGGAGCAGCAATGAGAGAACAATTAACAACATTAATTAATAAAATTATAAAACACGCGAACTAATTCTATTAATCAAAAAATGAGATAAAAGCAGTCAGAAAACTATAGAGGTATAAACTTGTTAAATACTACGCTAAATAAAACATCTTCTTCTTCTTTAAGTGCCGTCTCCCAATCGGAGGCTGGACATCATCATCACTATATTTTACTCTATCTACTGCTACTCCGAAGAGTTCTATAGAACTGCATTTAAAGCAGTCCCTTAAATTCTTCAATCATAACACTCTCCTTCTTCCTATACTCCTTCCTCATCGTATCTTTCCCTGTAATATCAGCCTTAGCAGTTCATATCGCTGTCCTCCCATTCCGTGCCCCAGATATTGTAACTTTCTTACTTTTATTGTGTTTATTACTTCCGTGTTAGTTTTCTTCTGTGTCCTTGCTGTTCTAAGCAGCCTCCAGTAACACCACATTTCAAAGGACTGTAACTTATTTATGTGTTATTGCTTCAATGTCCAGCTTTCAAGTCCATATTGCAGTATCGAAAATACGTAGCATCTCAGTGCTCTTACTCTCAGTTCTAATTTAAGATCTTTGTTGCAGAGAATTGTTTTCATTTTTACAAACTCATTTCTTGATATTTCTATCCTGGCTCTTATTTCGTTTGTTTGTACATTATTGTCTGAAATCCAGGTTCCTAGGTATTTGTATTTATCAAACCTTTAAGTAAATATAATAAGAGATCTTCAGCATCTTTTAAATAATAGTTTTAAGTTACATATGCGTAGGCGCAAAATTTCTGGCCAATGCTTTTTAAATACATTCATTTTTTTCAAATCCTGAGAAAATTAATTAGTATTTTTGAAAAATTTAAACGCAGAATGAAATATTACATTATTACCGAGAGTCGAAAGTCCCTGAACACTACTATAATGTATATTTTAATAAGTTACGGAGATGAAAAAGAAGAGAAAATTAAGTGTGATTTTTAATTTTAAATATCTCATTAAAAAGAAACTTTTTCGTTAATTCTAAGGAACTTTCAGCCCTCGGTAATAATGTAATCTTTCATTCTGCGTTTAAGTTTTTCAAAAATATTTATTAGTTTTCTCAGGATTCGAAAAAAAATGAATGCATTTAAAAAACATTGGCCCGCAATTTTGCGCCTACGCTCTTAAAGGAACTTGGGTCGTTTCACCGGAAGTGTATTTAAAAATATCTGCAAATACATACTATATAAATATTCGGTACAAAAGTTCTTAATTATCTAATTTCAACAAAATGTTCATACTTAAACCTTCTATCTACTACTTTTCGTAAAGTTGAATACCTCCTGTTTTTAAATTATGAACTTCCGCAAGAAGAAAAGCATTCGTTACACTCCCCCACAACACAACGTTTTCACACTTTCACCAAAATCGAACAAATTCCCACTAAAGGATATTTTCTAGAATATTCCAGAACCTATCCATCTAACTCTACAACCGAGTCGTTGATTACACAACCGTCACGTGAGATGTGTGTCAGAGCGCCTAAAAGGACCCTATACATCCCGGAAAGGGATGCAGTCGAACGAATATTGGTAAAATTGTAGTGCGTACGTGTGTAGGGGTGCGTGTCTGTGGTATTTTCCACTACTACTGTATAATACCGTTAAATATTGTATTGAACAATATTTTAGTAATAATTGTTTGAATATTTTAAGCTTATTAAATAATGATAAGCACTTAAGGGGTGAAGTATAATTGTAGGGTTATTTTTATTGATTCTCTATACAAATTATCTCGTTTTTAATTCTAATACCCTACCATTAATAGTTGACTTATGAATTACATTTTTTAAACTTAACACAAGCATTTTTTCGTTACAAAAAACGGCTACAATCTGTGAAATCTCAACTATTAACTAATGAGTTAAGAGTTAACAGTTCATAAACAGCCTAGCATAGATTCTACATACGTAATGAGCGTAGTTGTTGACAAAGAAACCCTCAACGGATTCCTAATTCCGAGAAACGTGGCATCAAGGGTACCCAACAATAGGGATGACAGTTACGAATGATAGTATTCTTATAATGTACTACAGGTATGATTTTCTTAGAATGGAGTCAAACAAGTTTGTTTACAAACAAACGAGAGTGGAATTACCACGTGGTTATTTCTAGTGTTAATATTTAACAGACTGCTCTTTTTTAATAATTGACAAAACACACAGAAATATACTGATGGCCGGCCACAAAAAAATGTAACACTTTGTATATGGATATTTATTTAGATCAAAAGTACTTCTTTGTAAGTCTTATCTAAAAATATAAATGTGCCTTTTTTGTCTCGCTATCTTTTCTCACTTCTCACTTTCGCACCTGACTAACCCTATAATACTGGAAGTTTGAGTTTCTGTAAAACACTGACTACCACTTTACTGGCTCACAGCTCTGCTAATTTTAATGCTATAAATATATAAGCAATAAGATAGCAGAATGTCAAGAGCAAGAAATTGATAGAAACGTGGATATTGAGGCAATCCTGCTTTTTCATAGCATTGGAATACCCATGATGAGATAAAAGAAAAACTCTTCGAGTTGATTGTTTTGAGTACGAAAGCACCGCATAGTGATATTAATCTAGCATACTCAAATAATGCGTTATTTGTTAGATAATAATTTTAGTTTTAAGAAATCGTCGATATATTAGGTTAAAAATTGTTTATTAATCAGTGAACTAGATTATGATAGATGTTTACACGAAAAAAACCCTTTCCATACGTTAGTTGTTAGCATCTTACATTATTAGATCATAAATACACCCGATTTTACAGTTGAAAAGAATACGTAAAATAGAGAAACCGATGTGGCAACAGCGCTGCCGGTGTGTTGTTACTCCGAGGAGGAACACAGTGAGTATACACACTTCTTGTTTTTCTCGATCCTTCTATTATAGAATAGATACATATTTTACGGAATTTTGCACAATAACATTGATAATTTACACGTTCGGGATTACATTAAATGTTAATCCCAATATTCGTAAGATTGTTCAATGAGTAACAACCACGATTCGACGAAAATATCGTGCCGATTTGAATGATGAAATAATTAAGAACGAAAAATAATTACTTGGTGTTTGTTTTTAGACAAGGGTAATTAATTTATTTATTTTAATTGTCGGTGTATAGTTTAGCATTATTTTTAGTTTTATGAAAGTTACTAAATTTAATTAATTCATTGTTTAAGTTCTTGACAATAAAAGTAGTTTTTGTTGGAAAGTGTAATGTGTGAATCTTCAAAGGGCTTCATGATTGTTTAGAAAAATACAAATTACACGCTATTTGTAATTTCTGATATTCCACAGCTACGAAATATTTCCTTCCGTATCTCCCTTTTCTCTCTATTTTTCTGGTTACGCTTCGTGGTATGATATATCGTCGTCAACTTCTCAACAAGTGAGCCAAAGTATAATTTATATTTTTTAAAATTTGTCTGTTTCTATGTATACATGAACCATTATATCTTGACTAAAACGTGTTCTGATTCTAACGCGTCGTGACTAGAGCGTATGATTCTTCTTCTTCTTCAAAAAGAGGGCATTTTACCTTTGGGAACTTAATCGTGTTCCTGGAATTGTGATTCCAGCTGAGAAAGAAATGAAAAAGCGCGGCAGATGTTATATAGTAGAGAAAATAGCCAATGTAGACAATGTGGATGTCAGTGTAGTGTCCTGGTTTGATAATAAAATCGTTACTACAATGTCAATGTCAACATATGCTTGAAGTGAACCAAAGGGACAAAAAAGTACATTTTTCAAATAAGAAAGTATACATAAAATGATACCTTGTCCTAACAGTGTCCTAATCTACAACAACTACACGGGAAGTGTAGATCTCCTTGATTCCATGTTAGGATTTTATCGTATAAAAATCAGGTCGAAGAAATATTATTTACGAATATTTTTTCATTTCATTGACATGACAGCCGTGAACTGTTAGTTATTAGCCAAAGGAGCGAAAAAATTTGATTTACACCTTTTGGATATCAAGCTAGCAATAACCGATGCTTTATGCAAAGCCGGAAAACAGAACAGAGTAGGAAGTAGCATTCAGCAGATGTACGAGAACAAACGAAAAAAGGGATCCACTAAAGAAATACCCCAAGAAGACATTCATAAAGATGGGCTTGATCATTTTCCTTATTGGGATGAGAGTACTAGGTCAAGATGCAAATTTCCAGGTTGTACAGACAAAAAAAAATATATAGTGTACAAAATGTACAATACCGTTATTTGTAGAAAAGAAAGAAACTGTTATTTACAGTTTCATACTGTATAGTGTATACTGTAGCTTCAAAATAGTTTGACATTAATATTACATTGTTGCATGATGTTCCATATTTGGCACCAAAATGTTTTTTTTTGTCAATAAAGTTTTCCTCGTAGCTAGATTTTTTTCAATATTTTTTCGTAAAAATAGAATTAAAATTCTTCTCTGAGAATTTATTTTTGACGAAAAACAAAAATTCATGCGGTAAAGGGATAAGAAATAATTTGTTGGGCAAGGTGATATTTAAGAGAAATTCGGAAACTCACGAGAGAAATCACTTGATAATACTTATTTAGAATAGATTTTCAATGAACAGATTTTATAATAAAATTACTTCCTGCGTAATAAAAATGAAAGTAATAACAACAATTTTTGCATAATTAATTTACCAGAACAACATCCTCAAGAATTACGCGCTGTAAAATGTTGTGACGCGACAAATAAATACCTCTTTAATCTACACCGGTATTGTTTTGACAAATGATAAAGTTTCGATACCCGTAGAATAAGAAATTATTAGATCGAAGATTATATTATTAAATAGCCGTGTGAAATTACACGTCTCTGAGTACAATGTATTGAACTGTTTCGAACTCAAAATCAGAATGGGAAGTTGAATAAATTCCATCTTCCTTAAATATTTTACATCAGAAATAATTATTAATCTATTTGTAAAAGGCTAAAATCTCCATTGAAAACAAGTGTTTTCAAAACAAACTGCTCTCAAAATTACGTACATTCCAAAAATTGCAAAAATTTAGTAGGTGAAAAAGCAGACTCTATCAGGTCTGTTGTGAAATGTTGTTAATGACTTTATCTATTACAATTAAATTAAAATGTGAATTGTCAGGATTTATTTGTAGTGCTTTTTTGTTTAAAGAAGCTTTATAAGAATGGAATTTTCAAATGTTTTTTAGTAAACGATATCTCGATCGATCATAAATCTCTCGTGTAATATATAAGGTGTCATAAAAAGATTGGTCATAAATGAAACCTAGATGAAAATAAGTCGATTTGGCCTAACTTACCTATAGCAAAAGTGCACCCAGAAAAAGTTACAAACTAAAACAGAATTTTTTAATGTTTCTTCAATATGGTTTAAAAAGTTTTATAAAAATTTAAAATTTAATAAAACGACGTTTTACAACTTCTTTTGTAAGTTGGTATTTGTTTGTAAATTCATTAGTTTAGAAGATACAGCCACTTTTTAAATACAATTCTACATTTTTACAAATGAAGCTTCCGGTCGTAAAACTTGTTAAGTGTTAAAGTTATATAATGGAGGAACTATTGATTAAATTTAAAGTTAAAATGATAAATAATTTAGTCATAAGAGATTAACATAAAAATCTTGAATAAAACGAAAATCATGCACCTTCTTCTTCGCGTGCCATATCAGATTTATCTGACGTTGGCTATCACCATTGGTTTTCGATCTTCTGCAATATGGAATATTTGTCCTGCATTTCATATCCGAGTGCATTCACGAATGTTCCTCAAGAAAGAAACCCGTTTCCTTCCTACACTTCTACAGCCTTCTATTTTGCCTTTAAGGATCAGTTGTAATATTTTATATCGACTTTCTCTTACTATGTCCCAGATAAGACATTTTTCGATGTTTAACAGTCTTTAGCAGTTCTCTATCTTTTTTGAGCTTCTTAGTCCTTCTTCATTAGTTTTCCTTGCTGTTCAAGGTATCTTCAGAATTTGTCTATCAACCCACATTTCCAATGCTTAATTTTGTTCATAATCGATACTTTTAGCGTGCATACTTCTGCACTATACAAAAGTACGGTCCAAATATAGCACTTAACAATTCTTTGTCTTAGTTCTAAACTGAGATGATTATTGCAAAGAAATGACTTCATTTTCATAAAAGTAGTTTTAGTCATTGCTAATCTATGTTTTACTCTATGTCTGGATTTAGTTAGTCAGTTATCACAGTTCCCAAATATGTCTTTTGTAAACTTTCTCAACTTGGACTCCGTTTATTGATGTTTTGCATCGGAATGTAGGTCACGACCTAAACACTAAAATTTGGTTTTGTTTGAGTTTATATTTATGCCATCCACCAAACTCAAACCATTATACCCCCATCACCCTACCAAATCAAACAACTACCCATTCACCCCCAACCATACATAATCCACTCACCTCACCAACCTACTATTCACTTATCATAAAACACACCCACATTAATACAACCCACTACCACCCCCTCATTAATCTACACAAAATGCACCCTTATTTCCCTTCCCCCAATCCCCAATAATCCCACTACTACATTTCACAAAATTACTACTAACAACCCCAAAAAACCTCACTCCCTAAATCATCACCCCCCAATCCACATCCCATCCACAATACCAACACAATAATAATCACTATCAATCAATATTACCAATACCCTTACCAAACTATTTCAATTGGGACTCACTGAACATCAGCATTCCACCCCTAGTTTCTTTCCTTAACCTAATCACAATTTCCACATAAACCACTAAATCGCCACTCAATCCCCAAATAAAACAATCTAAAAAAAAACTACAAATCAACAAAAACATATACCAAAACATCCCACACCCACACATCACCTCCACCACACACAAATCCATCCACCATCCACTCAACCCAACCACACCAACCCACCCCCCCAACCCCCCCACCACAACCCACAACCCCAACCAACACACAACCCCCCCACCCAACCCCCACCCCACCCCCACCCCCCCACCAACCCCACCCACCCCCACCCCCCCCCCACCCCCCCCCCCCCCACCCACACCCCCACCCCCCCCCCAACACCCCCCCCCCACCCCCCACCCCACCCCACCCACCCCCCCCCCACCCCACCACCCACCCACCCCCACCCCCCCCCCCACACCCCACCCCCACCCCCCACCACCCCCCCCCCACCCCCACCCAACCCCCCCCCCCCCACCCCCAACCCACCCCCCACCCCACCCCCAACCACCCCACCCCCCCCACCCACACCCCACCCCCCCACCACCCCCCAACCACCCACCCCCCCCACCCCCCACCCCCCACACCAACCCCCACCCACCCCACCCCCCCCACCCCCCACCCACCCACCCCCAACCACCCACCCCCCCCCCCCCCCCACCCACACAACCCACCCCCACCCACCCCCCCAACCCCCCCCACCCACCCCCCCCCCCACCACCCCCCACCCCCAAACACCCCCCACCAAAACCCACCCCCCCAACCCCCCCCAACAACCACACAACCACCCACCCCCCCCCACACACCCCCCCACCACCCCCACCACCCACCCACACAACCCCCCCACCCCCCAACACCCCCCCAAACCCCCCCCACCCCACCCCAAAACCACCCACCAACCCACACCACCCCACACACCCACACCCCACCTCACATACCACCCCCCACAAACACCCCCACCCACACACCCACCCACCCCCCCCCCACCAACCAACCCCCACCACACACCCCCCACCCACCACCCACCTACCCCAACCCCCCCACCACACCCCCCACCAACTACCCACAACAACCCCACCACCCCACCCCACCACAAACTCCAACCCACCCCCCCACCCCACCCATCCACCCCACCACCCCCCAACCCCCACCCACCCACCCACACACACCCCCCCCACACACCCCCCCCAACCAACCCCCAACCCAACACCACCACCACCAAATACACCCCCCACCAACAAACCCATAAAACACCCCCAAAACATCATACCTATCATCCTATCCACCATTCCCCTCCAACATATCCCCCAAACCAATACACCTATACAACCCCCAATACCCTCCATAACTACAAATATCAAACCATACAATACCAATACCCACTCCCACCCACCACAAAAACTCCTCCAAATCACCAAAACCCCCCACACCACCCAAACCCAAACACATAAAACACCAAACTATAAAACACTACAAACCCACAACACACCCCCCACAACAATAACATTATCCACCCATCAAAACACCCCCCACCCCCCCAACCCTCCCCCCCCCCCCACACCACCACACAATACCATATCCCCCCACACACCCCAACACCACCACCCCCCACCCCCCCCCCATTCAACCCCCATTAACTCCCCCTCCCCCTAACCCCCCCCCCCCCCCACAAAACACCCCACCCACCCAACTACCCACCCAATCCATACTTCCACCCAAAAACCTCACCCCCCCTAATCTCACCTCAACCCCCCCTTATTCACTCTATTCCTTCAACACCACCTCCCAAAATACCCTCACCCCCCTTCCCCCCTTTCAATTACATTATTCATACAAACACATTTACCCCCTCTTCAACTATATTCCCCAAAACAATCACCAACCTATAATACTTACCCATACACCCCCTCCAACCCCACATCCCCCTCCTCATAAAATCAAAATAATATCCCATCTTCCCCCCCCACTACCCCCCTTCAAACATCCCCCCCCCACCCCCCCCACCATACATTATCTAAAAATAACACCACACACACCTTTATCTACATCTTCCCAAACCCCCCACCACCACATATTTAATTTCTCACACATATTCCCCCCCCCCCCCATCCAAAAACAACAAACCCTTACAATCTTATCCCCATCCCAAAAACTAACCATCCCTCTCAAAAACCACACACTCCATCCCCTCCTCACATCCTCCCCCTAATATCCCTCAATAACAACTATATTCACCCCCAAACCCCCATCCCCCACCATTCTACACCCCAACACCTTACAACCACACCCCCCCCACAAAATAAACAACCAACCCGAAACCCCACCCCATCTAACACCCCCACCAACATACCTCCCCACCCCCCCAAACATACCACCATACAACACCCATACTCACACTCACCAATAAAACCCAAACCCCAACAACACCCCATCCATACCATTTTTAAAACAATACCACCACCCTTCAAATTGAATAAATCTACCCACCTCTTGTATGTGTTAGATTTTGTTGATTGTAAATGATTAAAATTTTATGTCAAATAATAATACATTGCATCAACTGTACTAAATAAAAATAAATCTAAAAAAGTTTAAAATGAAGGTTGGCGTTGACCGTTTGACGTTTCTTGATATTTTATACCCATTGTTATTATTGTCATTATCAATTGTTATTTATGTGTACAAGAATACATATTTCTTCTGTCATATCTACGTTAAGTACATTGTGTTAGTTTTGGTAGAGCTTTTGTTACTTTCGTTCAAAATGCCACATCAGTTTTCGACCACAGAATATGCAGACATAATATTTGTTTATGGCTTCTGTAATGGGAATGATAGGGCTGCTAGTAGAGAATATCGCAGGAGATTTCCTAATCGTCGAACTCCCAGTCATTCAACATTTGGGTCAGTTTTTAATTATTTGCGAGAAAATGGCACTTTTCCTAGTGGAACAACAGAGCGACATGTAGATGAAGCGCAGGAAGATGACATTATGGACGCCGTTACTATGAACCCTACAATAAGCACTAGACAAGTAAGTCGAGAACTCAATGTTACTCAATCAAAAGTAAGTAGAGTCTTACAAAAAATAATCTATACCCATATCACATTCAAATGGTTCAGCGACTACATGCTGGAGATGAGATCGATAGGTTGGAATTTTGTAGATGTATTAACAATAATCGGTCGGTCAGATAGCTCAGCGGGCTGTGCGGCTGCCTCTCATTCGCTTCACTGTCGAATGGTTTAGTGGATGTGGGTCCGAGCCCCAGCTCGGTGTACAGAAAACAAAAAGTCTAACGCAGCAGTTTAAAATTCTAGATGAATCTGCGGCTTAGACTAGGATATGCTGGGTTCTGATCGGCCTATGGTGGAGCAGTACGGCAAGAGATAAGGGCTTGCGGCTCGGTGATACTCCTCCATAGATCCCTACCGGACGGGCGTAACGCCTAAAAAACCGGATATATATATATATATATATATATATATATATATATATATATATATATATATTAACAATAATCGACCAACGCTATACAGGACACTATTTACAGATGAAGCCCAATTTACCAGAGACGGGATAAATAATTCACGAAATTCACATCTGTGGGCAAAAGAAAATCCCCATGCCACCCCCATGCTATTCGAGAACGTCGTTCTCAGTTAAGGTTTTCGGTTAACGTGTGGATTGGTGTCATAAATAACCAATTAGTAGGTCCTCACTTTTTTGATGGTCCTTTAACAGGGCAGGTCTATTTGAACTTTCTACAAAATATTTTGACGAATTTGCTTGCCAACGCGAACGTTGCTATCCGAGGGATGTATTTTCAGCATGATGGGGCACTCCCACACTTTTTACTGGCAGTGGGACAACATCTCAATAATGTTTATGGCAACAGGTGGATAGGACGTGCAGGTCCTATTTCGTGGCCTTCAAGATCCCCTGATATAATGAATTT
The DNA here is from genome assembly GCA_918026665.1 of Diabrotica balteata. NCBI lineage: Eukaryota > Metazoa > Arthropoda > Insecta > Coleoptera > Chrysomelidae > Diabrotica > Diabrotica balteata. The sequence continues at coordinate 4,808,768 of OU898277.1, read as the reverse complement.
ATAACATTTGTTTAAATTAATTACCTTATAATTTGATACTTCATTATGGTTGTTCTATTTTTGGTAAGATTTGATCGTTCACTAAAATTTTAATAAAAGTGCGTCAACATTGTCGCATACGTCGTTTTCATTGGCTATTTATGTAGTTTGAAAATCACTTATTGCATTTAAAAATATATATATACAGGGTGTAATATTTAATACGAATCCCTAAATTAATTTTTCCAAAGCCAGTCCTGGAATTTTTTAAATGTGAAGGTGCACCATTCTGTTGCAACCATAAACTTTCATCAAAACCTCCAGGATTACGTCTGCTGGAAAACAAATTACGTAAAGTAGGTACGAGATACCCCTTAAAAACTCAAGGTACGTTGCCCCGTTTAAATTACCTTCGATAAAGTAGAGTCCGATGATTCGATTTCTTACAATTGCAGCCCATACATTTACCTTTTGCAAGTATTGGGTATGATGCTCACGCATCCAGTGGGGGTTTTCTTTTGCCCAGTATCTACAATTCTGACGGTTAACCTCTCCATTTAACGTGAAAGTGGCCTCATTAGAAAAAATGTTTTGTACCAAGAGAGGGTCTCGGTGGCAGTTATCTATCACTGCTTCGCAAAATTGCATTCTTCTATCGGGATCATCTTCGTTTAATTACTGCATAAGTTTGATTTTACAAGGATGTCATTTTTTAAGCTTTAATAGTTTGTGTACCGTTGTTTTGCTAACACCGATATCGCGACTAACTTAACGCACAGAAGTGTGCGCATCTTCTTCAAAACTAAGTAAAACGTCTAATGCTGTATCAGCATTTGCAGAGGGACGACCTGATTTCCGTGCATTTTCAACTGTACCAGTTTCGAAATTTCTTTTCAATCTTACTGACTGAATCTTACTTACTATTGTAGTACTAAACTGTCATTGAACATCGATAAATTACTAAACAAATAATGACATTTAACAAAAACAAAAACAGACAGCGATCTTTGGAAACGGACAATACACACGATGACTACTACACCCCCTCCGGGGGTCAGGACTGAAGACAGAGAGAAGCAAATATTACATTTTTTTATTGTACTATGTTTCCTACATAAATCCAAACTGATTTTTGTAATTTCGGTTTCTTCACGTATTCGTCAATCAGTGAAATTCAACAAGTCAATGAAAACTGAATTCAACGTGAAGAAAACATTGTTCTTTCAATTATATCGATCGTTTTTTTTTGACAGCACGATATTGCAGCTCCTATAAGCCAGTTTATTCGTTTTTAAAGAGAGTTCTTCAACCTTGAACCGGTTTATTCATCTTGCCAACAATTTTATTCCATTTCTGCAGTTCTCGATATACAGTTAAATAAAAAGACACACCTAAACGATAACATTTCATTCAGTGGCCGTCTTCAAGCAACGTTCCGCACCCAAAATCCTTATACATATGCTCCCGTATCTGTTCATGCAACTACATGGATCTAATTTTATAAATTACATCAAAAACAATGTACCATTCATTTATTAAAGTTAAAGCTTCATTAAGTGTTGTAGTTCATTTCAGGACCGTCTTTTACTCTACGATCGTGTTACCCAATGCATCTGTGAAAAAATAATCGATTTCACGTAAAAATCTTACACAGGTTTATGAAGGCTCCAAAAGGTATAATTACAAGGGATAGCTAATGACAAATCCTCAAAAACGTATAAATAGCTGATTTTGCTTTGTTTGTTTTTTTAACAATCATAAACAGTGAAAAAATCATTTTTGCCTATAAAACGTTTCTTATACATATTAGAGAAAAATGGTTCAAATAAAAGCTGTAGATCTTTAAAATTTCTTTAATTTGCAAGTTTCTAAATTAAAATGCATAAAGAATTGACTGAGATAATTGCAAAAACCCTTATTTTTGCAGTAATTTACAAATTTTAATTTTGTTCTTCAAAAATGATATGTAATATAACTATATACTTGAAATTATGGCAACTAATGAGTTATTGAAGTGTATCTAATCTAGGCTAGATCGACAAAATAGTTTGTAAGTTATTCAATTTGTTTATCCTGTATAGCAATTATTTCGACACCCCCCATCGAATAAGATTCTACATATTTTTTAGCGATTTTAAAGGAGAAAAAAAAAACGAAAACATGTATTGTTATGTGTAATGAAAACACATGTGTAATGTTAATGTTAAATTTTTTCACTGCATAGGAGTACATAGCAAAAACTATTCTATTTTTGTTTTGTCCATCGCAACTATCAAAATAGAAGAAAAAGTCTGTAAATCCCTGTCTGTAAATCCCTTTTTTCTTTCATTTCAATAAATAAATATATAGCACTACTAATTTCGTTAGCACATTTTTGGCCAACAGTCTCATCCTAGACATAGCAGTGTCCTTAATTGTCACCCAAATCAAAGACTGTAAAATTGTAGACCGTGAGTTTTCGCTTATAGTATGATGCAGTAATACTTAGTAATAATTTGCGTTTTGAATTCTCGCACCACAGTTTTAGAAGCGATGTGATGAGTATAATTATTAAACTATAAACTTTCCCTTTGAGATTCCCTAGATCTTTCTCGGGTTTAAAGAAATCTATGTTAAATTCATTGTAAATGTGGCTTGTATCTCTGGTGCAAATTGATTATCACGTTACCACTCTTTATAAAGTTGATATAATTTGGGAAACCTTAAAGATTCGCCAAAATATTGTCTACGACTACAAGCCTTTGCGTAATGTGACTACATCTGATATCTGAGCAATATCTGTCCTCACACTTTATTTAATAACCTCAGGTACTTTGTTTTTGAAACGGTTTTCGTGACGGCCTCGTTGATCGGCTAGTGAAACAGAATTAGTTACCTCCATATCAATTTTTTTATAAATTGTGTTCCCATTTACCAAAAAACAACTCCTACTGCATCGTTGGAAGTCCTGCTGAATCTACCACCACTTCATATCTTTACACTGGGAAAAGCCAGATCATTGATGCACAGATTAATCCATAGTCAGCGACATACAGGGTGAGTCATAACTATTGGGACATAGACTAAGGACAGGTTATTTGGACCAAAATATGGCTATTGGGCCAAATATGCCTTAATAAAATGTTGCTGAGAAAAAAGATACAGGGTGTTAAAGTTAATTTTTGTTTTTCGTTTTTTGCTAATATTTTCCCTGTATATTTATCAATTGCTATCAAAATTGGCAAAGAGGCATAATCTTAGACAAGAAATAGTATTTTATTTACAATTTTACGTTTTGTCATAGAGGGCGCCACGTGGATCATTCCTAATGATCAAATTGAGTCTAAACTTTTTCTGATGAAACTTTTTAGTAATTTTTATTAGAAAATATGACGTAAACATCATTTTTATGTAAAATTGGTACTCTTGTTTAAACATGATAATTTCAACGGTTTTCGATAAAAACGCAGTCGAACTGTTTAGAGTCTTAAAAAAGGATTTCAAATATTATTTCATTTATGAAAAGTATGCTTTGGACTGTCAGATAATTTTTGTTACTAAATGTCATTTGTTCAAAGTAAATTATTTTTGATGTGACAGTGTAGTGCAATGTTGCATTTTTGAAAAGTAATCATTACTTTTTTTGATTGAAATACCTCGTCACAATCATTTTACTAATGAAGAAATGCGAGATATGATTTGCGTATATGCACAAGAAAATTTTTGCGGTCGCTCGGCAGCCAGAAGGTATGGAATGTTATACGCAAACAGAAGGCAAATAAATCACAAAACTTTTCCAAGATTATATCGTAGTTTAGGTGAAACTGGGTCATTTCACACTAAAAATCGGGGTGGTCGACCGAAACAAATCACACCGAATCAAGAAGATGAACTTTTGGTTCGAGTAGATGAAAATCCTGAAATAAGTTCCCGACATCTATCAGCAGCAACAGGAGTAAGTCAGTCGTCTATTGTTAGAATTCTAAAAAAAGAGAACCTCCATCCTTATCACTTCACTCCTGTTCAAAATTTTTTTCCAACAGATCTTCCACGACGGTTACAGTTTTGCCAACGTATTCTGAATAAACATCGCAATGACAGACACTTTATTAAGAATATTATGTTCACCGACGAAGCAACTTTTACCAGTCAAGGGGTTTTTAATTGGCGAAATAGTCATTATTGGGAAGAAGAAAACCCGCATGCTATTAAAGCTAGACATTTTCAGCATGAGTTTAAATTGATTATTTGGTGTGGCATTATAGGCGACCAACTACTAGGGCCTTATGTTCTTCCTCCGAATTTAAATGGAGATTCTTATTTATTCTTTTTGGAAAATACTCTTAGTGATATTTTAGATAATCTGTCACTGGATGTAAGAAGAAAAATGTGGTTATGCAGGATGGAGCGTCACCTCATTTTTCATTAGCTGTTAGAAATCATCTTAATGTCGTATTTCCTCAACGATGGATTGGCAGAGGCAGTGATTTTCAATGGCCACCAAGAGGTCCTGAGTACAACCCGCTAGATTTTTATTTTTAGGGAAATATGAAGTCCTTAGTATATGCCAATGAGATTAATACACGAGACGAACTTTGGAGATACATTCAAAATGCAGCTAATCTTATAAGGGGACAGAATAATATTTTTTTAACGTCCGAAAATCCTTTATAAAAAGAATTAGAAAAGGCATAGAAATCGGAGGAGACCATGTAGAATATTTAGTTTGAGTTTTTGTTAGTTCTTTTAAGTTAAAGTGTGTTTAGTTTTGATTTATCGTCAAAACGGAAAACTTACGTTAGTTGCAACTTTGTTTATTAGTTTGGTATTTGATAATGGAATTGTAAATAAAATACTATTTCTTGTCTAAGATTATCCCTCTGTGCCAATTTTGATAGCAATTTATAAATATACAAGGAAACTATTAGCAAAAAACGAAAAACAAAAATTAACAACCTGTATCTTTTTTTCAGCAACATTTTATTAAGGCATATTTGGCCTAATAGCAATATTTTGGTCCAAATAACCTGTCCTTAGTCTATGTTCCAATAGTTATGACTCACCCTGTATAAGCCAGATTCATGGTACTGATAACAGAAAGCTAATCAAGGAGATAAAAGCCGATATTGTGATGGAGAAACCTATCGATGCAACAGCTACGAGATATAGCTTTAACAATAAGTTGACAATTAAGAAAGGTCTTCCAGGCAGGGAAGACTTATTTTCTTCTCTCGTTGACGTAAGTTAAGATCGACCTCTAAGACTTTGGAAATCTATTATCTATAGCATCTAATTTAACTATTTTCGTAAAAGCATTTTTAATTGAATATTTCGCATGATCGCCTTTTCCATTTTTACTTCTGCTTTGGGACACGAAAGTCCACCTTGTCATTTTACTAATGAATGTTATTTAGCAAATATGACGATGATTCCACCCCGGGGACGATCCTGACGAACGTACATCAAATAGCAACAATCTTCTTAAGTGCATCATGAAGCGGTTTTGTTATTTGATATACCCGACCTACCACAAGCGGAAGTGCATCGTTTATATGCTTATAAATAGCTTCAAGTTTATTGATTCGTATAAGGAGGATCAATTATTTTTTAAAAAGACCAAGTCGCTTTTGTCGATGTAGAGGTGTTTCTCTTGCGGATTATAGATACGGATCTTCAAAAAAAAAACGAGTCAGTCAATTCACCAACATAAATAGTTTATAACTCTTCATTATAAATCATTCAACAATAAATAGGCCGGTAAATAAAAAGACAGCCGAAAACCTCTTACGCAGGTCATTAGAGGTTATAAAAGGTGAATCCTCGAAGACCGACGAAAAGTGGTTGTTTTACAATCATACAAAGTCAAAAAATAACGTTTTGCCTACAAAATGCTTCTTATATATTTTATAGAAAAAAGCTTTTTGCTTTCTAGTTCTTTCACTTGTTTTTCTGCCAGAACCAACATTTTATTTAAACTTTCATTTTTTTTATTTGTTCCATCTATCTCTCCTCTTTGTTTTTCTTCATTCTCAATGTTTAGGTTTAATTTGATAGCTTTCAAAATTTTAATCTTTTCTGTTTTCTTGCCATCAGATTCTGCATTTTTCTTCGTGTTAGCTGCTTTTTTTCATTTTCTTAAAGCTTTTGTTTTTTCCTTGCTTCCTTTTTATTTTTTTTTTCAGCTTCTGCTCTTCTCTATCATTAGAAATAACTACTTGACTTTCATAGTGGTCTTTATACTTTCAAACTTTCTTTTTTGTTTTATAGAAAAAAAAAAATATGGGACGGAATTGAATGGTACGTTTTTGGTAATATTTAAAAAAAATATTATATATTATTTTTTTAATTATTTTTGATATTAAAGAACAGAGCAGATTGAAAAAAAACACCAACATATATGTTGTTCGTCGACCTACGGAAAGCCTACAACAGCTGTCCACTGAAGAAGTTGTGGCAATCAATGGAAAGCACGAATATTAATATAGAATTAATAAAAGCCGTCAAAGTGCTATAAAACCAACCAACAACAAAAATAGAAGCAGGGAAACAAATAACAACATGATTTATAACATCAAAAGGATTAAAGCAAGGATGTTGTCTGTCCCCCACTTTATTTAAAATATACCACGAAAGTGCTTTAAAAAGATGGAAATAAAAATGTAGGATATACTTTGTAAACGATCAAGTAATAATGACTGAAGATTATGAAGATTTAAACTATATGGCACGAACATTAATAATTGAAGAGTATGTTATATGGGGTCTAGAAGTAAATAAAAAGAAAACCGTATACTTGTGCATTGGAGTAGAACAAAAAGATCTCATATTAGACGATAACACCAAGATAAAGTCCTGCTGTGAAGACAGCAGAGACAGCCATAAGAGAGAGAAATACGTCAGGGAGAAAAGCCATCACAATGTTAAACAGCATTTTATGGGACCAATCCATCAGCAAAGAAAATAAAAGAGGATATATGAGACTATAGTAAAAAGTATCACTTTATATGACTGTGAGGTGTGGCCACTGAAAGAAAAAACACTGGCAACGCTGAAAGCGACGGAAAAGGATTTTTGGAGAAGATCCGCAGGAAGATCTAGAAGAGAAAGGATTACCAACGAACGCATTAGAGAAATAATGGGAATCAAACGAACAATCACAGATGACCTAATAACAAAACAACTTATCTGGTTACGACACATACAAAGAATGGATGAACAACGAATAGCAAAAGAAATATTAAAATGGCAACCAGAAGGAAAGAGAAAACGAGTTAGACCGAGAAAAAGTTGAAACGAAGGAATAAATAAAGAACTGATAGAGAGGGCCATAGACGCCACAACCGGACTAAGTGGTGATTGGAAGTCGGAAAACCGCAGAAAACGTTATAAACCGACAAGTACTAGTAGTATTTGTTAGGCCGTTAATAGGTAGATTTACCTTACTTAGTGTATATCAAGGGGAAATTGGCCGCATTAGAATTTTTAAAGTAAACATTGAGGATATTCATTTGATTTGATTGTTTGAACACAGCGTATCATTAAATTAAATGAAATATAACATCGACTTAGTAGTTTTATAATTAGGTATCTAATGTACAATTATATAAAACTTTAAAAACAATTACAAGGAACACATTATTGATGATACCTTGACAATTAGACCATAATTATCTTTATCTGCAGACAATACCACTTGTAAGTTACATAATGAATTTTATAAACAAAATATACTGTACTAATAAGAGCTTCTTTGTTTAATTTATTAAAAAGAATTTTTTTAAATGAATCTTCGCAAATATGCGGATCACTTTGTCAGTTCAAACTAAGAACACCTCTATTCGATATATGCTTGTACAAGATAAATCAGAATCTTTATACAAAGCCGCAACAGTCACTGATTCTTCGTTACATACGGAACAAAGAAACTGGTATGAGGTGTAATATGTTATTTTTCAAAGGATTAACTTCCTGGACTGTTGTATATCAGGAAACATAGAAGAATGGACAGTTTTTCAGTGGCGGAATTTTACAACACAACCGGAGTACCGGTTATAAAAATTAATAACCGTACAATGAAAAGTACACGATCATTATTGGTCATAAATATGAGTATAATAAAGATTAAGAGAGAAAATAATCAGTTTACGGTTTAAGACAAACGAAATTATCATTCAGTCAGTTACAGCCATTGTTGGACATACTGGTCTGAATCTACCTCTTTTTGGTCATCAAATCAATCGATCTATTCTATCATACTTATGGACAATGTCAGTTACCATTCTATATTAAAAGAACCATTACTTGACAGTGATTTTTTGTCTTCTATGAAAACTGTTGGAATCGTCATAAAAACTGTGTTTTCATCCGTTTCCAATACGAGTAAAATGGATTTTCATACCTGTCTATTATGTATACTAACAATAATAATAGAGTTTATTTATAATAAAAAAATGTGTTACAATATAAATTTACATATTTTGTACAATACATAAATAAACACGGGATGGAATGGTTAACAGCTATTAAAAGAAGGAAAGCGTCATATAGGGCCATATGTTTTTTAATGATCAGTTCAGTCTGTTAAAGCTTGTAGTGGTAGGCAAGACTGAAGGTAGAAGAGGTTTGGACAGAAACAAAAAAATATGGCTGAAAAACTCAAGGAAATGGTTCCAAATACCAGAAGCTGCAAACATAATACATGTGGTACTCAACATGTGGTACAAAACAGAGAAACATATCTTATGATATGGTGGTCGCTAACTTTTGGTAGAAGATTATTTCTTAGGTCTTCGTTCGTTTAATCTTCTCTTTCCATCTTTCATTGAATCTGATTCATGTGCAATTGACGTCAATAGATAATACTGTTTGTCACATTTACTTTTTAGGTCCTTTATCATAAATAAACGACAAGATATCAAAATCAATAAAGTAGGTAAAAAATAGTCGAAGAAACAATACGTTAGTGTGCCTCATTAAAAAACATTATCATTTTATAGTTTTATTTGCTACTGGCTTTTGTCGTCACACGATAACAATGTTTATTTCTTGTTATAAATATCTCACAACTGAGTTTATCTGGTTCTTTAGAAAGTTCGTACTGATTGTCCTCAACTGTTTTGGTACATTTGTTCTTATCGAAATTGTGTAACCAAAATAAATATTTCTTTTTTCAATTTTACTAACATTATTCAGTATTTACTGGTTTGATAATAGTTTAAACATCGTCGTAATCACCAATTACTTTTATGTAATTAGCTTTCTTAATATTACATTTCTTAAAATGTTTTTTCTTCTTCGGTCTGCTTTGATTTTTCTCTCCCACCTCCATAAACTTTGCACTCTCTCATTTTGATATTAATCCAAAGCCCCTAGACTTCCCTTAATATCTCACACAATTCTTTACTCCAGAAATACTGTAAAATCTTGAGCTCTATACCAATGACGAAGCTGAGTGTAAAACGTGACAAAAACAGATGATACCTACATTTTGGCTTTACTTGGTATTTTGATTTTGATAGGAGCTAATGATGACACCAACTTAGATTCAGATCATCGTATATTGCCCGATTAGTCGAAACTGATTCCGAGAAGTGACAACAATTATTTGACGAAAAAACTGCGAATCCTTACGTAAAATATTTGATCTATTGAACGCTACATTTTTGAGATATTTTACACCAGGTATGATCGTCGAAATAGAAGAAATGTTATCTTTATTTCAAGGTTGATGCACGTTCATAGTTTCTATGAAAGAATCGCCTGGTAAATCTTACTAATTTTGAATGATTAACACAATCGAACGCTTTCTGGTAATCTATAAAGCAAAGAAAGACATCTTTTTGCTGATCTCTGCATTTTTTAAGTAGGACAGTTAAGCTATAAAGTGCTTCTCTTGTGCCAAATCCTTGTCTGAAACCGAACTGTGTGGGGCTAATGTCTCTTTCACATGTGTTTTATATTCTTGTGTGAATTATCTTTAAAAGAGTTGACCTGACTCAATAAGCTGATCAATCGGAATTTTTCGTAACTATTAGCGTTTGGCTTTTTTTGGGATTGGTATAAAGGTTAATTGAAGCCAGTCCTGTGGTACTTGACCGGACCCATAAATGTCATTAAAAAGATCTACCAAGGCGTCTATATTGTCTACACCCAACATTGTTAGAACCTCTATGTATTGTTATGATATGTAAAATCAAGAAAAATATTGGTTTGCTTAAAATATTTCAAAGTTCTAAAAATTAAAATAATTCAGATAAATCGAATAATAAACTACAAACATTTCGAAGAATGAAAGTCTTTTATCTTTGGATTACCTATATTAAACAAAACGTAAGATATGCATAAATTATTTTCTTTGTTAAAATATATTTGAGTGACGTGAATGGGCTTAAGTGAAATCCTAGACAATGGAAGCGGGTTTTCCAAATAAATAAATAAATTTGTGCAGTAATTAGGACAATAGAATAGATTTTAGAAAGATATGTTTTTGTTAGTTCATAAGAATTGGTAGAAAAAGATTAGTTTGTAAATAAGTTTTTGTTTTTCTGCAGTTTTTCTTTTATTAATAACACAATTTTTACAATTACTTTAGAAAAGATATAAATATTTTGATTAGGAGTTTTAGAATAATAATTGAGATTTTGAGATTTTAATTTATATTATTTGTACCATTAATTTTGAAGTTTCACGTACGTAGAACAAAATTTTGAGAATCATTATATGAGATAATGTTTATTGAAAACATTTGAGTGTGAATTTTATTTCATTATTTTTATTTCAATATATAGTGTTATATCATATATGTTTTTTTTTATTATTCCGGTATTCTTTGGACCTTACTTTTCACATGTAAAGCATAGATATTGAAGCACGAATATAACCTGAGATAAGAGAATTAAAAAGTGTGATAGAATCATAATCATATCATTTAAATAATATTAATTAATTAATTAGCTAATTAATTGCTTGGAGCACTAAGACTTTGAATATCACAATAACTGGCTTCCAAAACGTGGGGCTTGAAAATATCGCAGCTTTACATTTGAAGGAAGGGAAAGAGATCTGGAATAAGTACAGGTGATCCAGAGATAAAAACATATAACATTGAGGGAATTTGAATTATTTTGACAATTTTTTCCAGTGGATAAAAATTTGATTTATTGATTGATCGTAGTTAGTTGATATTTACTGCTATTGAATTATTTGATTTTTATTTTCTTTACCAATCGTACATTTGATATTTATTTTGAATTATTTATATTGAAACATCAAAGAAAATTGATAGAAATCAACTGGAAACAAAACACATAATGGACGAAAATAACCGCAGACTGGAAGAAAACCAGAAGGAAAGTAAACAGGCAATAGAAGAAAACAACAAAAAGACAGAAAGTATCAAGGAAGATATGGTACAGAAAATAGAAGTAATTGTACAGGAAAATGCGAAGCTGGAGACAGAAATTAAAGAAATGAAACTTCAAATGAAAGATATTAAGACTGTCCAGAAAAAGGAATTAGAAAAATTAGAAACAAAATTTGAAAACGTTTTACAAGAAGACATGCGAGAAATAGAAAATGAAATGGAGGAAATCAAAAAATACAAGCGAGGCGAAAATACAATTTGGCGGGGATATTCGGAAAACACACCCAGTACCGTTTGTTAAAAATTTGAAAACCAAATTGCAACATGTTAGATATTTTGACGATTGCAAAGAAACAATAAGAAACCATCTGAAAGAAGGTGCAGCGTTATGGTATGAAAGCAAAGAAGATGAGTTTGAAAATTGGACAGATTTTGAAAATAAATTTCTCAACTATTTCTGGGGGAAAAATAAACAGAGAGAAATCAATCAAGAGCTACAGAATGGAAAATATCACGAAAAAATGGGAATATCTGAAGAAAGATATACTTTGCAGATATATAACAATTCAAAATATCTGGAATACAAATATTCTACCGAACGGCTGGTAGAAATGGTCAGCAAACATTTTGAGGAAACTTGATCGTGCCGTGATATCCGCTATTGCCTCGCCGATATTTTAACGTTAAGTTGTTTAAGCTATCTATATCAATTTTCTTAATAAATTTTCTTTTATTTTCTTAAGCTTAATTTTCAATTTTTCTACTACGGGATTTTTACTCCTTGTAATCCATTTCTGTATCTTTGATTAATCAATAAAAAATCAATTTGATTTCTTACGACGTTGTCACGCGTATGTTGTGGTGACTGCCAGATGTAGAGTCTCCGAGGTGGCAGTTTGTACCAGGTATTCGCAATGACTAATTTTTCTTCTTATTAGAATATCACCTCTCTCGTTTCGATCTCCCAAACCAAAGTCACCCACGACATCTTCAACACCTCCTCGCCCTTAGATAAAACAGTAAACCCTTAGATTTAGGTATTTGCTGTTTATTATGTTACAGTATTGTGCGAATTAATGGAATCACTGTGATTTTTTTTTTCATTTTTTCAATATTCACAGTTGGCAACACTACCTACACAGTTGACAGCTGACCAGGCATTGAAAACATAACCTTACTGTGTGTTGGTGTGTTTGAGTGTGTTTTAGATCATTTCTTACCAAGCTTGTGTTGTTTTGGGGGTTTTTGTACTATTTTGTGTTGTTTTTGGTTTTATTCCAACATGGATATTACGCCTAGGAAGCGTGAAAAGATTGTCACGTTGAGTGAACACACTAGTATGTCACAAAGAGAGATTGCTAGAACGTGTGGAGTGAGTCAGGGGTAGTAAGCAAAATTTTGAAGTGTAAACGAGAAACGGGATCAGTGGATGTGAAAAGGTTAGGAAAATGTGAAAGAAAGAGAAAAACAACACCAGCAGATGATAGATTTTTACTTCGAAAGAGCAAATTGGACCCAAGAAAATCAAGCCAAGACCTACAACAAGATCTAGCAGCATCAGCTATAGTGATTCATGACACAACTGTTCGTAGTAGACTTTTGGAGAATGGTAGAAGGGCAATTCGTCCACAGAAAAACAGCTTCTAACTGAACGAATGAAGAAACAAAGGCTACTGTGGGCCAAAAAATACTCTAATTGGACTGTAGGCGACTGGAAAAAAGTCCTATTTACAGATGAAACCCACCTTATAGTTCAGGGACAGCGGTCGAAATTCGTCAGGAAGTCTGACAATGAAAAGCTTACACCATCTCATATTGATCAAACCGTAAAACATCCAGTCAAGAAAATGTTTTGGGGATGTTTTTCATACATGGGGGTTAGATCTTTGGTGCCAATTGAAGGCATGATGAACAGCCAAAAATACAAATCCATGTTGGAAAAGTATTTGGACAAACAACTCCAAAAATGTCAACCCCAAGGAGGAGCGATTCTTCAACAGGACTCTGCTCCCTGTCACAAATCAAAGGAAATGATGGCATTTTTCAAAAATAAGAAGATTAATGTTTTAGATTGGCCCGGTAATCTGCCCGACCTCAACCCCATTGACAATTTATGGGCCATTTGCAAAGCTAGACTGCGAAAAATCGACTGTACCAAAAAAATTGGTGCCAAAGGGGGACATATTTCCTACTGAATGATGTAAGTTTACCTTTATAGTTTTGTCAAAATATAATTTTTTACTAAATAAACTGTTTTTTCATTAAAACAGCATATGATTCCATTAATTCGCACAATACTGTAGGTCCCAAAATAACTAATAATTGGTCATTTGTGACCATATAGCAGCGTACAAACACCGTACAGGTCTTAAACAAAAAAAAACTTTTTTAAGTTGTTCCTTCAACACCATCCCAACATGAAAAAGGACGATGCCATTAATGTTGCAAATTAGCAGAATCTAAAAGAGAAAAGACCAATAAGATGGCAGACACAACCGTAGTTTGTTCAAAATGCCAGAAGTATTTACATATACGGTAAGCACAGCACGAAGTCAAATGTTTGTGTATCCTGTAATAATGCCAATTCCACTCAAGCCGAAGACTCAGGGTAAATTATAAATTCTTATTTTCTTAACTGTTTCATTAACGTCTAGGAATATTTTTTTTATTTGTAAAAATGTTATTGTTAAAGTAGTCTTAATACAGACGTACGTTTTTGATTAATATATGTGTGGACATTTATTGCCCCTTCCCCTTGTTCCTCGCTGGTTCTAAAAGGTGGGTCCTGCAAGGCTTAAATATAGCACAAAACTCATTTATTCTGCTTACAATTTTATATATAAACTAAACGAATCCAACTGCCATTTCTGGACGATCTAGATCAGATCACCTTTGTTTAGTTAATCAAGTTTTTGCCTTTCGATCTCTTTGTATTAAAGAGTAAAATAGATGTGTGGGAGAATACACACTAACCTTTCAACAATTACGATTCTGTTAAAATGGTAAGTAGCTAGAGCGTTTGACGCATTAAAACAATCCACAAGAGCTGGGTGTTATGAAGAGTCAAGGTTTTGAATTGATATACCAGTCACAGACAGGTATGGCAGGTGAAGAAAGACGCCTACAGATGAAAAAGAGATAGATGGAGTATACAGACGTAGGGTGGAGTGAAGCAAAATGATTTTATTTATATCGTTTATCGTTTTCCAAAGTTATCGTGGATGCCTTTTACATTATATAACATGCAAAAACTTTTATATAAATATATAATAATAATTATTAATTTTTCATGTGAAGTGCAAAAAAAATTGTTTCAAAATTTATTTTAACCCTGTACCGCTAACGGATACGAAACCTTTTGTGAAAATTTCAAAGTGTTTTATGCATGATATCCACTAACCAACGAAAATTCTGACTACATGGTCGCCTACCAGTCGAGAGAAAGATCGTTATAACCTCATTCGTTTGTCCACGTGTAGTGAATGAACGTTACCTTATGTATGACTCTTATTTGAAGCAATATTTTATATCGAAATAATAAATTTATTTGTTGGAAAAAATTTTTTGGAGAAAGTAAATATTCTTTTTCTTCAAACGTCAAATAATGATGACATTACTTATCTAACTTGATCCTGTCAAAGTTTGATGTCTCCGCCGGCAGCAGTTTTTTCCCATTTCTTTACGGCGGAGGGAAAAATGTTGTCATGGCAACAATATGAAACATGTCACAAAGCAACAATACAAATGTCATTAACAATAATTAAACATCATTTTTATTTATAGTAATATTAAAAGTACAATTAGTTAATGAGGTATTTTCAAAATTGAAACCGTGCAAAAATGTTCCCGACTCTTGATACGCATTGGTAATTGTTGATGATACTGATGGTCGAGAACAACTTTCAGCAATCATTCTTGATGTTGGCGGCTTGCGAACAACAATAAGCTGTCGTTAATAATTGCAAACAACTGTCAAACAATTGTCACCAGGGAGACGCAAATCCCACCGACGACTTAATTATTTTAATTTCTAACATCTAGACTTTCCTCACTTCGTTCGGCGCGTAATATCGGGCGCGTCAAGAAAAGTCATGCTTCTGCGCCTCATAAAGTAATATACTATTTTTATTGTATAAATATTTTTCTATATCGAATTTCACATTATCAGCTAGCTTTATGATATCATTTATTATTAAACTGTATATGGTTTCGTATGCATTCCGTCTAAATTGGTATAAATCCGTAAAATCCGTACACTGTACATGGTTCGAATGCCTTTAATCTTATTTTAGTTATACCGTTTTTAGAAAAAATATCATTTGGTTTTTGTTTTCAGAATGCATCCTGGGTTTTCAGGATGGATCCTATTTGAATACGTTAACTGTATTCCTGGTGATGCAGAACTAAGTAAAGACGATTTAGGTTCAGATTCAGGTAATGAGTAACTATATTCCTTTTAATGGAGAACTACCTTAATGGAGAAACGTTCCTGTAGTTATCTGTATACCATGTATTAAAAATTTAATTAAAAATCCTTTGTAATAGGTATATTTTAGGCCCAAACGGGCTAAGTTAAAAAGACATAACGTTTTCGGAAACCATGTTCCATCATCAGTGTCCTAGAAAATAGTTAACCACTTAATTAAAAAGAACATAGGTTAAAATTTTGACTAAGGTTAAAGAACAATGTGGTTAATACTTAGTAGGAGTACATGAATGTAGCCACCAAGATTAAATATGTGGGTAAAAACCCGATTACAGATGTTTAATTACATTTAGTTTTAAAATAATGATATAATGATTTAGGATTATAGAGTTACCGATGGATTAGGTAACATGGCGACATATGACTCCGCGTTGAAGTTGCTAGTCCTGAGACGGTATGTCTTCGAGGACTGTATGAGTGCAACTGATTGGCAATGACATTTGATGACAATATTGTTAAGTTATGACGGAAATAATCACAGAGCAGTCAATGTAGCTGTATGTTTCTACTTAAGACAAAAGCCAACGTTATTTAAAATTGTGAAAATTAATTAAATTAATATAACAGTATCAACCATCAAAGTTGTAGTTTTTAATTTATGAAATTAAGATGATATAAGGGAGCAAAAATTGTATGGTTGTAGTTAGGCAACCAACTATACATGTATGTAGCAATGTAATATAGAAAAAATTTTATTATATGGCCCTTTATGTTACTTAAACATTTGGTACCCAGAAAATATAAACTAGACACATGTGGAAGGTTGAATTTTAGAAAATATTGATGTTAATGGTTGGATCTAAATTTAATAAATACCACAAGTATTTGAATCTATGACCTGAAATAGATGGGAAGATATAAAGCAACAGACTCCAAACGACATAATCTCCATTCTGTCTCCGGCTTCTATACACCATGTAGCTTTGTCTATTTTCAAAAATTTTAAAGTATTTATCCTTGAGTAGTGTATTGTAATGTGCCATTTTATGTTTATGACATTGACGTGACATGAGTATTGACGAAATGCCCCTGAAGATGATCTAGGAATCGAAAGTACTTGGGCAAGATTAAATTAATACTGTCTCGATATTTGACATTTATATTATCAAAGTTCATTTATTCGAGCATTCAACCTTATACCAATATATTATTCAAACTAATATAACTCTAATATAAAACTATCAGACTGAAAAAAGGTGGTTTTAAAATGCTTTATTTATGATCATTACACTTGCTGAATTTGCTGTTTTAGTAAGTTATTAATGTTGTAAGGCTCCGGAATATTCGGTGCTGATAGGCGGTAACTTCTTATTGAATTCGCGTGGTCGAATATACTGGATTCTAGCGGTCATTGTACAGTCAACAATAAATTGTACACCCAAATATCTTTTAATTTAATTATCTATGAGGATCATATTTCTTGATAACAGCCTAAATACTTTCAGGAAGAATTATTAATCAACCATAAGATGTAGTTGTGACTTACTGGCTTTAAAATTTTTGGCGATAATTTTGTGATAAAGTTTACAGTTTTTATAATATGGCTGAATATAGAATACGATTTGCTAAGTAAGTAAATATTTGTTATATGTATGCAAAAAAAATATTATTTTTTTGTTTCCTTATAGAAAACATATAATATTTCATTTTAGATTTATAAATTGGATAAATAATTATTTTGTAACTAGCATTAGACCATTTGATTTTAGTGTACGAAATATTGTACTACTGGAAAATACCATACCATTATTAGGGGCTTTCCATTGGAGGATTGCACTTAGTATGTTAGAAGATGACGAAAATTTAGTAGCAAATGTACACTTTGATACCTCCAATAAATGTGTGTGTGATGTCCTAACAGACGAAGACTATGGTGATGAAGATATAATGTTGGTGGATCATTTACCTGGGTCGCAATTACAAGCTTCTGCTGAAATAAATGTGCAGAATAATGATTATTATTACATTATTATCCGATTCTCAAAATAATGTTTCATTACCAGAGCAGGGAGAGAAAAAAATTAGTCAAAGTGTCCAACAAAACAAAATCTACCACTGGGTAAGAGAAGACATTCAGATGGAAGACCAATGTAACTTTGAAAGCGTTTTTCCTTTTTTTTTTATGAAGAACTTACAGCTGGTAACATTAGAAACGAATAGATATGCTTCACAGAAGAATGCCAACAAGAAATTCAAGAATATGAAGTCGAGGCTTTTCTGGAAACTCTTATATTGAGTGTTTATGTGAACATTCTTATACATGCAATACATTATGTAGATAAAGCAATGGTTCTTTACTTCGGAAGGCATTCATGCAATCAATTTATACATGGTAAATCTATCAGATATGGTTACAAATTATGGGTTGGTGCATCACGTCTTGGCTATATTTACTGGTTTGAACCATACCAAGGATCATCAACTAATATTAGTAAAATTTATACTGATTATGGAGTCGGAGCAAGCGTTGTATTGGAATATTCTGATGTGATAAGAGAAAAAGGGCTATGTCCAAACATGGACGATAGAAGGCTAAGAAGAAGAAAAAAATGACCAAATCAAAAGTTTCTTTTAGTTTTTGATACATTTTTATGGAAAAACTAACGAAAAAAAGATTTTTAGTTAACGGCATGGTTAGCGTCTGGATATTATCGTAAGGTTTTTTCCTGATTTTTCCTTATGATTTACCATGGAATCATTAACAGGAGAATTTTACTGTCATAACTGCATAAGGTTGTCTTTTTAAAGATAAATCACATGCTATGATTTTTTTCTGACGGATATCCTCCAGATAAAGTTGGCTCAACAATATTAGCAATATCATTTTAAAGTCGTCTACTTTAAAATGTATAATACATGTCTAAATTGTCAATGGAAAATCTGTTTCTTAAATTGTGGTTTCTCTATAAACTTTTGTGCAATTCCCCTATTGCACAATCATTCGATGATATTCTCATGCTGAAATCTATTAAAGCCTTTACGAAACACAAGAACTATTATATTCGATATTACTACGCTATATTCGATATAACTGGTCTATTGTATTCGATAGATTGATAGATAATTCTAAAATTTGTCGCATAACAAATACAGCGTCTCTATAATATGATCTAAACCCTTGTCTCTAATTTCCAATTATCTGTTGAATGAAGCAAACATCGCTGGTTGTCCTTTTCGCCCCCATCATCTGAAAGTTGACTGCGCTGTCTGATTAAAAACAAACATGAATGTTGTTACGTTTCAAAGGAGTGCTGCACTACCGCTAAGGCAGTCATTAAGCATTCGTAGTGCAATAGAATTTTGTATCCATTTAGAGCTAAGACGAATCGTTCTTTTTAATGATTCACTTAATGAATTCCTTCATCGTTTATTCAATGGCTCGTCAATTTGAATTAGCTCGTCTAGAAAGTTATTCTTGGCTATTATCACACCTATTCGTATCTTAATAGCCAGGAATTAACAATTCTTCTTTCTATGATTCCTATTTTTATACTATAGACACAAATTAATCTGTTAATTTGCTAGCATCAGACAACGCACAAAAGCCAGATATTTAAACCACTGATTCATTTTAATACCACATGATAAAAGAAAGAGCGACAGGTATAAAAGTATGAGTAAAAAATATGTACACAAAAATATTAGGTAATACAAAGACAGTATGTGGTTGAACACGAATACTGGCGGGGAATAAATCATTCTTTGCCATTCAACATCTAATGAGGTCAAAGCTTCTCTCAAGGCGTGCCAAAATCCAAATGTACAAAACCATAATACGACCAGCAGTGACATATGGAAGTGAAACATGGACATTGAGAAAAAAAGAAATCAATAAGCTATTAGTATGGGAACGCAAAATCCTGCGAATTATATATGGTCCTTGCAGGGACAGCGTGACAAATGAATGGAGGAGCAGGTACAACAATGAAATAGAGACTCTCTTCGGGAAAGGAAACATCGTAAGATACATAAAAGCCAATAGATTAAGATGGGCAGGCCACGTGGTACGGAGTGATGACGACAGACTGATTAGCAATGTGTTTTGGGAAAGACCAGATGGTAAAAGATCGACAGGAAGGCCCAGAAAAAGGTGGAAAGACGCAGTCAGGGAAGACCTGGAGAAGATGGAAGTAAGGCCATGGGAAATAATAGCACAGGATCGGAATCAATTGAAGGTAATAGTAAACGCGGCAAAAACTCACGAAGAGTTGTAAAAGCCAATGATGATGTGGTTGAACAGATTTCAGTGTCGTTTTAAGAATCGTCTGAGTACAATGAGTATTTTAACACAGTTGGCTCAGTCTGACAATTTCCTTAAATGACTCATACACCGGCGATCAAAGCAACACCATAATATACTGTACAATAATTTGTACAACAAACCCAATTGCGGAAATTTTGCAGATGTCCGGAGCATTTTACGTTTGCGCGTTATGCTGTTGTATGACTATCACCGCATTTTACTTTCTGGGTTTTATGCCGTAGTGTATGTTGCAGAGTACGGGGCACTTGAGACTGACGGCCAAAGTCCATTCTGACGTCACTATCAGCAAGCGTTGAATTTGCATTACCGGCCGAGCATGAACCTTAGCCAAGACCGGAATCATTTGTCAACTGTCAATTCTTCTTCGTCTGTCAACTGTCAATTCTTCTTCTTTTCCTTATCTAATATCAGAACGAAGCCATTGATCAATGGGAACAAAGTCCCGCCCACAACAAAGTCCCGTCAAACGACGCCACAAACGATTATGGATGACAATAATAATAAATGTACAAGATGTTGAAGAAGAAGGCCTTACAACAGATGAAACATCAAATGAAACGACGCGGGATATATGACATAAGCTTGACAGACATATTTTGCTGTTTAACGATTTGATACTGTGACATGTACGGAAACCGTAACGAGCTGCATACTATATTTTTTTTATCTATGACGAACAAGTAATGTATTTTTAAATCTGTTATTGTATTTCCGGTATCCGGTAAGATTATATGTTGGTCATAGACGGTTCTTCGATAGCCATCAGGCAAAAATTTCCCTTGATCATGTTTATAAAAACATACGGAGCGCACTGTATATACGATTTCATTGACATACTTCTTTTCGAGGTATATTAAACCTGTAACGTTTCCATGCTGAAAGTTAACCGTAACGAGTTGCATACTATATTTTATCTACGACGAATAATGTTATTGCACTTCCGGTTTCTGGTAAGGATATTTGTTGGTCATAGACGGTTCTTCGATAGACATTAGACAACAATTTCGCCAGATCAATATATCAAACTTACACTTCTTTGGTGAACATACCTGAAACATGTATCAATGGATTTGTGATCGATTCCCACTGCGGTTCTTCTATAGATTCATTGGTTCAGATCCGCCCCATCTCTAATATTATGTAATATCCAAGTTTATTTATAGACTAGTCGCGATAGCCAGATAAGGCGTATTTACACAAAAACTCGAATTATCCCTATTAGTTATGGCCTGTGCAGCGCATGATGACATTTTCTTCTAATAATTTTCTTCGGTGTGCTTAAATATCATGCTTTACATAAGGAGAGGTAAAATGGAATTGCGGAGGAAAAATATGGACTCGTGATGTCGATTATTAAAGAGAAATTTTTAACCGTATTGTTAATGTGTTTACCATTGAGCTATGAATATTATTATTGCTATGGCTTTCTTCTTGATTCCAAGGTTTACATGCTTGCGTTCGACTTTATTTTCTTTTTATGGAGCATCTTATACTCCTTCCTTTCAGTTGGTAATTTAGTACTTAGTTAATCTAATGTATCTGTATGTCTATTAACACCTTCCCCTGGGGATACGTTGTGGTCTATTCTGTCTGTGCGTCACATGCCCCCTATGACATATGTGTACATGTAAGTACTTAATGCCCTCTGTACACAGAAGTATAACTTTTGCATATATTACATACAGAAAATTATTATAGAAGTATTAATCTACTTTCCTCTAAAACAGGACATGCCGGCAACATCCGGTGTAGCACAGACAGCTAAAAAATTTTCTGTTGAAGGTAATTGGATCAAATTAAAGGTGTTTATATAAACAAAATAATTTATATTAAAATAAACAGAACAAACGCATTTTAAAATTGATTGGTAATTTCTGCTTCTTCTTATTAATTATGTGCCTTATTAAAACAAGGCAAACTTGGCTTTTGTCGTTTCCTTCCAGGTCCTTCAGGTTTGGTAAAAGTATGCACTCTTTTTTTGGAAGTGGTTTTTCTTCAGGTGATTGTATTAAATTATAAGCGAACTGACGTCTAAATTCTCTGACGTCTAAATTCTGTAATGCTCAGTTTTGTTCAGAGCACATATTGAATTTAAAATTAAACTATTAACAATCGCTATTCCGAATATTATCTCAAATACTACTTTCCTAAAAAAAATGCCTAAAAAAGAGGTTTACCTCATTTCGGTTTCACAATATCCTCTTTTTGCCTATTCTGCTTTCCTGCTTCTGTTTCCTCCTATTTCTGTTTAGTATGGGCTGGGATACTAAAATCATTAACAAAGGTCTTTTATCCATCCATTTAATAATTCTTGGTCCATCTTTCTTTTTTTCAATGTCCCCTGTTGGCTTCATATTCTTGGACTGGTTAAAATTCTGTTTCCTCTTAGAGTCGCACAGTACATAATTTTCTGCTAACAATTTTTTAAGTAGAGGTATTCCTGAATAAAAGTTATTAGCAAACAATATTTTGCCAGCTTTTTTTGTGATACACTGACGTAATTTTAGAACAACTGCTTCAGAGTGTGCTACATTAACTGATTGTTGTTCATTTTTTTCCTGTGTAAATAATTACATTGAAAGTATAGCCTTCAGGAGAACAGAGTTTCTATAGTTTGACTCCATATTTATGAGTCTTGTTGGGGATATACTGACGAAAATAAAGTCTCCCTCTGAAAGATACTATAGATTCATCTATAACGAGAATGTTGCCAGGCTCCATTATTCTTTGAAAGTTTTGAATCAACTTCGTAACTAAATTTTCTATTTTTTTAATTTATTGGTGGTATCAGATGTCACATTATTTTCAAAATGAAGAAGTTTTAATAAAAGCAAAAAGCAGTGTCGAGATAAAACTTTTGCAATAAATTTATTATAAAATATATCTTTAGACCAATATAAATTTAAATCTGGTATCTAAGTGAGACCCATTGCGATTATTATTCCTAGGAAGGCTCTTATTTCAGTTTTGTTAGTGGTTATCAATAAATTTAACCTGGATTTTCTTGATTGCATACTTAATTGTTGAACAGCATAATTGTTGGTTTCATTAACAATAATATCCAATATTTCATCAGTTACGAAATGACTAAAAACGTCAATTAGTTTCTGTAACGCATGTGGTTCAATACCAACTAATGTATTCTTTCTTACTACAAAATCGTCACCATCTATATCTTCTTCTAAACCACACCATTTATCACTATCACCATTCTCAGCGCTCTATTCATTATTATCTGATGGAACTTGATTGAAAATGAAAGGCACAGTTTATGAATTAAATCTTGCCCAAGTACTTTCGCTTCCTAGAGCATCTTTAGGAGCATTTCGTCAAATTTGGTCTATCCAACAATCTTTGAGAATGTCGTAAACATAAAATTGTAGATTAACACTACATGACACAAGGTATAGAAACAGTTTAAATTAGAGAGAATGTATTAATCTGTATCTGAATGTAGAATCTTATGCTTTTTGAGCTCTCCACTCCATTGATCATCATCGATATATCTAAAATATCTTAACAGTTCGGCTGTTTTGTCATTATCTACTGTTCCAGTAGACAGTGATACCCAGCATCAGCATATCTTATTTTTCTTACTTATCAGTTTGAACCCGCTCCATTATCCTAGCACGTACTTTAAAATCAAGGTGATCCCGTACGTCCCTATTCGGAGGAATTAAATGGCATTCTTAACAACCGGAAATGCGAAAATTTATTAATTCAAAATACCCGAAATGAACGTCTACAAATTTCTACAGTTGACACACGTGACGTACGCGATTTGGAAGAGAATCAAATTGAAACATAATTTAATTCTTAGCCAGTCCCGATGACGTAAAAATCGTTCAGTTGACAATCACATCTCAGTCTCATAAAACACAAAGTACGCATGAAATCTCGTCTATTTTCAACCATTAAGCAATTGTTTTTATTGAAAATTGATTTCTCTGTGTATCACTGGAAAATTTAAGTTTGCATAATATTATCTATTGGTAAATAAAAATAAAACAAAGTGAAAATGTACTGCGAAAGGAGCATAGAAAGTAGCTTTACCGAATATACTAGGAATACACAAATAAAAATTAACGGTGGTTGAAATAATAGATAAAAGCCAGGCAATGGAGACAATTGGAAATCTTTTCTTGAAAATATTTGGTTCATTAAGGTAATTAATATGACATATATAAAAAAACAAATTTCATCAAATAGAAATACATGTACACGAGATAAAATAAATTAAAGATAGTCCATTATGTAATTGACTGATATCGATACTATTTTTAACAGTAACATGAGACCGGGTTAAAAAAGCATTTGCTCGAAGTGACGAAGAAGAAAAACTGGTATTTCTTTAAAAAACGCAATCAAATCTTTCGTTGGGAGTAGAACAAATTGATACTTGACCGATTTGAAATTAATAGATTTGAGGCAGTAAAAACACGCACAATTTTTGGTATTTTCTCTTCTATTTTTTAACAAAACACGTCTAACAACCGGGCCATTGCGAATAGCTGCTAGCAAAGTAAAATTAGCCATATTGATCAATAACATTCGGAACGGATATGCATCGTAAAGCGGCCATTATACTACTCGCGAAGTTGATCGAAGTTCAGCGAGTACGAGAGTATAGATAGGTACTTTATGCGATTTCGCTTCGCCTCGTTCTACTTCGATTCAGAGTGCACACGGCATTTTAGAAGATGATTTTTCAAGATATGTTATCTCTTCTTTGAGAGAGAAAGAGACCTCTATGAGATAAAATAGCGCAACATTGAAGAACAGTAGATAGAATCTAGTAGTATTTCAGTACACCAAAGACTATAACATGCTTCTTTTGAGTAAGTATTTGGTAAAACTTGTAGATTATCGAAAAATATTAAACAAGCGTTGAATTTACTAAATGATTTCGATAACTATCGAAATATACTTTTAAGCAACATTCATTAGTTAACAAAACATACAAAAAATAATCCACAATGGATTTTCTTCGAAATATTTTTAATCCAAAAATGTATCTTATCTTTCTTGCTTTTTAATAACTGCGTAAAAAATATGATATGATTCATTTTTATTTTGTCTATAGAGCATATACCAAATATTCCATTAATTCAGTGGATTATTAAAGCAATCAAAACAACTCACCAACATCCGTAAAAATGAACGAAAATCTTACCTGTAACAGAAAAAAATAGAAAAATATGTAAAATAAATACATCAGCAACTACAAAATATTATGTACAAAATATTTTGCAAAATATTTTTAATTAATCTTAGACAAAGCTTTTTTTTTGGCTTTTATAATTTAACAGAAAACCACCTCCGCTATCTTTTAAAAAGTGGTTCACAGTAATGTGCTTAGCCGTTTTTATACATTGCAAGTAATTTGATTAATCCCGCCCGAGAGAGTTGTACACCCCAATGACATTCGGGTGTTATAATTCATTGGAGCGAGGTGTATTGATTCATGTTATCAGGAACCACTTCACCTCGTTCCAATGTTCCTGGCCATCCCTTTCACCCCTATAGTACTCTGATGGGCTAAGTCCTGGGTACAAGACAAGAACTCCAAAACGATATCCTAACCCGATCAATGCAGGCTAGCGTAAGGCGCTCTTGTCCTGCTTTCTCTAGTGACGTATCATCGAACTAAAATTGGTTGCTCGGGACTCGAGTCTCCGTTCCGGGCTGCGCAAAGTTAGGCGACTCGGTGTCCTGGATGTGGATTTTTTTAAGGTTATCCTGAAAATAAACGTCAATTATTAAAATTTCCAGTGTTGTATGCTGGGGTTTCTTCTGTTGGTAGAGCTACAAATGATCTAGACTTTATGTGTTTGCCAGCATTTGCTGTTTTGATCTCTTGTGCTTCCATCGATGGAACGCATCATATTTTATTATACGCAGGATTGGGCTTGGGTAATTCTCTAATTCTGCAAACCTGATTCTGACTTTTTCTGCCATTTTATCTAACACCCTTACTTGTTGTAGTTCTTTAGGCAGAAAGTGTTCAGCGACGTATCTGGGTGCATTTGCCGCTTCTCTGAGGATGTTATTGTGGGCTGCTTGTATTTTCTTTTTATTTGAATTGCTTATGTGTCTCCATGCGAGAGATGCATATCTGATTATTGAAAGTATGATGCTGTTTATCAGTCTAATTTTTGTCTTTATGCGCTGTTTGCTTATTCTACCTGTGAGTTCTCTTATTGTTGCTCTGGCTGTTGCTCTTTTTTGGATGGTTGTGTCCACGTGTTGCGTGAAGGTTAAGCCTCGGATCATAGTGACTCATAGGTATTTCGCTTCTCTTTTCTTTTCGATGGAATTATCTAACACTAACAGCTGTTCCTCTGGGGTCCCTCTTTTCTTTTTGAATATGATTGCTTGTGTTTTCTCCGAATTGATTGCTATGTTCCATTGGATACACCATTATTCAATGTTATCCAATACTGCCTGTAAATTGTTGACCGCTACCACAGAACTTCAAAGTTTTTGTGTTTGGCCGCAATCGCTGTGTCGTCTTTATAAAGGTTGAATAGTGGTCCTGGTGTTCTTGGAACATCTGCGGTGTATATTGTGTACAGTAAGGGTAATAGGACTGCTCCCTATGGCACTGTAGGGCAGCCTCCGGAGGTCCGTGCTCGGATAGTACTTGTCCTATTCGTACCCTGAAGCTTCGGTTGCTTAAATACGAAGAGATTAGTCTCGTCATAGCCTCACTGTATTTGTAGACTCTCATTTTGTATATAAGGCCTTTATACCAGACTCTGTGGAAGGCTTTGCTCCTGTGTACTATTTTTCGTTAAATCCAGCTGTTATGTATTCTGTCAGTCTACTTGTAATTCGCTAGAGTGTTCAGCTCTAAATCCGAACTGAGTTCTGGGATTAGTTCTATTTCGTATGTTTTGGCTTGTAGTCTGCTTAGTATTACTCTTTCTACGATCTTGCTGACTGCTGGCAGTAAGCTTATCGGCCTATAGTTTTACGGAAACATGGTATTCTTTCCTGGCTTCGAAATTATGATAATGTGGGCTTCCTTTTATCGATTTGGGAAGAGCATGTATCTAAGAATTGCGTCCGTTATGTTGGTTAAAAGTAGGTGTTGCTGGTAGATACTTCAGAGCTCTATTTAAAATTTCATCTAGACTAGGTGCTTTTTTTGGTGAGCTATTTTTAATTAGTTCGTTTATTTCTTGAGGAGATGTCTTCTTCTTCAGGTTCCTTCATCTGCAACCGAACCACTCTCTCAAATTTCTTAGCCAGGATATTTTGCGTCGTCCTGGGTTTCTCTTCCCTTGCATAATTAACCTAAGTAATACGTACTTCTCGCCCCTCATTATATGACCCAGATATTGAATCTTTCTAATTTTAACAGTTTTTATGACTTCACATTCTTTCTTCATTGTTTGTAACACTTCTGTATTAGTTACTTTTTCAGTCCACGACACTCTGTGGATTCTCCTGTAGCACCACACCTCAAAAGAGTTTAATTCTTTGATTTCAGACTGTTTTATTGTCCACGCTTCCATGCCGTATAGTAAAGTAGAAAAAACGTAACAACGTAGCATTCTTGTGCGGATCTCTAGATTAAGGTTACGGTTGCAAAGTAAGCTCTTCAATTTTATTAACGTGTTTCTTGCCATTTCTATTCTAGATCTGATTTCTTTTGTTTGATCTCCATCTTCGGTTAGCCAAGTTCCTAAATATTTATATCTTGTTACCGTTTGGATCGTTATATTATTGATTATCAGATTATCTACATTTTGTGGTATTTTTGAGAATATCATTGATTTCGTTTTCTTGAGATTCATTTGCAGTCCGTACCTTTCACACGCATTGTATACATGTTGTATTATGTACTGTAGATCTTCCATGTCACTTGCAAATATGACCGTATCGTCCACATATCTAATATGATTAATGCTATTTCCGTTGACCAAAATACCTTCCACAATATCCAATAAAACTTCTTGAAATATCACTTCACTGTAGACGTTGAATAAGAGTGGTGAAAGTATTCTCAGGAGTTCACCCATGTCGAACTCCTCTAAGTATTCTTACTTACTCTGTCAGTTCTCCTTCGACTCTTATTCTTGCTTTTTGATTTTGATATAGATTCGATATAATTTGTAGTTATCTACTACCTATGTTTTTGGTCTTAAGAATACTTAAAAGCTGTTCATGCTGAACTCTGTCAAAAGCTTTTTTAAAATCTATGAAGCAAGCATATATGTCCTGATTCGTATCCAGACATCGTTGTGTCAGAACATTGACTCCGAATAATGCTTCTCTGGTTCCTACACCCTTTCTAAAACCCATCTGTGAATCACTTATTTTTTGTTCTAATTTCATGTGGATTATATTATGTATGATTTTAAGGAAGGTTTTTTGTGTGTTTCAATGTGTGGCTCATTCTTTGGATATGTGTTCCATCTTGTATATGGAGTTAAAAAGATCTACCAAGACATCAGTATTATCTTCATCAATCATCTTCAATAGCTCAATTGGTATTTTATCGGCTCCTGGAGCTTTTCTACCTTTTGTGTGTTTTATGGCATAAATAACTTCCTCTTTCATTATTTCTGGTCCCGTGGTTTCTCCGTCAACTTCTAATTGTTCTACTTTTTGGTCATAAAATAGGTGTTCAATGTATTCTTTCAATCTACGTAATTTGTCTTGCGTTTCAGTTATAGTGGTACCATCTGCATTTGTTAATATCCCGATTATTTTGTTACGATTTCCTGAAATCATTTCTTTAACCTTCTTATGGGTGTTGAAAGCGTCATACCTTGCCTCACATTCCTCAATTTCTTGACATTTATTGGAAATCCATGTTTCCTTATTCGATAATCTAATCCAATAATATCCCTATAATAAACCTAATATAATCCAATTATATTAGGTATACAAAGATTTTCTAGGCGAAGTATAAAGGTCCTAAGTATAACTGAATTATAACTGAAAAACATTGAATAAGAAAAGGCTTGTTTCTCCCCTTTTTTTATTGCTATTTTGCATCAAGGGTAATAAATTTAATCATTTTTAGCCAGTCGTATTTTATAAAAAATTTAATTATCACTATTCTATTTTTATTACGACTTTGCTCCAAAATGAATCATTTTCAGGTTATAAACAAGAAAAGTAAAAAAACGATGTTCTTAATCATTTTTAAACACTTTAACCTTCTATTAATATTGCTACCTATTTCGGAGGAAAGAAAAGTCAATTCTTATTATTGAAGTTATCACAAGTTTTTCTGAAAAAATAGTATAAACTGCATATAGTGAGTATAAGTATTCAACCATGACCCTAGTTGGATGGTCAATGATTTATAGCCTTTGAAACAACAAATGCAGGGAACTATTATAGAAGCACCGACGTTTTTAAAAGGAAGGAAAGCCCAGCAAATACAGTGAATTCCTTTTATTTTGAAAATATGGACATAACGGAGCCAAACATAATAAGAGACAAATTGTGGAAAATTTTGTACAAATTACAAATTTCTTCGTTTGTGAGAAACACGGTAGAAAATCTCTCCTTATGGAGAAATAATTGCCGCAAAACTATCATGCATTTCTAAATCGAGTATAGTAATAACTTCAACACTAGAAGGAGTTAAACCAATATAAGGAAAAATATGGATAAAATTAGACAACTAAGCACTTTTTTCATTGACTGAAGGTAGTCATTTCTAGAATCAATTAGTATTTCACTCAGAACCACTTTAAAATGTTTTACTTTTAGAATTTTTGAAGCACACTTCTACTATGATATACCAGTGGGTCGTTACTCTATAACTAAATGTTTCTGACCTTCTGCGTGTACACTCGACAGACAGAGAAGCCTATTGAAGCCTCCGTGTGCGTCACGGGGCCATTTATATAATAAAAAATGGAAAAAGTGATGGGTACGTAAGAAAAATCCAATTTAAAGCGTATCAACGTAATTCACAACCTTTCTCCTAAATTAAAAAAAGATCTAAAGCGTATTTAGAGATCCAGCGTCAATAAACTTTAGAAAAGCGCCAAAATCGTTCTAATTTTAGGAGACGGTTATTTCGGGAACTTTGACGCGGAAATAATCGCTGTATCATGCAAGTGGGATGAGGCTAGAGGTGGTTTGAAAAGATCCGAATCATTTGATGTGGTCGATAAAACGATAAGTTGCTGAATTCGCTCGTTGTGGTTCCAAATTAAACTAGGATAAATATAGAATGGTTCTAAAGAAGTTAAAGCTGTATTGTAAATATAATTATGGGCAAATATCAGGTACACAGCTACTTCGTTGGTGTGCCGTTCTCTGTGTTGGTTATTTCTTTCGGTAGAGGTGTCTATCACCTCAATAGAACGTGGTTTGCTTTGTGGATACAAAGATTGCACTGGGGTCGGTATCTCCCACTGGATGTATTGTCTTGGTGGCTGTTGTTTTCCTACGGAGGAGGTCGTTTTCCAGGGTAGTCAGAGGTGAAAGGGCTTGTTGCTAAAACGGTTCTTTTCAGAAATTATTTCAGCTCTGGCTGTATCCTCCCTAAGGACGGGTATGATTGGGCAATGGAATCGGGAAACCACAGAAAAGCGATTTTTCCTTGTTCATGGCAGAGGTCGAAATGAGCTATTTAGTTAATTGCGGTAATAAAGTAAAGTTGCCTCTAGGATGTCCATGTATTCTCCATATGAAAACTCCAAGAAATAACGAGAATCTTCTAATAAACGGAACCAACGTCGAACAACTGGACAAACATGCAGATCTGGGAACAATGATAACTCCACAAATGTACAAGGGATTTAAAATTGGAACTAAGAGTTAGGTGCGAGGTGCTATATTTTTTCGACTTTGTTTTATGGAATGGAATCTTGGACCTTGAATGCGACATCCATGAAAAAACTGGAATCGTTCGAGCTGTGGGTGTATAGAAGAATTCTGAAAATATCGGATAGAGAACGTGAAGAGAAGCATAGGGAGGCGTAGAATGTCATGGCTGCGCAACCTGAGAGAGTGGTACAGATGTACATCAAATGAACTTTTCAGAGCAGCCATCTCAAAAGTCCGAATAGCTACGACGATTGATTGCACTTAAAGAAGAAGAGTGTACGTGAATGTGTTCGTCCGAATTTTCCACATAGAGCGTTGAGTAGACCTACCCTTCTGCTTACCCTCTTAAGGGTTTTTATCAGATCTCGTCTCCAGTGCAATGATTTTGTAAACACCAAGCCCAGATACTCGATCTGATTCCGGAGTTAAAGTCGATCTCCCCAAAGTCTACGGTTAATTATTTCGGGAACATTATTTGTGATGTGTCTGCTAAGATTAGGATCTCTGAAAAGAATCATTTGAGTTTTATTTGGATTATGTGATACTCTCCATCTCTCGCACTACCTATTGACATTATTTGACAAACCTACAAAGGATATCTACGTCTCGAGATGTTGTTACGAGGGCAGTGTGATCTGTGTAAAGTGAGTGTACCTGTGTTTCATGGATTAGGGAAGTCAGTGTTATATATAGTGTAAAGTATTGCTGTCAACACGGAAACTTGTGGCACTCCTGCTGTAAAAGTGAAGGGAGTAGAACAATGATTTTTAACCTTTATCGTGAGTTTCTTCTTCTTTAAGTTCCATCTTTTATCGAAAGTTGGAAATCATCCAAGCTATGCGGACTCTCATTGACTGCCGGTCTAAAAAGTTCTGCACTACTGCATTCAAACTATTCCCTTAAGTACTTAAGCCAGGATATTCTCGGTCTTTTCACATTTCGCTTTCCTCGGATTTTGCCCTGCATAATAAGTTGTAATAATGCGTATTTTTGCCCTCTCATCACATGTCCTAAGTACTCAAATTTTCGTCTTTTAACAGTTAATATTATTTCCGCCTAATTTCCTATCCTTCTAGTTATCGTGAAATTTTTTAAATAAAATTTTTTACATAAATGTAAATCAAAATACAAAAAGAAAATCCAGTCTTTGTATGGACCAGTGAATGTAGGAAGATTAATGTCAGATATTTTTATGTAGCTAAATGTTTAAGTTAAATTATGAACCTGCGGATTCGATATTTAGGAGAGTTCAAAATCAGTTTTTTGATTATACTTGTTAAATTTTCATTTTACGTGACTTTACCTACATCATTGTCTACATCAAAGTTATCCTTGTTAGACAAGGTTTCAATCTTTGATTGCGTGTCAGCATATTTATCAAGTAGCTTTAAAATATTTTCAAAAAGAAATTCCAAATTAACTAAATCAGGAGAGCTTGATTGTCTATTTTTGTTTTAATATAAGTTTCAATCCTAGTTAATGTGCTTTTTATAGTTTTTTTAGTATATTTCAGAGATTCTAAAGATATGTTCTCTGCCATTATAAACAAATTAAATTTTGGTAATATAACTGAACGAATAAGTTACAATAAACAATAAATATTAAATTCTAAATAAGTTTGTGTTGAGTAAAAAACCCAATATTAAAACCACTATAAAATACAGTCAGCAAAATTCTTTTAAAAATAAATTTTTAGATATAAAAGTATTATATCTAAAGACATGCATTAAATGTTATCGGTTTAAACACCAAATAGTACGTTTCAACCAAACGAGAAGCGATAACACATTTAAAAACAAGAGAGTCTGGTCACAATATATAGCTAAATAATATGTGGTTTTCAAGGATATATAAGATATGGAGACACACTTGAATTACAGTGTCAGTATATATTGAAATCATTAACCATAGTTTTCTGCTGCTATCCGGCTCGAAGGATCACTTTATGTGTTTATGTTGCCACTTAAGGCCTATTAATTTAGCAATAACATTCACAAAACAACTGTTAACTTTATATTTAAATTTATACACTACAAAATGACAAATTTTAAATTACACATGTTAAACGGCGAAATGTGTGTTTTTGCGTCTGTTTTTTCGCTGCACTTTTAGAAATTAGATTAATTTTTCATGTATACTTTATCAAATGCTTTTTCAAAATCAACGTAACAAACATGCACATCTAGATTCATATCCATGCATTTTTGATCATTTTTATCTTTCAGAATTGCTGGTTTTCTTTTCCTATTGTTATGAGTTAATTTTTTAATTTTTTTGTGTGTCCGTTAAAGCTATCATATTTTTTCTGGTATTTTTATATTTCAACGCATTGTTCCTAAAACATTTTTCTTTTGCTTGCTTAATTTTGCATTTTATTTGTTTATCCACTGTTTAATCATCTCATTATCTTTGTTTTTTACATGCTTTTACAAGAAATATACATACCTACATACATACAGTAACAAGTCAGGTGCTACCAAGGCAATTTAATTCATTATTACAAATTATCATACAATATGCTTCTTCCCTCACAGCGACTTTCTCACTCCACTCCCGCTCACCTTTGTACGAATATTGATAACTAAGAAGCAGCTGCAATTTTTAATTGACTCGTAATAAAACTTAACAAAAATTTCTAAAGAATGTTCAAAAACGTGTCGCTCCTATAGAGATGGGTGAATATTTGGAACCGTTCGATTAAATGAACGAATCGGTTAAATCACTAGAAGGATGTTATTCACTTGTGTATATTCATTTGCAAGCAAGTACATACATAATTTTTCTTCCTCTTCATTCCAGGGTTAAGGAATTTGTTGGCTGTCGATGAATGATAAATAGAAGAATCTGAGAAGATGTAATAAAAAATAGATGAGAAAGAAATATTAACAAAAAGAGAAATCATACGATTTCTACCTGGCGAAATCGAATTCAAATATAGGCCGCCGTGCTCCCTAAGACTTGCGAAGCAAACAGCTTGATGAATGCATCGGCAAGGGAGTCTAAAAATTGCACTCCAAATGCCGTTCATCATGGCCTATATTCGTAGTGAATTCGATTTCTGGTACTCCAAATGAAGTAAATAAACAAAACAAATCACGGTATTATATTTTGATTTGATACAGAGCAGCAACAAGCCGCATATACGTATTTCGATCTCTTTAGTTCGTTACTACTCCATGGAGTAGTAACTATACCGTACTGAGGAGATCTAAAGAGATCGAAATACGTATATGCGGCTTGTTGCTGCTCTGTATCAAATCAAAATATAATACCGTCATTTGTAAAGAAATATTAGTTGCACGGAAGACAAACTTTTGTAGAATAAAACAGAACAAGATACTTAGAAGCCCACTTAGAAGCAACTAATCAAAGTGATAATGAGAAGAAAGTAGAAGAAATATTGCATGCAACAAACGTATAGTGTTTTTTTCACTCATCGAATGCCAGTACTCTCCACCGGCTCGTGCTGTCAACTTTTCTATTCGTAAAAAACGCACCGTTTTATGCACTTGCTGAATAAATTACAATTGTTATTTTTTTTCCAGACGTTTTATAATCATTGTTTATAGCTGTCTTACATTGATTTATGCCGACGTCCTGAAAGGAAGCCTAGGCAATTAAGTCTTGCATGTTTTTAAATTCATTCGTGTAATTATTACCATTGTTATACCCTACTTTATGACTTTAATAAATAGATCGATAGATATAGTTAATATTCAATAAACTGAAATGTCACGGCTAACTGGATGTTTTTCAGAAATTTCTGCAACGTTTTGCAAGTAATTATTAATTATCTGTAAGTCAGTTAAACGATACAGTGCTTCACATAAATATAGACGAATAAATTTAGAAAAATATGGAAATTTTTTATTGTGCCAACGCTTTTTAATCCACAGTTCATCGTGTCTAGCTTATTCACTATTTGAGCCCATAGATGTAATAGGTAATAATAACTAGACTAGATAATATAGAAGTCGGGGAAAATAAGTGTGTTGTCCGCTGGGTGAAACAAATAAGGGGGCAAAAATGTAAACAATGTTTGAAATTTCACTTGTTTACCTTGATATTTACATACAATGCTGTGCTTTTTTTGTTGGCCCGTGTTGTCCGCTAGTTTAATTATTTTTTAAGTATTAATTTTTTTTTAAATAATACGTGTATCATCCTGTGAAAGTGTCGGCTTTAGCGTAGTAGCAATGTTACGATAACATTAGTTAACTAACAGGCAAATTGGGGATTAACTGTTCTTTCATCCATTTTTCATAATTTTCTGATTTCATATCATCACGATAATCTCCTGTCTTAGCTCCTGACTTAAAAATCAAAAGGGCATTCTATATGAAACCCATCTCCCCACCACCATGTACGATAACCAACCTACTTCCTTTCGAAATGTTTTTGAACAATCCTTTACCACTGTCATCTGTCCAGCTATTTGGCGTAGTATGTCCTGCATATACATAGGTTTCATCAACGTAGAATGACCAGAGCAAGAGAGACAGCGAACGAGAATATCTGGAGCTGCTTACTGAACATCGAGTGCGACAGAAGGCAATGAAGGACTTTATTCGGAAGGAGAAGAAGAGATGCTGGAGAGATCTGGAAGACAAGCTAAATGACGACCTCTATGGAGATGAGTACAAAATCGTCATGAAGCACTTCGATGCCTACCCCCTCCACACCATGCCACTTGCGGACAAGATTGCTCTGGTAACAGAGCATAGGGTGGAGTGGGAGGCCGAGGATGCAGGACGGATTGTTTCCTTCTCCCTAGAGCAGGGTTTTCCAACCTTTTCTTTGTTGGGGCTCCCCTGACTATAAATTAAATTTTCATGCCCCCCCTTTACTTTTTTAATAAATACAACAAAAAACGCACATTATATACTTAAAATTTTATTTTAATTCTAATAAACAAATTTTAAAAGTTTAATTAAACTAGTACATGTTTTTTATCAAAAAAATTAAATTTAACAAAGTAAATATTAATGAGACACTTGAGATTGCATATTCTGTACTATTTGGTTGATTCTAGGATCTGTTTTTGCCAGAGCTATCATCAGGTCTCTAGGAAAAATGAAGAAGAAACCAGAGATTGTGTTTACAATCAAACACATCAAATTGCAATATCTGGGACACGTTATGAGAAATGAGCACCGTTACTCCTTGCTACAGTCTATATTGCAAGGTAAAGTCAAAGGTAAGCGAGGACCCGGTAGAAGGAGAATATCATGGCTGCGGAATTTAAGAACATGAATTTAAGAAAACCTCAACGGAGCTGTTTCGAGCCGCAGCGAGCAAGGTTATGATTGCCAATATGATTTCCAACATCCGAAACGGATAGGAACCAGAAGAAGAAGAAGATCATCAGGTCGCTATTGACATCAAGACGATTTCGTTGTTTAGTTTTAATTAAAACTAGAGCAGAAAAGCCTGTCTCACATAAGTAAGTTGAAGAAAAAGGAACTAGTATTCGTAAAGCAAGAAAGGCAACCTTCGAATTAACAGGCAATCTTTTAATCCAAAATTTCTCCAATGTCAAGAGTAAGAGAGTTCTTCTGGTAATTGGAACACATCAACAACAAATGGATTTCTTGTCATACGCCATATTGGTGACTCTGAATTGATGTCTCGATAGCATCGGCGAAATTCGTCTTTCAGCGCTTGCAAATGAGTTTTTATGTCAGCTTTCAAATTTGCGTCAAGTATATTATTTTTAATTGCTTCGAACAGCCGAGAAAAAGACATAACATTTTCAGAAGAGATTTTTTGATTCCAAAGTTGAAGCTTTGATATGAACCCCTGAATATAATCATAATTGCTTATTATAGTGCCGTTACTGCCCTGAAGTTTTAAGTTTAATTCATTCAAGGCATCGAATATGTCAGCCAAATAAGCCAACCTCCATTGAAATGTGTCATCTTTGAACATTGTGAAGAAATCGTGTTTTTCTTTGAACTCGAGAAAAAGAATTACTTCTTCTTTCAATTCATAAAGGCGAGCCAACATGTTGCCTTTGGATAGCCAGCGTACTTCTGTATGGAACAGAAGAACTTTGGTGATCAGAATCGAGATCCTCGCAAAGTAAAGTAAATAAACGACTGTTCAAAGCGCAGCTCCTAATGTAGTTTACAATCCTTATAGCTGAGTCAAAAGTCTGGCGTAATTTCTGTGGTAATGTTTTGGAAGCCGAAGCTTGCCGATGAATAACACAATGTGTACTAACCATTGCGGGATTTTTTTCTTTGAGCTTTTTAGCTAAGCCCGATCGTATACCTATCATTGCAGGTGCGCCATCTGTGCAAAGTCCAATGAGTTTATTCCAATCCAAGTCATGTTTTTCAACAAAATTTGATATTGAATTAAATATATTCTCAGAAGTAGTACCTGCTGTCAAAGATTGGGAGTACAAAATCTCTTCTTCAATGATATCTCTGCCGATGTAACGAACATACACTATTAAGTGTGCACAATTAACGATGTCGGTGGATTCATCGCAACTAATTGCAAAAAATGGCGATAATTTTACCTTGTTGATTATTTGTGACTTTATGTCTGCTGCAATGTCATCGATTCTACGCTTGACTGTATTATCCGAAAGAGAAATAGATTTCATTTTTTGCTCTGCATCTTCTCCTAAAATTATCTGCGTGGCTTTTAGGACACACGGTTTTATTAATTCTTCA
This sequence comes from Diabrotica balteata, assembly GCA_918026665.1. Lineage (NCBI taxonomy): Eukaryota > Metazoa > Arthropoda > Insecta > Coleoptera > Chrysomelidae > Diabrotica > Diabrotica balteata. The sequence goes on along the minus strand of OU898277.1, from coordinate 4,771,212 downwards.
CCAATAGTATGAGGTTTCTTTTGCTTTGCTATGATAAAAGCTATTTCAAATGAAGCTTTGAGATGCTGCGATACACCTTTGTGATAACTTCCCGATTTATCCAATCTCATCCGCTTGAGTGATTCTGCTTTAGAAGAAAAAAACTCTTGCGTCTTCAAAACCAGAGTAGGATGTTGTACCTTCAAATGTCTTTCAAGGCGATTGGGCCTCATGCTATCATTACTTAAAACTTTCATAAATATCACACACTGAGGTAATTGTAACTCGTCTTTTTCTATGAAGGTAAATCCAAACTTAATATAATCTTCGGAATACTTTCTTTTTTTCGCTGCCATTTTGCAACCTATAACAATAAAACAGTAATAAATAAACAAGCAAAATACCTACATGTAATTACTATTTATAAATGCCCATTTATCTTAATAACTTAATGTATTTAACGTTTCAAAATTAATTCGCCACGTAGGTTTGATTGTAATGTGTTAAAAAAAGATCCAATGATCGATCTACGAACGCATCTTAGCTCAATCAATAATTTAGTAAATTAAATAAAAATGACAACTGTAGTTTGTAAATACACAAACTTACCTTTTAACAGTGAAACACAATAATTATACACACTAAAACTAATTTCTCAGCAACAAATTGATACCGAAACGTCAAATTTTTCGTATATTTGTGTGAATGAATGTCACAGATGCTCATGCATGTCCGGTAGGTACTCAACTATTTTCTATCTACCTATGATCTAATCCTAATTCCTAATGAACGTTATGAGGAATCGGTGCGGAGGGGTTGCGCGCGGATTTCATGTAGTGGCTTGTCAAAACTGATATAAACTGCGATTGACGACGTTGGTGTCGGGCTTTGAAACGGTTGTTGACATATTTAATTTCATTAATTTTATCCGTGTAAATTAAACATTACATTGTAATATTATTTGTAAATGTTGTTTGGTTATTGTTTTTTCTTTCTAAAATCGCAAACGTCTTCCGCCCCCCTTGACATCGCTCTATGCCCCCCTGGTTGGGAACTCCGGCCCTAGAGGAACTGGCTGTTGCCAGTTGGGCCCTTAAGGCCGGAAACGAAAGGTCCCCGGGTAAGATGCGATACCGCCTGAGGCTTTTGGGCCACATGAACGCACTGCTTTTTAAACTTTATAGAGTATAAATTATTAAAGGTGGTGTTATAACAAAGAAAAAGTTTGGTATCTATAAAACAATTTGTGTACAATCAAACTCCATTTATTATTTAAATGAGTAATAATTTTTAATTTTTGTTTAATATTGCAACGCCACTGCATGGGTCTGATCATAGATATTCTATTGTCTGCGCGATTCACTATTCCGTGAACGGACTCGCTAATCGATCATGTTATAATTATGGATTTAATTTGCACCTTGTATAATTAGTACATCATGTTACATTTATGGATCACCGTCTCTAATTCCTTATCACAGTATACAAGATTTTTAAAAGCATGTCAAAAGGAACTCCTCTATATTTATTTTCAGCAGTGTACTAACACGCACTACAAAAAATACTTTTGTTTATGATAATACGATTATCTCGAATGAATTAATCGTAGTTGGTTGTTTCCTGATTTGATTATAAAATATAAGAATAAATTATGAATAAAATGGTCAAAAACAATAAACAACATATTATTATAATAAGAAAAGTGACACCGTAGAATTCTTGGTACAAAGAACGAGAGTATCGCGTCATCGTCGTGAGAAAAATAAGTTGAATATGCATCAGTTATTAACGTCAATCGTTTTCAAATCACTAAAGGTTGATTAAGAGTAATATGCATTGTATGGGAATATTTCAAAAAATTTATGCCATGTGCTTACTTTATGACGTAACAGAAACCTGGATATGATCAAGTTTTTTATCTTTACGAAGAGACCAAATAATATTGTTGAACTTATTATTGCAAATTAGAAAAATCAGGAGTGTACACAAATATCTTCTTCTTCTTCTTCTTCTTCTTCAAGTTCAACTCCTATCGGAGATTGGAAATCATTCTAACAATTATAATGTTATTGGTTACTCGCCTGAATAGTTCAATTGAACTGCATCCAAACCACTCACGGAGATTGCGTAGCCACGAGATTTTACGTCTTCCTACGCTTCTTCTACCTTTGATTTTACTCTGCATTATATTCCTTAGTAGTTCGTACTTTTCACCTCTCATGATGTGCCCCAAGTATTCCAATTTCCTGATCTTTATGGAATTTAAAACTTCGCATTGTTTTCCTAGTTGTTCGAGAACTTGTTCGTTTGTTTTGCGATCCATCCATGATATTTTTAAAATGCGTCGGTAACACCACATTTCGAATGCTTCTAGGTTTTTAATGTTGGATTTTTCAAGTGTCCAAGCTTCAACTCCATACAAAAGGGTAGAGAAAATATAACATCGAAGCATTCTTATCCGGAGCGATATATTGATATCGCGATTACAAAAAAGTTTTCTTATTCTATTAAAAGTTGACCGCGCAATTTCAATGCGGCATCGTATTTCTTTTGTCTGATCAGTATCTTCTGTGATCCATGCTCCAAGGTATTTGTACGAAGATATTTGTTCAATTTCTGTATTATCTAGTACTAGCTTAACTTTGATGTTTTGTGCTTTTGTAAATACCATGAACTTGGTTTTCTTCAAATTGATTTTTAGTCCATAATCGTTGCAATATATATTTAGTTGTTCAGCAAGGTGTTGCAGTTCTTCTAGTGTTCCTGCCAAAAGGACGGTGTCGTCAGCATATCTTATGTTATTAAGTGGCTCACCGTTTATTATAAGGCCCTCACTGATCTCGGCAAGCGCTAATTCTGAGATGGCTTCACTGTATAAATTGAATAACAAGGGTGATAAAATACACCCTTGGCGGAACCCACGGCGAATCTGGATATTCTTGGTCAGTTCGTTTTCAACTTTCACTTTTGCTGTTTGATTCCAATAGAGGTTACAGATGATTCTAATGTCTCTACTGTCTATGTTTTCATTTAATAAAATTTCTTTAAGTCGATTATGCTGCACTCTGTCAAATGCCTTCTCAAAATCAATGAAACAGGCATATACTTCCTGATTAATATCTAAGCATCTCTGCGAAAGAACACTTACTGCAAACAGTATATCTCGTGTTCCCAGTCCTTTCCTAAATCCCATTTGTGTATTACTTATGCCTTCATCTAATTTCTTATGTATTCTATTATGAATTACTATTAAAAACAATTTCAAGACATGACTCATTAAGGCTATGGTGCGATGTTCATTGCACTCCTTTGCATTGGCTTTTTTGGGAAGCAGTATGAACGTTGATTGGAGCCATTCTTTAGGTATTATACCTGTTCTATATATGGTATTGAATAGATCCAAAAGAAGATCAATAGATTCAGTATTCACAATTTTAAGTAATTCGATAGGAACTTCATCAGGCCCGGGAGATTTACCTTCTTTAGCTTGTTTCATTGCATATTCAATTTCTTCTCGTATAATGTCAGGCCCAGTATCATCCTTAAATTCTTTTGGTGCTTCTGTTCTCTCTTTGTCTTCAAATAGTTGTGCTATATATTGTGTCCATCTCTGCATTTTTTGGTTTATATCTGTTATAAGTGCACCCCTTTCATCTCTTAGTTGCCTAGTTTGAAGTGTTCTTCTCATTCCTGTTAATTCTCTAATTCTTTTATGCATGTTAAAAAACTCATATTTTTTCTCAATTTCTTCTAGTTCTTGGCACTGCTCATGTAACATTCTCTCCTTAGCTTCCTTTATTCTCTTTTTTATTAATCAATCAGTTTCATTATATTTAATTGGATTTTTTGTTTTGAATGATTTTCTTTCATTCATTAATAGTAGTATTTCTTCAGTCATCCAATCTTTATGTTTTCTATTCTTTGGTTTTAAGTTTTCATTTGCTGTTTTAATTATTGCTGCTTTTATATTTTCCCATTTCCGATTATAGCTACTTTTATTCAGTTCTTGGGCATTACGTATATTTTCAGTAAGAGTTTTTACAGTTTGTTCCTTTGTTTGTGGTACAAATATCTTAGAACCTTTAAATGAGAATTTTTTATGCATTTTGATGAATTTTTGATTTTGCAATGGAACTAACAACACGAATTAGTAGAGGCAATGGATTTTGACAAGAGCTATGAGTCATGCGAATGCAGTACACAAGTTTACCTGTTATTTACAAAGTCATAGCTCTTGTCAAAATCCATTACCTATAACTCATATTTCCCATACCTACGAAGACTTCCTGGCAATTATTATAGTCATAAACAATATCAAGATATTAACTATAATCTTTTATTATAAATTTCATCATAATCCGTAGTCACACGCCCTCCTAGACTATGCCTCCAGCCTAAACAAGGCCAACAATACATCCAAAATAATAATTGAACAAAATTTTCAAACAATTTCTAATAGCAAGGATCAAAGCGCTTAAGGGGCTATCGATTTGGAATCCTCCAATTCCAAATAGATGGCGCCAGAAATATACTTGATGTAGAAGAACTGACAAATCAAGCAATTGATCTATAAGTTCCTAACATCAAATTATTTCAAATCTGCTCTTTCATAATACCGTTGAATTTGGGTTATTTAATCAACGATAATAAATTACAGAAAAAACCCAGATAGATAGATAGATTATGTGAAGTCGTTAAGGCCATGCGGCCTCACCACACTTTGACCTATAAAGATCTTTTGTGCATACCTTAATCTAGTTAAACTCTAGAATGCCAATACTTCTGATAAAGTTGCTAAGCTTTCTAGGTGACTTGTTTCCTATGTCAGAGGACGCCAGACTGACCTCTCCTAGGAATTTTAGTCGTTTGCAGAACAGTGCTACGCAGTTGCATAGTATATGTTCTGCCGTTTCTTTTTCATTGTGACAGAAACGACAGTTCTCGCTATCTGATTTGCCCATCTTCTTGAGATGATATCTCAGAGAGCAGTGACCAGTGAGAAGGTCAGTGACCTTTGTGACAGAAACGACAGTTTTCGCTATCTGATTTGTCCATCTTCTTGAGATGATATCTCAGAGGGCAGTGACCAGTGAGAAGGTCAGTGACCTTTTTACTCATGGTCAGTCTTTTTTACTCATTTCGAGGAGGCGGTTTGTTGCAGTAGGCGACACTTTTATGAGCCTTTTTGCTTGCCTTTGTCCTGGTGTGTTAGACCAATATCATCTTAGTTGATTGAGTTCCCAGGTACGGAGTTTCTCTCTGATGTGGCTTTTCGATAGTTCACAGAAGGGTTCTGGACCCTGGAATGAGGGTCCTTCTTTTGCGAGGCTCTCAGCTTCCTCACTTCCTGCAATTCTCTTGTGACCTGGCATCCACATCACAGTTACATTGTTGCGTTCCGCCAGCTTCTTGAGAGATTGTTTACAGTCCCAAACCAACTTTGACTCACATGTAAATGACTTTAGAGCCTTTAAGGCGGCTTGGCTGTCTGATAAAATAAAGACTTTTGCCCTACGGGTGTCTCGAGTGAGACATTCTTGGGCACTTTTGTCTATAGCATGTTATTTCTGTCTTGAAGATAGTTGAGGCGTTTCCAAGAGATTTAGATCCTGAAATTGGGCCCAGTAACTCCCACTCCTGCCCTTTCATCTATCTTAGATCCATCCGTATACCCTACTAGTGATCCTTCTTTCACTTTTGTTTTAATTTCTTCACCCATTTGGTGGTTTTTTATGACCACTTCAAAGGATGTTTCAAAGTCGAATTTGACTGGCATAGCATCTGTCGGCATGTCCTTAGAATCCAATGGAATTTCTTCCAAGATTTTCAGGTGGCCAACTAGATCTCCAGGTTTCATTATTTGTGTCTGTCGCAGTTTTAAGGCGATAGTTACCGCCTCCCTCCTTATGCACAAGGGAGGGAGGTTCAGCATCGCCTCTAGAGCTGCAGTGGGACAGAAAAAACCCAACACAAAAACACTTCTTAAACAATTTAAAAACTTACTAAATAAAACATCACATCTCGTCCGAGATCATGCTGAAAATAAATACTTCTTCTTCTTGTGGTGCCTATCCATCACGGATGTTGGCTACTACCATGGCAATTCTAACTTTAATTCTAATTCTAATAAATAAATACTATTAAAGCTAATCAATGGAGTAACGAAATAGAGGAGCATTTCAGAGCAAACACAAAATTCTAACTGAACAAAAAACGGATTGCTAAACAAACAAATCCTCAACACAGATCTGAACAAGGCCCAAGCATCTTCCAAAATACCTTTCTTACTCCAAACGGCCCCTGATTGGATCTTGCATTGCAAATGCACACCTATACCTACTTCTGGCACCTGTGGAACAACAAATCATAGACAAAATTTTGTCCGGAAAACTTTCATCGAGCATTATCCACAATCAATTGACAGTTATTGCGATGTCTTTCTCTCACAGAGATGCTTAGACATGAACCAAGAAATTTACGCCTGCATTATTGATTTCGAAAAGGCCTTTGACAAAGTACAACATGAACCACTAAGACAAGTTCTAATAAAGAAAAATATAGACAGCCGAGATATTCGAATTATATGCAATCTATATTGGAATCAAACAGCAAATGTCAAGGTTGAGGGCAGACTAACAGAAGAAATTCAAATCCGTCGAGGAGTCCGGCAGGGATGTATCTTATCGCCACTTTTATTTAATCTGTATAGTGAAGCTATCTGTGAACAAGCACTCGAGGAAGAAGATCTTGGTCTGATAATAAATGGTGAGACGATTAACAATATAAGGTATGCTGACGATACAGTTCTCCTAAGGGGAACGCTAGTAGAACTACAACATCTCGTTCAAAGTCTCAATATATACTGTAACAGTTACGGCTTGAAAATTAATTTGAAAAAAACTAAATTTATGTTAATCACGAAATCAAAGAACATCAGAGCTAATCTTGTAATAGACAATACAACGATTGAGCGTGTGCCCTGTTATAAATATCTAGGTGCTTGGATCACAGACGATACTGATCAAACAAAAGAGATTAGATGTAGAATAGAAATCGCTAGATCAGTCTTTAATAGAATGCGCAAACTCTTTTGCAATCGTGATATCAATATAAAGTTACGAATACGAATGCTGCGGTGTTATGTCTTTTCTACCCTGTTATATGGAGTTGAGGCTTGGACACTAAAACAGTTGACCATAAAAAACATCGAAGCTTTCGAGATGTGGTGCTATAGGCGCATTCTCAGAATATCATGGATGGACCGCGTCACTAACACGCAAGTACTCCAAACTTTAGACAAAAGATGCGAAATTCTAAATGAGATAAAAACTAGAAAGATGGAATACTTGGGGCACATTGTGAGAGGTGAAAAGTACGAACTTTTAAGAAACATCATGCAGGGCAAAATTAAGGGCAAAAGAAGTGTGGGAAGAAGAAAAATATCGTGGCTTCGTAATCTACGTGAATGGTTCGGGTGTAGTTCGATTGAACTTTTTAGGCGCGCTGCTAACAAAGTCGCACTGGCCATGATGATTTCCAATCTCCGCTAGGAGTGGCACGAGAAGAAGAAGACGAAGCGATGTCTTTCTTGTTATAAACTAACAAGGAAGAACAGGCATCATACATCTAATAAGTAGCAAGGCATTTTTTCGTTATTGGTGGTTAGAATGCTCGACCATTAATACATTTGGTATAAATGGTGGTGGTGAAAAAATACACAACAATCAGCGTGACTGCAACAATGTCGACATCTCGACATCTCTGAGTTTCCAGTACATTACTTTAGAATTTAAATGTTTAATATTTTCACATTTTCACCAAATATGTTTCTGTTTACGTCACTATCTACAACGTTTTCAATATTTATTGCAAACATTTATAAATTACCCGTTTCTGGACTTCCTAATTGTTGTGCGTCATTATACTAAACATTTTGGTTTATTTTTACTTTTAGAGATTTGCTAAATTACGTTAACTGTAAAATACTTAGTAAACAGATTATTAAATATTATGATTAATGTTTCTAAAAACGAGTTAAACTAAAATTACAACTGTATATTACATTTGTAGAAGTTGCATAAATCTTTAGGTGTTCGTTAATTGAATTACGTTATTGTAAATTAGAGATTATTGTGAAATAGTAAAAAAAGAAACAAAATTATTATTGGTCATGGAATATCCAGAGAGATCAATCAAGGACCTATATCCTGACAGGGATATCTAAGCTTTATCTGCTAATAAATAGACCAACATAATTTGTTTATGCGTAAAATCAAAGACGATTGTTGACAGAAAGCTATGGAGGTTTTAGAGAAGTTATAATTGGGAAACGAACAAATTAAAATAGCGAATTAGAGAGAAATATATCTCTCTCTTCAATCCTGACCCCCCAGGGGGAGTGTAGTGGTCGACGTGATGTCGTGTATTGTCCGTCTCCAGAGATCTCTGTCTCTGGTCATTTCTTTTAATTCATGCATAGGTCTTTGGCATATTCCTGTAATTTGATCTATCCATCTTGTTGGGGATATTCCTCGTGATCTTCGGCCTTCTACCTTTCCTTGTATTATGAGTCTTTCCATGTTTTCTGTGTTTGCTCTCATAACATGCCCAAAATATTTTAATTGTTGGAGATGGACTTTACTAGAGAGTCGTTGGCTAACTTTTAGCTCTCTTAAAATTGAATTATTTGTTCTACGGTCGGTCCAAGGAATTCGTAACATTCGACTCCAACAGAACATTTCAGTGGCGTCTATCTTTCTTCCCTCCGATTGTCTCAGAGTCCAAGATTCACATCCGCAGGTCAATATTGGGAATATTAAGCAGTTGATCAACCTCATCTTTATCGCTCTTGAAATTTGACATTCCTTCCATATTTTGGTCATTTTTGCTGTGGCAACTTTTGCTAGATCACATCTACGTTTAATCTCTTCTTGTAATGACCCTGTGTTTGTGATTAATGATCCCAGTTATAAGTATGAGCTCACATCCTCGAACTGGTCAATTGTGGTTATGTGTGGATGATTGTTGTGTAGTCTATCCACTATCATGATCTTTGTCTTTGATATGTTTAATTGCTGACCAAATATTTGACTTTCATTTTCGATCAGTCGTATAAGTTCCATCAGCTCTGCTTGACTATTTGCAAGAAGGGCTGTGTCATCTGTGAAACGTAGCTTGTTTAGTTTATGACCATTTATTGAGATGCCCTTTTCCCATCCTTCAAGTGCTCTTCGCATAATATACTCTCCATATATGTTGAATAATTGTGTTCATATAGTTCAGTTATAAGCGTAATTTGATATTGTGGTACGCCTACTTCTTTTAGTATTCGCCATAAGTGGCTCCACTTGACCCTGTCGAACGCTTTACGGTAATCTTTAAAACAGATGTATAGTGGGATGTTGAATTCCCTAGATTTCTCGATTATCTGTCTTATATTCAGCGGGTGTTCTCGAGTGCCTCGACCTTTGGTAAATCCAGTTTGCTCTTGTGGAATTTCTCTTTGAAGAAATGTTTTCAGTCTCTCATTGATTATATGTAGCATTATCTTGCTGGCATGGGATATAAGAAAGATAGTTCTATAATTATCGCATTTATGGAAGCTGCCTTTTTTATGTATGGTCGTTATTGTAGATTTTGTCCAGTCTTCAGGCCATTGTTTGGAATGCCATATTTGTTTACAGAGTAGATGAAGTAACTTTACGCCGGTTTCTTCTGTGGCTTTAAGCATTTCTGCTGTTATCATATCTGGACCTGGTGCTTTGTTATATTTGAGCTTGTTGATAGCCTCTCTTACTTCATTTTCGAGTATATCAGGTTCTTCTTCCACCTCGTCAGAGATTTGGCTAACAAGCTCTTGGCGTTGATCATCTTTATATAGGTCCCTGCAATACGATCTCCATGTCTCTGCTATGTGTTTGTTCTCAGGGTTCCAGTGTTATCTTCAATGGCCCAAGTTTTGGCTCTGAAGTCTCTTGTTAGGTAGCGTATTTTTTAAATAGATCTCTCGGGTGATTATTCTGACCATGTCTCTCAATTTCTTTGCATATACTTTGATAGTACTGTTTTTTGTCGGCCTTACATCTTCGTTTTATTTCTTTATTGAGGTTTCTTAAACTAGCTTTTTCCCTTTCACTATGTACACCACTTTTACAAAGATTTCTTCTATTCTCAATTATTTTAAGAGTTTCATCTGTTATCCAGTGTTTCCGTTTCACCGGATTATTTTTCTTTGAGATAGTTCCGTTAAGATTTCCGTAGAGAGAAATAGATATTTGGAGCTTTAAACTACAGCCACACGCTGAATTACGCTGCCTCACAGTCTTTTGCAGCCTCGATTACCTTATCTTTGAGATAGATCCAAGTGCTCTCAGGTTCACTATCTACTTGGTCTAAAGAAAGAGATTCTTTTACGTTTTGTTGGAAGTCATTGATTTTTGATGCATTTAGAGACATGAGTTTTCTAAGTGAGACCGCCCACCAAAGTGGCGTGGCAGTGGCAAGCAGCAAGTAGCACGCGTCTAGCATAATGTAACCAATCCAAACGAATGATTAGAATGAATGACGTCACTGTCATTTTGGTGTAAACTGAATCATTCGTTGTCATTGGTTACATTATGCTAGACGCGTGCTACTTGCTACTTGCCACTGCCACGCCACTCTGGTGGGCGCTCTCACTTAGAGGTCTTCTTTTATGGACTTTAAAACGAAGTCGAACGTTCAAGACCAATGTTTGACAGTTGATGGCCGACGACTTCTATCTTGATCTTATTAGGATGTCGTCTGTAGATGACCCTACTTTGGAGTTAAAGTCTTCTAAAATTATGATTAGTTCACGATTCGGAATAGCACTAACAGTTTCATCTATGGTCATCTAGATTACCATAGAACCTGTTGATATATTCTTCTTGTGCAGCTGTTTTAGGAGCATATATCTGGACAAGGTGTAGGGTATTGGTGGATATTCTCATTTTAACGGATATTATCCTGTCATCAACAGTATTATATCCAATTATCCAGTCGTTCAGTTTAGAGGGTACAAATAAAAAAAGGAAAGGAAGTAAGAAATGAATGGAAATACTGTAAATAATATTAAATGTTAAATCATGAATGTGTTGCTTGTGTGAGTCCATTTCAAATAGGTAAAGAAATAATAAATAAGACTTACTCACAATCAATTTAATTTAACTATCAGACGACCGGTTTCGCTTTCTACAATATGCAAAGCATCTTCAGGTCTCGATACAAAGTTAAATAAATGCTGAAATGATAAAAACCCATATTAGGGTGTTGTCTAATAAAGATAAACAAATTAGATGTTATAAATTACAATAATTATGCCAATATTACATGTCTGTGGTTTTATTTCAAAATGAGTGAGTTGAATAAAAAGGTATAAGAAGTTTTAAAAGTTTAAACAGACAAGGTAAGACCCACAAATTGTTATAAAATAGTCTATTAGATTGTAATAAATTAATAAATGAGCAAATAAATAAACATTACTTACATGTACATGTACATGTACAATAGAGTACCGGCATGTAAGTAATGTTTATTTATTTGTTCATTTATTAATTTATTACAATCTAATAGACTATTTTATAAACAATTTGTGGTCTTACCTTGTCTGTTTAAACTTTTAAAACTTTTTATAGCTTTTTATTCAACTTACTCATTTAGAAATAAAACCACAGACATGTAATATGGCATAATTATTGTAATTTATAACATCTAATTTGTTTATCTTTATTAGACAACACCCTAATATGGGTTTTCTATCATTTCAGCATTTATTTAACTTTGTATCGAGACCTGAAGATGCTTTGCATATTGTAGAAAGCGAAACCGGTCGTCTGATAGTTAAATTAAATTGATTGTGAGTAAGTCTTATTTATTATTTCTTTACCTAATATTAAATGTATTTTATATAATTAAAACAAAATGTAAATAGTAATTGTAATGGAAAATGTAAACTTTTCAGCCCTGGGCTTTCAAGGCCTGTTAAGGTTTATAAAAAACTTCATTTTTAATATTTTATAAAGAAGAAATATTATGTTGTTCACGTCCCCTTGTCGGCATCACGTTATTTGCACGGTAACACTTATAGGCTAATAATCTAGCAATCCGCGGTTCCTTATCGATGTACATACCTAAAAGTAAATTACTCATTGTTCACCAACCTAATATTAAAAAATATTGCACGACTTTAGCATGGATTGTATGATGCAACTTCTCATAAAAAACAAATAATAATCCCGAGCACTGCGTAGTTTGGATTGTAGGTTGTCGATAAATTAACCGCAGCTTATCGCCCAGTAAATTTCCTAATTTTATAATTGAGGTACCAAATTAATCAAAATAATATCTTGGGAGGTCGCTTGAAATATATTTTTAGGAATATTCTCGAAGTAGTTACGCAGATCGAAATAGAAAAGTGGTAACAGATAAAGATAAGGTAATTAAGGTAGTTGAAGAATTTTACACATAATTAAATAGAAAAAGGGGTAAGAAAGACGGCACCAAGTTGAGATAAGTCCAGAATGTAGGTTCAGAGGATATCCCAGAAATAACAATCGAAGAAGTCTAAGTCATGAAATCGAATGAAAAACAATAAAGCAGCTGGTGATGACCAAATCGTTATTGAGGAAGTTAAAGCAGGAGAAAGACGGTATTGAAAGCATTGACATAATTATATAACTTATGCCTTTGAAAAGAGGTTACACCATCTCAGTAGAATAAAGCTGTTATGGTAGTCATGCACAAAAAGGGAGATATAACACAGCTAAAGAACTGTAGACCTATTAGCTTGTTATCTCATGTTTATAAGTTCTTTATGAAGGTAATAACTAATAGGTTGATATCAAAACTAGACTTCCATCAACCTTGCGAGCAAGCAGGATTTAGAGCTGGATACGGAACAAATGATCATTTGCAAACCATTAAGTCGTTGATTAAAAAACCATTGAATATAATAGACCCCTGATACTTGTCTTTGTCGACTTTGAAAAAGCATTTGATACGTTCAATCAAAGTGAAATGCTCCAAGCTCTAACACAATGTAAAATAGATCACCGATACATATCCTCATCAGATACATCTATCAGCATGCTACAGCCTGTGTAAGACTTAATGAAGATACTGGGACCTTTCGTATTGAAAAAGGCGTTCGGCAAGGAGAGAACATGTCTCCTAAATTATTTACAACTTGCTAGAATACACTTGTAAAACAATAGATTGGAACGAAAAGGGCATCAATGTAGATGGAAAATTTAAAATAACCTTAAATTTGTAGATGATATCGTTCTTATGGCAGACATCTTTGATCAGGCACAGATAATGCTCCAAGAACTCCATACTGCCACAAAAAAGTTGGTCTTATAAATTTTTCAAAAACACAATTTATGACAAATTTAGTTCACAACAAAAACATCTCAGTAGAAGACAAAGATATTGAGCCAGTTGACTCCTATAAATACTTGCCATGAGATCAGAATAAGTCGAGACAACCAAACAATCGAACTGAAAAGAAGAATAAACCTCGCTTGGGCTGCATTTGGAAAGATGAAGGATATTTTTAAAATTCTAATGTGTCTGAACAGAAAAGTATTTAGTCAGTGTATTTTGCCAGTGATGACCTACGGCACAGAAACCCTAACACTCACAAGAACAACAGTGAGTAAACTACAAGTTGCGGAAAGGGCAATGGAGAGAATAATTTTAGGGATTTCTCTACGTGATAGAATACCCAATGCTACTATATGCAAAAGATCAGGAGTAGCAGACGTTATTGAAAGGATAACAACACTAAAGTGGAACTTTAGTCTAGCCGAGAGGCCTATATTTAGCAGTGGACGTTAGAGGCTACTTGACGATGATTATGATGAGTTACGAGGACTTATGTTTTGGGAACTTGAGTGTCTTATATGGTTTTAGGGAATGAAGGATTATTTTCTATAATTGATTAATTCGACCGTTACTTGAATTCTTAAATAATCAAAATATTGAAACTTTACACAAAGATCCGACAGAAAAATATCAAAAACAAATTAAGCTAGCGTTAGAAAATTCAAAATCAATAGTAAATCCAATAGAAGAGAAATACAATATCATGAACCCAAAGGCCTCCTAAATTATACTCTTTCAATAAACTACACAAACCGGATCACCCAATAAGACCTGTAGTTTCCTTTTATACAGCTCCATCATATAAACTTTCAAAAAAATTGTTAGTTACAACAATAGAATTAGTTAATAAAATACAGCATTTTCAATTACTTAACAACTCCAGATTAATTTCATTTGACGTAAAAATCTTTTTCCTAATATCCCTCCTACAGAAACTTTTATTCTAGTAAAAAACCTTTTAGACCAAAATAATACAAATCCAATAATTACATCTGAAATTTTACATCTTCTTGAAGTTTGCATAAACCAGGACTACTTTGAATTTAATGATCGAATATATCTACAATGGCTAATTGACTTAGTTCCAGTGCCATAAAACAAAACACACACATATATAAATAACAGTGCAGGACTTATAATGGGCAATCCTCTAAGCCCATTACTATCAGATATTTTTATGGACCATCTAGAGACAAAGATTTCAAAACATCCCGTATTCAAACAATTTCTATATTGGTGGAGATACGTAGACGACGTACTGGTATGTTTCACATGAACTAACAGGCAACTCGACCAATTTTTATCGTATATTAATTCACTTCATAGTCATATTGAATTTACAATAGAAACAGAACAAAATCAATCCATAAATTTTTTAGATATAAAAATTATCAGACTTAAAAACAAACATGACTTCTCCATATTTCATAAACCTACACATACTGACACGACTATACACAATTCATCATCCCATCCAACACAACATAAACTGGCAGCTTATCATAGTATGTTACATAGATTAACAGAAATTCCGATGTCAAAATACAACTTTGAGACAGAATTAAATATAATTAAGCAAATAGCAGTAAACAACGGATACAACTAACAAACAATTGATAAAATGATAAATCAAAAACTACTCAAGAAAGCCCTAAAATGAGTATTTCCACCACCAGAGAAAAAACCCAGTACCTTCTGCTCGATTACATATACAGGTAAAATAACAACAAAAATAGCCAAACACATAAAAAAGAAAGGAATAACACCAGCTTTCCGAACAAATAACAACCTAGGCAAATATATTAAAAATAACAAGAGCCAAAGTAAAAAACACTTAAATAGTGGTGTGTACAAACTTCAATGTGGCGACTGCCCAAAAACTTACATCGGTCAAACTGGTAGAAACTATAATAAACGAATAGCAGAACATAAAAGGGCTTTTAATAATAGAAAAACAGATTCGACATACGCACTTCACCTTCTAGATCATAATCATTCTTTTAATGACAAATTTAAAATTCTTCACATTCAAAATAAAGGCCTTAAGCTATCTTTGTTAGAATCTATGGAAATTAACAAATTAAAAAACACAGATATAATTCTGAATGACCAACTTGAGACAAACAGTTCTCCCCTCCTCAACCTATTTCATTAGAGACTATAAATTGTAAACGCATGCCAAAAATAGATCACTTGAGGAAGGCAATCAGCCGAAACAGCTGTAGTGATAATAGTTAAAATAAATTTTGTGGAAGTTTGAAAACAAAGTTTTCAGTGTTTGATTATTTTCTAATTTGACAAAAAATTTTAGTGGAACTATGTTTAAATAAAAAAGAAATCAAAGCAGTAGCTAAAAATAATGATTATATGCAGGCAATAGGTGTAGGAAACATTAAAGTTTTAAGTCAAGTAAGAAATAATGACGTAGAAAGTTAGGGGTAAAATGACTAGATTAAAATTTAATACAAGATCTGATTATTATGAAATTAGACAGTTATGCAGAGAGAATGAAACATGGATAGAATATACCACACCATATACTCCAGAACATAATGGAAAAGCAGAACGATTCAATAGAAGTTTAGTTGACAAAGCAAGAGTAATGGTAGGAGAAGCTAAAATGTCAAAAACATTCTGGAATGAAGCAATAAGGGTTGCAGGATATATTTTAAACCGAACTCCAAACAATCATTTAAATAATGTGACACCTGCTGAAGTACGATAGGATACACAAATACAAGGTACAGATTGTGGAATGTAAATCAATAAAAAGTAGTAACTGCTAGAGATTAACTTTTTAATGAAAACGATTCTGTCATAAGAAAAACAAAACAAATTAATGAAGAGCAAAATAATGAAGTTGAAGAAGGCTCTAGAAGTATAAAAGAAGATAATAGTGATAATGAAATAGAAGAATATGAGATTACAAATAAACAAAACAGAGAGAATGTATAGTACTGAAGGACACAAAAGAAAAGGTAAAAATACCAGAGAAATACAATGACTTTGAGTTATATATGGCTTTTGATCTTCTTCTTCTTACGGTGCCTTATCCTTAAGGATGTTGGCCATTACATTTGCTCATTTAATCTTATTTGTAGCAGCCCTGAATAGTTCTATGGAGGTCATGTTCGTCCATTGCCGTAGGTTTTTAAGCCAAGAGTTGCGTCTTCTTCCTGGTCCTCTTTTGCTATTGACTTTGCCTTCGATTATAAGTTGGAGCAGTTCATACTTTTGATTTCTTATGATGTGACCAAAATATTGTGTTTTCCGTTCTTTTATTATAAGCATAAGCTCTCTTTCCTTATTCATCCTCCACAAGATTTCCGCATTTGTCGTATGGCTCATGTAGGATATTCTGAGCATTTTACGGTAACACCAGAGTTCGAATGCTTGGATTCTTTTTTGTGTTGCTTCTATCATTGTCCAGGCTTCAACACCATAAAGCAAGGTGGACGAAACATAGCACTTAAGTATTCTATTTCTCAATGAGATGCCCAGCTGGCGGTTGCATAGAACTTTTTGCATTTTGTAAAACATTGTACGTGCCTTTTCCAGGCGTATTCTTATCTCTAATGAGTGGTCCCAAGTTTCATCAAGATTACCTCCAAGGTACGTTGTTATTGTTACTCTTTCTAGATCTGTTCCGTCGACATTGACCTTCACCCTTCTGTTTTGGTGCTTGCTGATGACCATCGTTTTTGTCTTCTTTGTACACAATTTCATTCCAAATTCTCTACAGGCTGTCGTTACTCGGTCCATTAAGCATTGCAGGGCTTCAGCATTATCTGCCAGTATGACAGTGTCATCAGCGTATCGCAGGTTATTTATACATTGCCCGTTTATAATTATACCATCCGAGGTGCCTTCCAAAGCTTTCTGAAATATCTTTTCAGAGTAAACATTGAACAGCAAAGGTGATAGGACACATCCCTGTCTTCCTTCTCTATATTGATTTTTCCAGATGTTTAGCTTTTTATTCTGATTTTAGCCTTTTGTTCTTGGTCGAGGTTTGAAATGATCCTTAAGTCTTTATCGTCGATATTACATGACCTTAAAATATCTATTAGTTTATCATGTTTCACCAGGTCAAACGCCTTCTGAAAGTCTATAAAACACAAGTATACATCAGAATCGACATCTCTACTTGTCTTGTTCCGAACCCATTCTTAAAACCAAACTGAGTTTGACCAGTGTGTTCGTCTAGTTTATTGTATACTCTATTGTGTATTACTCGTAGGCAAAGCTTCAACATATGATTCATCAGGCTAATAATCCTATGGTCTTCACATTTCTTGGAGTTTCTCTTCTTTGGTAGTGGTATAAACACCGATGTCAGCCAATCATTTGGTATTATGCCTGTTTCGTATATTTTGTTAAATATATCTTCCATTACTTCGATGTGTTCGTCTAGTAATATCTTTATTATTTCAATTGGGATATTATCTTCCCCAACAGCTTTTCCGTTCTTTATCTGATTTGCCGCTTTGATAATTTCTTGCTTTGTGATATAAGGTCCAGTCGATGCCTCCTGCATGTAAATGTTCGTCCTCTCTCGGTCTTGAAACATCTCTTCCACGTATTCTCTCCATCTACCTATTTGATCTTCTATGTTCAGTAGCGGGTTCCCATGTTTATCTTCGATGAAAGACGTAGGAGTTTGTTTAAATATTCTAGCGGCTTCTTTTACTTTTTTATGTAGATTGAAAGTATCATGTCTTTGTTCCAACTCTTCAATTTCTTGGCATCTTTCACTTAGCCAGGTTTCTTTGGCTTGTTGGATCTTTATTCTGATATTTTTGTGTATTTGCTTGTATGTTGTTTCATTTTTACCTCTGTATTTTCTTCTTTCGTCCATCATGTTTAGAATTTCTTCTGTCATCCATGGTTTGTTCTTTTTTCGTGTATCTTGTTTGAGGTAGCCTTTTATTACTCTTGTAAGTGTTTTCTCAATATAGTGCCAGTCTTCCTCGAGAGTTTGTGTCGATTGTACTGTTCTGTTACTCAAGTGTCTATGTATTTCTTCCCGTATTTTATTACTAGTGGATTCTTCTTTAAGCTTATCTGGGTTAATAGCTATTAATTGCTTATTTTTTTTGTTCTTTTAAATTCTATCCTAATTGTTGCAAGAAGAAGATTGTGGTCGGTGGGGATGTCAGCTCCGGGGTATGTCTTGCATGCTTTTACTGCGTTTTTGTATCTTTTGTTGACCATTATGTAATCGATTTGATTTCTTGTGATGCGTCCTTCTATTCCATCTGCTGGAGATTTCCACGTGTAGAGACGTCTGGGTGGTAACTTGAAAAAGCTGTTCATTATACTGTACTGATTTTCTTTACAGAACTGAAGCAGTCTATCTTCCCTCTCATTTCGTATTCCGAGGCCAAACTCCCCCACCGTGTCATCTTCTCTTCCTTTTCCAATCTTGGCGTTAAAGTCTCCTAATATTATGTTGGTTTTATGCTTCTTTGTCTACAGTAGAGTTTTGTTTAGGTCTTCGTAAAATTGTTCTATGGCTTTTGATACCATGTCTTTTATAGAAAGGGTTCAAGAGACAGTAGAATAATTAGAAGGTAAAGAAGATAAGAATTTATGGATAAAAGCAATGAAGAGGGAAATAGAAGCAATTGAGAAAAATAATAGATCGACAGAAGTGGAGAAAACACCAGAAAAAATAGAGATTTTGAACACAAAGTGAGGACTTACATAAAAAAAATGCTTCCTTTATGCCTACAGCATTCGTAACATTGTGTTGTAAGTTCGTAACAAAGTTGTTCTTCTCATTTTCTGTAGATTCTTTTATGAATTATTTTACGCAAGTTTTACATAAATAATTTTATATTCCCACACATTTTGCATTTTTAATTTGAATTCGATTTTATATCTTATTAAATCCTGTTTATAGAATATTCACTATCATACAGAAACCTTTGTCAAAATCTTAATCACACTCGAGCGACGGATTTTGCTCTTTTTAACTACTATATTTAGATACTTTCACCACCTAATCAGTTTTCTTCTGGTTCAATAGGAAATTCAACTTGATTAATCGCGGTTTCCTTTATCATTTTTTAGTAATATTGTTAATAAACAACTTATGTAACTTAAACAAATTGCGCAGTTTGGCATAGACCTTCAAAATTTGAATTATAAAAATCTTTGTGACGTGAAATAATCTGGTATGGTTCCACATTAATTATTTTTTGATTTATATACAGGTTACATAGTTTTTAACCTTTTAGTAGAGTAAATAGACTGGCAAAAGGCTTCTAGAATAGATTTTGGTGGGCACTTTGTTGCTAAAGTGTAAAACCTATTTTTTTTCGTTTCTAATATCTTTCTAATGCAAAATCACTTGGTCGTCCAAAAATCGTAGCGGGAGGGGAGTGGTGGGGAGCCTTACAAAAAAAAAGTGCTAATTTTTTTTTCGTCATTTTTCGGATCTACGATAACCGAAAATTCATTCCTCAAATTTTCATGTTGATCTGGACATTAGAAATATTTTTATTTTATTTATAAAAATACGTCAAACCATTGTTGTATACGGAGCGCCTTAATACAAAATCACTTGTTCTGAAAACCCATATTTTTAAAATCTTTTACCTCGCTCTACCTCGAAAAATATTGGGTTTAGCAAAAAATTACTTTCTATAAACATTATAGACCAAAAATCAGAGAACACGTGGGTTTTTTTTAGAATTTCGATTGGATACTTAGTTTAAGAAAGAATTAAATAAATCGAACGGCATGTCACGACGGACAGTGCTGAACGCAGAGATGCGAGGAAGGGCGAGATTTCTAATCTGAAGTCAAAGCAAATCGAGTCTAGTGATGGCGATGTTGTTAGGGTCGATTTTACATTGAAACGCTGTTGTGTTGTATATTCTATTGCGAAAGTGCATCATTGTGCATTATTTTTTACTAATAGCGCGAAATCCACTGAGCTGAGATTTTTAATATTAAAAGTTTTAAATTATTAAAGGTTATTAATTAGCTTATTGCTATAATAAAAATATTAAATATCTACTTAATATTAAAGTAAATATTTTTTTCATCTATTTTTTCATTTTTTTCCATAAAGTCCATTTCCTTTTCAGTTTGTTAAAGGACGCGGAAACTGGACAATACATTTTTGTTCTAGTTTTCGAAAAATGCATCCTTACTTCTTTGCATTTGGCCATGTGAACTATTCTTTTTGGGGAACATTATATTTGTTGGACATGTACAAATTTGCTGATAAGTATCCAGAATTTCATGAAAACTTTATTAGAGGAAATTTTGTTGTGAAAAGTTTGAACAGAAACTTTTACCAACTATTTGTAGATATAGCTTTAAACACATAAATACAAACTCAAAAGATGCAGGAGGAATCGTGTGATTTACTAAAACCAGCACAAAACTAGACGAATGGTTTTTAAGCTACAATATGATTGGCATGATGGTAGATGAATTTCGTGCATCATGAGACCTAAGCAACCACTCAAGTCAAAACGTAGAAAGTAGAAAAAAAAACGGATGAAAATTGATGAATATTCTGTACAAAAACTACATGATCAGTTTTTACGATTTAATGTATTTTTAAAAAGCGTAGATCGTCTTCTCGTAATTTCAGCTAATGAGATTGCATCGCCAAATGTTCAAACATCCTTACTAAATATACAAAAAAAAAAATGAAAAAGAGAGCCTAGCAAAATTTATTGTTACTGTTGGAACTCCCAATTTTTATCAGCATAGAAAAGAGAATAATCTTCCAACACTTCGTCGCGCAGATACCTATAAAACTGTCTCTGAAAAGAAGAAAATTATTCAAGCTGAGCAAGAATTTTTACAAAAAATACTAGCAACCAAGGCAATTGAAAGAGACATAAATATTATGAGGATATTTTCAAATAGGAATTGACAGCATATCCAATGTCACTTGTACCAGCAGGAGTTTTATCGATACCATAAAATAAATCTGCCTTAGGTTCTATAATAGAACAGTTTACAGTTGTTACAAAATCACAAAACGTGTCACATTTTGATGGTATGGGATTGATTCAAGCCGTTGGCAAACCATCAAATGCCAAAACATTTGACGACTATGCAAGAATTTTGAAATCAATAGTGTTCAAGAACCCCTACAGCGTTAAAAGGATCGATTTTGTTTTGGATCACTACAAGGAATCTTCCATAAAAAACTGCACGAGACAAAAGAGAGGCGCCAAAATTGAATCAATACAACGGTTAATTGAAGGTCCGGATACAGTATTACCTCAAAAATGGAATTCATTTATTAATTGAGTTTTTAATAAAAACCAGCTTACACACTTCGTAAAGCAATCAGCTAGTTAAATATTCCTTAACAAATTGTACCGCTCACTTCGTATCCAGCAGAGGATTTTGCGACGTTTTACATTACAAAACAAATTTTGGTTTGAATTCTGAAATATTAGTCTCATCACATAAAGAGGCCGATACCAGAATAATATTACACATTCTGTCAGCAAAAATGGAGGGATATACAAAATGTATAGTCGACTGTAAAGTTACCGATGTGCCAATTTTAAAGACTTTCAACTCCAGAAGTTTAGATGAGGGTTGGAACAAAGGACAACGAAAGATTTATAGGTATCCACGAACTCTCTATGGATTACTCCCTAAGGAAATGTTGACCAGCCTTTCATATTGGAAGGTATTTCTATTAAATTATAGTCTCCTATCTAGAGTGGGAAGTGAAGAATATTTGAGCGAAGATGTTTTCGATGATATGATATTGTTAAATCTGTTATTCTTCTTTATACACCTAACCACAATATTAAGTGTATTAATACTCTAAGAGGTATTTTGGCCACTACGAAACCTATTCATAAACTGCCTCCTACTTTAGACAGTCTGAGGCAACACTGCCTTCGTATACACTTCCAGACGAAAATATGGCTATGTAGTGCGAACCAAGACCATGTCTGCCAAATCCGTTGCTAAGTGGCTGGAGTAAACAAAAATGGAGAGCTGGTACCAGTTTTAAGCACGGAACCCATGTTGACGAAAGATACATATATTCTGAATAGTTGTAAATGTAAAAAAGGTGAGTCAACTTTTGCCTTTTTATGTGAAGAATAATTATATTAGCTTTTTTTTATAATTTTCAGACTGTACAGGGCCCCAATGCTCGTGTAAAAGCAAACAGATCAAATGCATTGGTTCTTGTAAATGTGTGGCCCAGGCGAAATGTGGCAATAAAGGTAATATACGTGAAACAATTTTAACCGTAGAAGGTGTTAGTTCTTCTGAGAATACTGAAGAGTCTGACTTAGAATAAGATAACTAACATAAGATATCTAGTGAGTAAGAAATAGGTAAGTACATAGATTTAATTGTTTTTATTACTATCCTTTGTTCTTGAATCAGAAATGTATTGCCAAGGAAAACCGATGCCATTTTAGATGTGTATATTCCAAGCTTTTGAACTTTAACCACTTTACTAAGTCCTTAGTAAGCTTTATAATAATAACAATAATCTGTACGAAAATTTTTGGGGATACGGGATACCTCTACATACTAAGTCACCTAGGGCTCGATAACACAGAAAGAGTCCCACCAGAGCTCAATCCTTTTGATATCGTAAGTATCTGAGATAAGTGAATTTTCCCCTTTGAGGGAGTGCAAGCCGTATGGCTAAATCTGGATAATATTAATAATTTAATAATAGTAATAATAAGTATCCAACCTTAAAGATATACAACAATACCTATTATGATAACATAAATACTACTATATATTTTATCACTTAACACATACAGTATTCTAAAAGTGTTCTGACAACAAAACGAGCCAAAGAAGTCACTATTTACGCTAGCAGTATTCATTCTCCTTATAATCAGCATCACAATGAAAAAACGACCATAACAACATCGTCATCAATAGAGTCGATTTGCGGTTGACTTTGGCACAGGAATCTCGCCCTTCCTCGCATCTCTGCGTTCAGCACTGTCAGTCGTGACATGCCGTTCGATTTATTTAATTTTTTCTTAAACTAATTATCCAATCGAAATTCTAAAAAAAACCCACGTGTTCTCTGATTTTTGGTCTATAATGTTTATAGAAAGTAATTTTTTGCTAAACCCAATATTTTTCGAGGTAGAGCGAGGTAAAAGATTTTAAAAATATGGGTTTTCAGAACAAGTGATTTTGTATGAAGGCGCTCCGTATACAACAATGGTTTGACGTATTTTTATAAATAAAATAAAAATATTTCTAATGTCCAGATGGGTATGCAAATTTGATGAATGAATGTTCGGATATTGTACATCCGAAAAACGATGAAAAAAAATAATTGCATTTTTTTTTGTAAGGCTCCCCACCACCCCCCTCCCACTACGATTTTTGGACGACCAAGTGATTTTGCCTTACAAAGATATTAAAAACCAAAAAAATGGGTTTTACATTTTAGCAATAAAGTTCCCACGGGATAACACAAAAGGATCCTGTTTAAACTATACTATTTCGGTTACTCACAGCACAGTTTTCATGTTGTCGAAAAAAGTACAACTAAAGATAATATTCAAAAATAGCAGCAAAAAGGCATATTAATAAATCTAAAATGAAAGCGCTAAATTACGATGCAGTAACGAAGGTCTATTCGACACTCTTCCAATGCTTTTAACATTTTCTGATGGTTTATATTGAGAAATATCAGTGCCAATGGTTTGTTTTATTCGGTAGACTGCTCTATTAGGTTCTTTATCACTAGCAAATGGTCTTTGGTGCTGTCTTCTTCTTCTTCTTCGTCTAGCCATTCACGTCCACATCTGAACATAAGCCTCTTCAAGTCTTCCTTTCCATTGTTTTTTATTGTACGCTACTTGTAGCCAATTTTTCCCGGCAGTCCTTTTCAGATCATCTGTCCATCTCATAGGTGGCCTGCCTCTGGTATGGTCTCCAGGTTAAAATTGATCTGTGCCATTTGTTTAGATCGCTCCTAGCTACATGTCCAGCGTATTCCCATTTGAACTTTAATGATTTTTGCACCACATCGGTGACTTTGGTTTTCTGTCTTATCCATGTGTTTGTTTTCTTGTCCTTAAGTGATATACCTAGCATTGCTCTTTCCATCGCGTGTTGAGTGACTCTAAGTATATTCATATTCTTTTTTGTGATTGTCCATGTTTGTGCCGCATAAGTTAATATCGGAATAATGCATGCATCAAAAACTTTAGATCTAAGATGTAATTGAATTTGTTGATTTCTGAGTATATAGTTCAGTTTACCGAATGCTGCCCAAGCTAACTTTCTTCTTCTTTTTATTTCTTCCGTTTGAAGTTCCCTATTTAGGCTTATTTTTTGTCCTAAGTATATATATTCTTCAACTTTTTCTATAACTTTATCGTTTATTATTGTCACGGTGTCTTCGGAGTGCATGACTTTTGTTTTGTTTAAATTCATTTTCAGTCCTATTTTAGAAGATTCGGTATGTACTTCTAAAAGCATGGTTTGCATTTCTTGTAGGTCAGTACCTATCAGGATTATGTCATCTGCAAATCGTAGATTACTGAGGCAGCGGCCATTGATGTTTATTCCCTTATATTTCCAATTTAGGTTTTTAAAAACGTCCTCTAAAACTAAGGTGAACAGTTTGGGTGATAAAGTATCTCCCTGTTTGACTCCCCTGTTTAATGGTACAGGGTTCGTGTGTTCATTTTCATTTAGGTAGTATGTAGCTTGTAGCCTGTAGCCTGTAGCTTGGTTCATAGTTTCTTTTATTAAGTTAATATATCTGCTGTCTATTCTACAAGTTTGCATTGCGTTTATTACGGCCGTGTGTTCTATGGTATCGAAAGCTTTTTCGTAGTCTACAAATGCTAGGAAAACTGGAAACTTGTATTCGTTACATTTTTCTATTAATATTTTTGTGGTTAACAGGTGATCGGAAGTTAAGTAGCCTTTTCTAAAACCTGCCTGTTCATATGGTTGGTATTCGTCTAATTTCCTTGTTAGTCGAGTAGTTATGACTTTGGTGAGTATTTTAAACTATTTTAAACAGGTGTGACAGTAGGCTGATGGGTCTGTAGTTTTCCAATTTTCGACTATCACCTTTCTTGTGTAATAAGATTACTTTAGAGTTGTTCCAGCTCTTAGGGACTTTGCCCTGATGTAAACAACTGTCCACAAGTTTAGTTACAATTGCAATTAGTTCTTTACCTCCTTCTAATATCATATCTGTGGTAATACTATCTTCTCCTGCAGCTTTATTTCTCTTCATGTTTTCCAATGCTGTAGTTACCTCTGAAATTGTTACTTTTGGCATTATTTCTGATCCAACATTTTTTATTAATTTCCGTGCTGGTCTTATCTCATCATCTTGTTGATGTGATCTGTAAAGTTCTGTGTAAAATTCTTCTATTCGTGTCAGTATGTTTTCTCTACTTGTGATTTCATTTTGGTCTTTTCCCATTAATGATATCATCTGACGTCGTCCTAGTGTCGGTCTGAGGCATTTCATACTCTTATTTTTTCAATAGTTGTTGTTATTAATTTTTCGTTTTCTTTTCTGTTTTGTTGTCTGTTTCCTTTTCTAATCTGCCTATTAAGTTCTCTATATTCGTCGGTTCCCCTTTTGTTAGATTTGGTGCTGTATCCCGATCTAAATCCAGCTTGTTCTCAGCTTCTGGTCTAATTTAGCGTCCAGTTTTTTTTTGATTATATTATGTGTAAAAGCAAACTGGATGGTGTGGATGTAGATTCCATTACATGCTTTGTTTTTCTCCATTTTGTCGCCCTTTTTGGATTCAAAATAAATTTTTTCGTTTTATTTAAATAAATAATTATTTGATTACCCTATATATAACCATTTTATATTTTAAAAGAAAACTTATAAGAGCCCACGCTGACCAGTCAATAATGGGGCCAGATAAACATAATGCATGATATAATAGAGGAGACTATCTCGTTAACTACTACTGAAATTCACGTAACGATGCACTTAAAGGGATTTTTAGTTAGCTAAATTTTATTACGTCATGCAGATTTATTTTCCTACTTCGCTATGATCATTAAAAGGATTATCCTTCAGCAATTGTCATTAATAAAAGCTAATTGTGTTCAGAATTATATAAAATCTAAAAAAAAACACGTTTTAAATGAGCTTTTTGAAGCGAAGCTTCTATATTGGCGTTGTACTTTACTTTTTTCTCTATGGTGAAATGCTGAAGCGAGCGTCACAAGAAGGCGTCTACAAGAGTAGCGTCATAGAATAACGGGTCTTCACATCGATTCATTACTCTCGATTTAAAATAACTTTAAAATAAAAAAACACAACCATTAAATGTAAAGTAAAAAATTAAAAGTATATCTGTCTAAAACTGACATTTTCGGCAAAATTCAGCTTGTTCGTATAATTTTTAGGGGTTCAGTGGCATTTTCTGGAGTAAAACGTAATTTAGAAAAATTAAATTTCTCCAAGTTAGTTCAAATATCTTTGCGGAATAGTTCAAAAATAGGAGGAAGACACATCTAAATTTGATATAATGCCAGATGACAATTGCATCCAATATTCCTCTGAATAAAGTAAATCACCCTAGATTTTAATAAATCTTATTTAATTAAGCAACAGTTAGAAGGCAATTTCTTGTATATCATAGTGAAGAGTTAATAAATACGAAGAATTGCTGATTTGCAAGTTTCTGAGAATAATACAAAAGGAAGATCAAAGAAGACCTCGGACAGATGCTTAGACAGGACGTGTCCGTAAAAGGGCATTGATATTGATATGACCCAAGATATAAACTGATGACATAAGAAATTTAGGGAAGCCAACCCAGCATAGGAATAAAATAATAAAAGAGAATCATGATAATGATTTTTCTTTTCTGATGATATATTATTAATTTGCTTGGATTTTTTCATCCTTGCATTATTCTTATAATCTCACCCTAGTATAACGTATATACTCCATTACAATTTATTACTCTATACTGATCTGAAATGGACTACCTCGCACGAATTTTTTGGTTTTGCATAAATCTTTCGCTAGTTCTTTACTCACCTTTCTCGATGGTATCAAACGTATGGTTGCTGTCTGCCTCCTGTAAAATAAAAACACAATTTTAATCATTGGTACCATTTAGACGACAATGAAAACCATAAATAGCAACTGTATAAAAATATTTAAATATGTAAATAGATGTTTTTGAAATGTTCGTTAATGACTCATCGAGGATACGAATTTGTAGTACATTTATGAAAGCGTGACATAAACGGGCAGGTTTATCGCTAAAATATTTGCACGAAGATGACGATCAACGTGCAAAATATGTATTATTCAGTAATAGCTGTTTCCGTAAAATAAACTACTATAGAAAACATTTTTTCGATAAAATTTTTCAAGTAGGTGGGATAGTTATTCGAATGATGAGTAAATTGCTTATCAAATCTGCAATCTAGGCATTAAAAGATAACTAAATTGCTCGTCAAATGAGCCAACAATTGATAAGCAAATTGCTCATCAGATAAAAATCCAAATATCATTTGATGGTGAACCCAGCAAGCAAAATATTGTAATTATTGTTTTAATTGTAAAGTTAAATGACCATTTTCTTTTGAATGCTCATTATTTGATGAGAAATTACTCATAATTTAATGGGAAAGAAGTTCGTTTATCAACTGTATAAAATATATTCATCAGATGAGCAATGCTGATCTAACGATCACTGAAATTTGGACAAATTTCATCTTAGAAGGGAATATTGAAGTCTTTCATACGCTACAAGAGTGGCGACAGGTATAATCATTCCTGTTTTCAAAAACACTTTTGCTTTCTCGACGTTTCAGTCAAGAAGAAGATTAGATCCACCATTCTATCATCGTATCAGCACAATTCTAAATAATCTTGACATCACTACCTCCTGTATACACACTTACAAATTCTGATAATCCTCCACCATGGACAATATCTCTCCCAAAGTGCGTATTACATCATTTAAAAAATCTGATACATTTATTACTGATGCGTCAAAATCGGAAAATGGAGTGGGTACTGCATTTCTAACAACCAGCGAAGAACGGTCATTTCAACTCCCTAATATTCTCTGCTGAACTATCTGCCATTCTTCAGGCAATAAAATTCGTCAATGAAAATAACATTGTTAAGCCTAATAATTGGTGATTCATTAAGTTATTTAAGTTCATTATCCTCATTAACTAAACTTTTTACTAAACACCCTATTTTAAGTTTAATTAAGTCGGAACTCATGATATGCCAAATCAATCATCGAATTGTTCAGTTTTTTTGGACCCCTTCACATTGTGGAATAGAAGGAAATGAAAGAACCGACAAAATCATGAACAAAAGGAAAAAACATGGATGTCTCAAATTCTAACCTTAGATCCATAAAACAAACTGTCCTACCATGGAGGCTACCTATGAAAAGAAGAGATCAAGTTATCATCTCCAGACTACAATTAGTACACCAAGATCACTCATGATTTCCTATTACAGAAGCAACTCAAACCTTTGTTTTACGCGTGTAAGCGTGTGATAGTGATATAACAATACATCACTTATTAGTTGAGTGTCCTTTGTACGCATTATTTGAAGTACAACATGAACAGTTACCCACAACAATATAACACATTCTAAAGTGAACATAGTGACCACAATCGTACCATACGTTTTTTAGTTTCCTCAGCACTAATCAACAAAATCTAATTGTATTCTTTGTTTTCTTTTTATATGTATTTTATCTGTAAAATCGACCAATGTTAATAACCCTTGTGGTTGAAGCAGTTTCAAATAAAAAAAATCTTAAAACAAAATATAATGGATATATTAATATATCGAAGTTCCATTTTATTAATGCTAGACTTTTTTTAGACAAGATTCACAATTTTCAAGGCCCCCTTGATTTTTATAACTATCCATCTTCTTATCTTCACGAAACTTGTATCTAATTACAAAATGCCAATTATTTTTTGCGTTATTATGCCTCGGTTATCTGTAACCGAAACATTTTGCATATCTCCTAGGTATTTTTAGCCTCAAATTTAGCAATTATTGGTAAGTGCGCAGTTAAACTAATAAATAAAAATAAAAATGTTATATCAGTAATTAAGAATTTTCCAATAATCAGCACTGTACGTTGACTCAACTAGGCGTATATTATTATAGTCCTTGATTGTTTTCTAAATAATATTTTACTCTACTGCAATAACTTAAGGCTTCAGGTATATATAAATACAGTGACAGGCGAAAATAATGCGTACTGATATTGTTACTAGAAATACCAACTTTACCAATGGGTTGTCATCAAAAAACCAATAATATCTTTTTCTCGACCTAGGTGGAACTTTCAAAAGGCTGACTGGCGGACTTTTACTGAAAAATTGGACAAATGTCTGGGGTAAATAACCCCAACACGTGCAAACTACATGAGATTTGTCGGTGCGGTTATCTCTACAGCGAAAAAAACTGTACCCAGAGGATATCGTAAAGAGTATGTCCCAGGATGGGATGAAAAATGTGAGAAATTGTAAGAAGAATACAACGAAAGCAAAGACCGAGAAATTGCGGACGTACTACTGCACAGTTTGGATGCGGCCAGACGACAAAAATGGATGGAAACTGTGGAAAAATTAGACTTTGGTAAATCAAGTAGAAAAGCATGGTCTTTACTTAGAAAACTTAGTAGTAGCAGACTCCCAACTAGAGACAAAGTACCAATAGCTCCCAACAGAGTAGCCTCCCACATTGTAGCAGCCTCACGAGCACCTAGAGATCGTGACCACACCACCAAAGTAAAACAAGAACTTAAAATACTAAAGTCTGCATGCCCTCCTACATCTGAATACTCTGACAAGTTTACTCCAGAAGAAATTATTTCAGCAATATCAAAATTTAAGTCTAGAAAGGCACCCGGCTCGGATAAAATCAATCCAGAATTTTTACTCCACTGTGGCAAATATGCTAGGAAATGACTGGCTCAGATATGTTAAAATCAAGAGAAATCCCCCATTCACTCAAAAAGGCCTTCATTATAACCATATTAAAACCAGGAAAGAAAAATGATCAGCCTCAAAACTACCGACCAATTGCACTGCTGAACTGTGTCTATAAACTGTTGGAAAGCTTAATCTACAACAAAATAAGTAGAAACATATTTGACCTGATAACTATTGAGCAAGCAGGGTTCAGACCTAACCGCACCTGCACAGATCAGATCCTATCCCTAACAACACATATTGAAGCAGGTTTTCAAAGAAATCAAAAATATCCGTTGCTTTTATTGACCTAACAGCTGCATACGATATTGTCTGGAGACAAGACCTAATCTGCAAACTAATCCGTACCATCCCGTGACAAAAGGTAACTAAACTCATTGATAGCATGCTCACCGACAGACCTTTTCAAGTCACAATGGGCAATTTTAAAAGTGTCCAAATGAAGCTCAGCAATGGACTACCACAGAGATCTGTTTTGGCACCCTTACTGTTCAATTTATACATCGCGGACCTACCTGGGACAACTTCGCAGAAATTTGGCTACGTTGACGACTGGGCCATTGCAGCAAGACATAATAACATGGATATTACAGAAATAATATTAACGGATAACCTTGACGTTATGTGAGAGTACTTTCGCAAATGGAAGCTACGGTCCAATGCAACGAAAACTGAAGTGTACTGTTTCCATCTGAATAATACCCAATCCAACAAAGAACTCCGTTCTCTTTGAACTCTCTCCGTTATCTCTGTTCACTTTGAAAACATACTGCTCACTCATAACTCAGCACGAAAAAAATATCTTGGAGTGACTCTGGACAGAATATTATGTTTTAAAGAACACCTACAAAAAACGGCAGCAAAGTGAAAACGCTAGTCCAAAAGCTATGTGGCACCACATGGGTGTTCTCAGCTTCCGTACTCAGATCATCCGCTATCGGTATTGTATACTCGGCGCCTGAATATGCTTCCCCGGTATGGCTCAATAGCAAACACACGAAGATTATTGACACCCAATTGAACCAGACAATACGAATGTTCTCAGATACAATTAGACCCACACCGAAGTATTGGCTTCCAATTATGAATTATATTCCACCGCCGAAACTGCGAAGAAGTCATTCTCTTCTCAAAGAACACCGAAAAATTGAGGCTAACCATCAACTTCCCATCCACCATGATAAGGTTGATATCGAAACAAACAGACTGCGCTCCAGATATCCCATTGCTAAGAGCCAACTCCTTACATCAGGAACATTTCAACCTCAATAACACTTGGAGAAGACAATGGTATAGCAACTCACCACAGGAAGCACACCAAATGGCCTATATCGATCAGAAACCGCCAGGCTTTGAACTGATCCGCAATACATGGACAACGCTAAACAGAATAAGAACAAGCAGCGGTAGATGTGCAGGCAGCTTGTATAGATGGGAAAAAGCCCTTACTCCTGAATGTGACTGTGGTGCACAACGATAGACCG
Source organism: Diabrotica balteata (assembly GCA_918026665.1). Lineage (NCBI taxonomy): Eukaryota > Metazoa > Arthropoda > Insecta > Coleoptera > Chrysomelidae > Diabrotica > Diabrotica balteata. The sequence goes on along the minus strand of OU898277.1, from coordinate 4,739,371 downwards.
TCCGTCACATTGTTGAAGAATGAAGAAGGAAAGTCCAAATCCGATTCCCTGGAGTTTTTGATGATTTCCCGAATGTTCGTTTGTAATACTCCATGTAACGGTTTATATTGATTTTTAATTATGTGTTCTTATTGTATACTATACGATAAGTAAATACCAATGGGTTTCTTCAGCATATAAATTTATTTTTATGCAGGCTTCCCAAATCACAAATAAGTAGAGTATATCGACATAAAACCTAGCAGATTAAGGCTGGAAGAAACAGAAAGCCACTAGGACCAGATATGTATGTATTCACCATACAGCTAATATTAATGGACTGTTGGTATTGTCCGTGATTTTTTTTTAATAAACACCTGTAGGATGGTTATGGCCACTACAATCTGATCAACATTGATCAATAAGCAATTTTTCTCTAACCTAAATTGTTACTAAAAACAGTTGAAGTATTCCTTCGAATCTAATAGTTTTTTGTACAAATATTAGCGTGTAAGTTCAGTGTAAAGACGAAAATGAAATCACAAGTAGAGAAAACATACTGACACGAATAGAAGAATTTTACACAGAACTTTACAGATCACATCAACAAGATGATGAGATGAGACCAGCACGGAAATTAATAAAAAATGTTGGATCAGAAATAATGCCAAAAGTAACAATTTCAGAGGTAACTACAGCATTGGAAAACATGAAGAGAAATAAAGCTGCAGGAGAAGATAGTATTACCACAGATATGATATTAGAAGGAGGTAAGGAACTAATTGCAATTGTAACTAAGCTTGTGGACAGTTGTTTACATCAGGGCAAAGTCCCTAAGAGCTGGAACAACTCTAAAGTAATCTTATTGCACAAGAAAGGTGATAGTCGAAAATTGGAAAACTACAGACCCATCAGCCTACTGTCACACCTGTTTAAAATACTCACCAAAGTCATAACTACTCGACTAACAAGGAAATTAGACGAATACCAACCATATGAACAGGCAGGTTTTAGAAAAGGCTATTCAACTTCCGATCACCTGTTAACCACAAAAATATTAATAGAAAAATGTAACGAATACAAGTTTCCAGTTTTCCTTGCATTTGTAGACTACGAAAAAGCTTTCGATACCATAGAACACACGGCCGTAATAAACGCAATGCAAAATTGTAGAATAGACAGCAGATATATTAACTTAATAAAAGAAACTATGAACCAAGCTACAGCTACATACTACCTAAATGAAAATGAACACACGAACCCTGTACCATTAAACAGGGGAGTCAAACAGGAGATACTTTATCACCCAAACTGTTCACCTTAGTTTTGGAGGACGTTTTTAAAAACCTAAATTGGAAATATAAGGGAATAAACATCAATGGCCGCTACCTCAGTAATCTACGATTTGCAGATGACATAATCCTGATAGCTACTGACCTACAAGAAATGCAAACCATGCTTGTAGAACTTGATACCGAATCTTCTAAAATAGGACTGCAAATGAATTTAAACAAAACAAAAGTCATGCACTCCGAAGACACCGTGACAATAATAAACGATAAAGTTATAGAAAAAGTTGAAGAATATATATACTTGGACAAAAAATAATCCTAAATAGGGAAATTCAGACTGAAGAAATAAAAAGAAGAAGAAAGTTAGCTTGTTCAGCATTCGATAAACTGAACTATATACTCAGAAATCAACAAATTCAATTACATCTTAGATCTAAAGTTTTTGATGCATGCATTATTCCGATATTAACTTATGCGGCACAAACATGGACAATCACAAAAAAGAATATGAATATACTTAGAGTCACTCAACACGCGATGGAAAGAGCACTGCTAGGTATATCACTTAAGGACAAGAAAACAAACACATGGATAAAACAGAAAACCAAAGTCACCGATGTGGTTCAAAAAGCATTAAAGCTGAAATGGGAATACGCTGGACATGTAGCTAGGAGCGATCTAAACAAATGGCACAGATCAATTTTAACCTGGAGACCATACCAACACAAAAGACCCAGAGGCAGACCTCCTATGAGATGGACAGATGATCTGAAAAGGACTGCCGGAAAAATTGGCTACAATTAGCGTACAATAAAAACCAATGGAAAGGAAGACTTGAAGAGGCTTATGTTCAGATGTGGACGTGAATGGCTAGACGAAGAAGAAGAAGAAGAAGTTCAGTGTAAAATAATCTACTACGCAGATGACGCAATACTACTTTCTCAAAGTGAAGATGATTTACAACGTATGCTGCACCAATTTAATATAGCCGCCAGAAAATTTAACATGTTAATTTATCCAACAAAGACAAAATGCATGGTTATAACAGCAAATTTACTAAGATGTAAATTGGATCTGGAAGGTCAGATAATAGAACAAGTGATTGAGTTTAAATATCTAGGCATCACATTATCTAGCTACGGAAAGCTTGAAACCGAAGTGGAAGACCAAGAGAATGGAGCAAAGAAAGCCGGAAACTGCCTAAATGAAACAATATGGAGAAGTAAAAATATCGGGAAAGAAACGAACGGCAGAATTTACAAAACATTCATCAGACCAATAATGACATACATGACAGAAACAAGACCTGACACAGAGAGGACAAAACGGATGTTAGAAACAGCAGAGATGAAAACAATTAGAAAAATTGATGGTAAGACACTATGGGACAGAGCTAGAATACATAATATACGATATAGATGCAAGGTGGAAAACATCAAAAATTGGGTAAGAAATATAAGAGTAGAATTGAACGATCATATAAGCCGAATGACAACAAATAGAGTAGTAAAGACGGCAAGAGACGGTTCCCCAATAGGAGACGATCAGTAGGAGACCACGAAAACGATGGAATGACAACTTACTGGAGGCACATTGAAAAACAGACGAGTCATGTCTATATAAAACGAAGAAGCAGAAGAATTTCAGTGTACTCTGCTTTTCATTTCACTAACTCTCTTAGGCTTCTTCCTCTTGCGTCGGTCGTCTGATCACATTAGTGACGACTTCGACACTAATACGGTAAAGGAGTCGTTGTTAGTGACCTTGGTTATTTTACTAAAGGTCTTATTAACAGCGTCCATTTCGAAGTCTCTATCGAGGTCGCTGTTCCTGTAATTCCAAGGAGCATTGGCGATGCTTCTTAGCATTTTATTTTGGAAACGCTGTACGATATCTGAATTAGTCTTACTTACAACCCCACAGCTGGATGAGATGCAATAATATAAAAGGGCCACACTTGCAGTATATACATATAAAAAATAGTCATATGAATTTCATAATAAAAATAATTGTTTTATGAATGGAAACAAAAACCAAGTACAAGTTAAGAAACTTCTGGAAAGAATCTGTAAAAATCTTAATGGAAAAACTGTTAATAACTGAAGAAAAAAGGGCAGAAAAAACTTGGTAGAAATCATTCCAAGGATATATACTCAAATTTACTGCAAAAATCTTTTATAAAAATGTATTCCCGAAAGCGAAAAAAATCTACACATCGCCTTATTCTCGTTAATATTTGTCCTTTCAAACCCTGAGTTAAAGACCTATAAATGACTTCAAAATATTTTTGATTGTGGTTGCATTTCTGAAGTTAAATGATACACAAAACTTAGTTGTGTATACGGAATAATGTATACTATGCGTGATTATTGTTATAAAACATTACTATAATCAATAATATGTTATTTAATCAATATGTTATTTAACAATACAGTAGTCAGCAAAATAGCGTGTACTAGATTTGTTTAAACTTGGTGGAAAATAAAAACTATTACTATTACATAAGTTCTATAGGCAAACGAAAATCTTATAAATAACTTATTACTATAGTATTTACAGAACTTATATATACACAGTGAGGTCTCGTTTTATGCGGTGGATAAGTTCCACAGAAAAGCGCATATAAAACAATTGCATAAAAAAAAACATTAATTGCCTTGACAAAGTAGGGATACGTCCAGTAGCCTTCTAAAATTACGTAAAACCAAGACAAAAACAAAAAAGTTTCCAGAAATTAAAAGAAATAGGCTGCATGATAAATTACTTCATATCTGAAAGAAATTCGTACAAAATTAAAAAAAAAAGTGGTCCATATTTCTATTCTTTTATGTGACTATTTATATTTATTTATATCGTGTAGACAAACAGGAAAACAGGGGAACCTATTTATTTTACTAGTATTGTTGAAAGTAAACTAATTATTTATGAACTTGTTCTGTAGGTGAATGTTTTCCAAAGTTGTCTCATTCTAAAACGTGTTTAAAATAGATTAATTATTTAATATTCTTCTAGTTTAAATCATGTTTTTCTAAAAATTTATAAGATCAACTGCTTTTTCTTCTTTTACTTTGCCTTTTAGAGCACGTGGTCTAAGAAATTTATTTATTAACAGTGGTTTCAACATCCGATCTCCTGATGCATTGCTACAAAGTAATAATGTTACTTGATCTTTGTTTGCTTTATGTCCACTTGCAGTTTTGTCATCCTTTGCGATGTAAGTACGGTTAGTCATTGTTTTCCAATACAGTCCTGTTTCATCAGCGTAAAATACTTGATCGGCACAATAGTCCTCACAATACTTTTCGCTAGCTCGATAGTTATAATTCTTGATTTTAAGGAGCGGATAGGAGCCATGGTTTTGCTTTTTCGAAATTTATTTTGTGATCTCTCTATGATGTTGAGCTATGGCTGAAGTAGTATTGGAATGTTTTACAGATATAGAATGTTCGTAAATACTGTTGTGGATTCGTCGGTTTGTCTGTCCTATGTATGCACATGAGAAAGTGGAACAAGGTCTTCATTGGGGATTTGGTCTTTTACAGATCTGACGAGATTGGACCACTTGGAGTTTTGATGTTTAGAGAGTTAAGAGTTCTACTGATCTTGTCCTATCTTGTACTATCTTGTCAGTGACACTTTTGATAAAAGGTAGAAAGATTTTATGTTGATCAGGCGGCAAGGTTTCTTTTTTGGATTGAATGGGGTTTAGATGTTTTTGAATGCTCCTATTGATTTAGGTTTTATGTTAGCCGTTTTGTAAGAGTGTTTGCCTTATTGAATTGATTTCGGATGATCTGTGACTGTATCTTACTTGGCTTGTAACGCCACGGAGTAAAGTAAAGTAAAGATCTGTGACTGTCGTCGCTAAGTCTTATGGAACGGAAAACATGAGTGTTGGTAACTGAATTGAGTTGTGTGGGGTGATGATGTGACTGGGTATTGAGATAACGGTTTGTATGGGTGGGTTTCCGGTATACGGAATAGGAAAAATTGTGAAGTGGGTGTTTTTGAATAAGAACATCAAGAAATGGTAAAGGCACTTCAGACACAACTTCCATCGTGAATTCAATACCGGGATGTATTCCATTAAGTAGGAGAGAAAGAAGAAAGTGTTTTTACCATCAGATTTCATAAAGAAAGCAGGTGGGTTTGAGAGCAGGTGGGTTATTACCAAACAAAGGGGATCCCATTGGGCACTTTTGATTTTACAGTAGAAATGATTTTGGAATGAAAAGTATGTATTAGACATGCAGTGATTTAGAAGAGATAATGTGTCTTGCTGCATTTGATGTTTAGAGTCCAAGATGGAAATGGTTTCATCAATAGGAATATTGATGAATAAAGAAACAATGTCAAAACTAAGTAGTATTAGTAGTAGTACCAAAGCTACTAAGTCTTTAAATCACTATTTGTCATTATAACGGTTTTTTGATGAGCCTTGTCCAAGTTTTGATAGAAACTATCGACGAAGATAAAATTCTTCTGACATTTGCAGAACAATTGGGGACTTTCATAAATTTAGTAGGAGGTTGTAGAGTGTCCATTCAAGTTGGTAACATTATTACATACTTTGTATCAATACATCAGGCAATAGGATGCTGAAACCACTCTTAACAAATAAATCTCTTATACCACCTGCTTTAAAAGGCAAAGATTTACTTTACAAGTGAAACAAGAAAAAGCAGTTGATGTTAGAAAATTTATAAAAAAACATTATGATTTAAACTGTAAAAGTATTGAAGAATTAAGCTATTTTAAACACGTTTTAAAACGAGAAAACTTAAGAAAACATCCACCTGCAGACTAATATATAATTAGTTTACTTTCAACAATAATACTAGTAAAATAAACAGGTTCCCTGTTTTCCTGTTTATCGACACGATATGAATAAATATAAATAGTCGCAAAAACAAATAGAAATATGGACCAGTTTTTTTTTTAAATTTGGTATGAATTTCTTTCAGAGATTTGAAGTAATTTATCATGTCTATTTCTTTTAATTTCTTGAAACTTTTTTGTTTTTGTCTTTAATTTTATATAATTTTAGAAGGCTACGGGACGTATCTCTACTTTTTCAAGGCAAGTCATGTCGCTCCATTGATAGAAGAACGTCATAACTCAAAAAATTATATTTTACGGATAATATATAAAAACAGTTGCTAATGTAACCTACTTTTATATGGAAGACCATCACAACATATGCATAAAAATATTACCAAAAGATGGCAATAGTGTCGTTTCAGACGTCACCAAGTGAACTGGTCCGTTATGCGGAAGAACGACAGTTCTAACTTAACTCGAAGCGAAACTGTTGTTTCAGTTTTTAATTTTATGGAATATAGTCACAACACAAAGACTAATGGATAAGAAGAGAAACGAGTGGATAAGAGAGAAAACAAAAGTGAGGGATGTTAGACAAGAAGTTGCAAAATTGAAATGGAGATTTGCCGGACACAATATAAGACAAAAAGAAGACCGATGAAACAAAATTCTTATAAGTTGGGAGACCGTGGGAATATAAACGAAGCAGAGGAAGGCCCCAAATGAGATGGGCAGATGATATCAAGAAGCACGTGGGCTCTAGATGGATGACTGTTGCGACAGACAGAGAAGAATGGAAAAGGATTGGGAGGCCTATGTCCAAAGAGGGACCGAAGAAGGCTAATTAGATAGATAGATAGATAGTCAAACACAAAAAAGTGTCGTTTAGGTACAACAATTGTTAAAGTAATTTTGTGGAAGTACGTCATAAAAACAATTGGGTCGTTTGGGAATAAATATAATGTGATATTTGTGTGCTACACTTTTAGGTAAGAACGTAAAATTAGTATATAGGTATGTCTATTTTTCGTAAAAATGCTTGTAAATTTTAACTACATTTTATGCTTACTGTAAATTGATTTGGATTTTGTCGTTGTTCTTTATAAAAAATGGTATTTTTAATAAAATGTGTCTTGTTTCCTATCCGATTTAATTTACAAAGATACAGAATAAACTGAAATTCTGTTAAGTATTTGTGAAATAATAATTATATTAAACTATTATACATATTTTTAAATGTATATACAGGGGACAACTATTTTATTGACCAATAAATTAATATCTTGGAAACGGCGATAATAAGAAATCTCCTCGGGAAAAAGACCCTCAGAATACACACCATTGATCTCAAGCGCTATTATACCCATAATACCCTTAGTACCGTAATAACTGTTTTATTACTTAATTATTTTTTAGACCACGTTATTCCATCGTCCATTCATATATTGGACAACATACCAATGATGAAAGTTCAGGTAGCGACTTTTCACCAACAACTTCAGAAGATGTTACTACTGGAGAGTCCAATTATAGTCCATCAGTAAGTGACGCTAAATCATCAACATCATTCGAATCGCAAGTTTCCTTATCATCTCGTATTAGCAATATATTAAATGAAGATAAAGAAGATGTCACAGAAGTTAATAAGGATAAAAAACCAAGAAAACGTAAACGTGTTAAATCTACCTGGAACAAAAATTATATCCTCATATATTGTTGTCATCAAACCAAAATATCAGTACCATGTTCATGAAAATAAACGTCGAGATAATAATGAATTTTACTTCTAGAATAAAGGTCTGCAAAACATTTTTTAAATCTACGTTGAATATGACAGACAGACCAATTCGTACAGTTGTAGAAAGGCGCACGGAAATTGGAATATTAGAAAATGATCGTAGAGGGAAACATAAAAACCACCGAAAACTTCATGACAACATTAGGGAAGAAATGAAACGCCACATAAATAGCATTCCTCGTGTCGAAAGTCAATATACATGAAGTCGATCTAATCGTGAGTACATAAAAAGTGGTAAGTCGCTTGCTGATTTGTATAGCGATTATGTTGAGGAAGGTAAACAAAAGAACATTCCTTATGGAAAGTATCACCAAGTTTTTAACAACAACTTTAATATTTCTTTCTTTACTCCTAAATATGCGTTTCCTATGTGTTCCTATGATAATGCCTCAGACACTCAAAAACAGGAACTAAGGACTGACTACGAAAACCATATCATGGAAAAGGATTTGTCACGATTAGAGAAAAACAACGATAAAATGAAAATTAGCAACGATTGTATAGTCGGTGTGTTTGATTTGCAAGCTGTCCTACCATGTCCCAAGGGAAACATGTCTCTTTTTTATTACAAGTCCAAATTAAATGTTTTAAATTTTACTATTTACGAAATGAAAGGAAACGCAAATTTAGATGAATGTTTCTGACGAATACAAAACATTAATTCGAACTGCAAAAAAAAGTGGTAAGACATTTCAAGTAAAGGAGCTACCTTTTAGGGATTTTTTCGATCTAAAAGATTTACAGAGAAGGATTGGAAATTTCGTTGGTGGAGAAAAATTAAGCGATATAAGAATTATAAAAATTGATAAAAATGATCCATTTACAGTTTTTTGTAAAACTTCGTACTCACAGGCAGACTTTTCAGAAAGCACTATCAAAACATTTCGCGACAACAGTAAATAATTTGCCTTAATGCTGCATACAAATCTGATATAAAAATAAATGAGCGTAAGAGGTCCGATCCTTCAAGATTTACTGGAAAATGCTGGTATTCCCTCATGTTATGCAGATTTTTATAATAACTTGTAAGTGCCATTTACTATTTGTATGTGGTACTTTGTATCTTGTACTCTTTTAATAAACAAATAAAAGTTTTTTTTGTTTATTTTAACTTTATTTTAGTGTCACATTATTAAATCAATTTAAATATTTTTTTACAGAAAGTCACATTTTAATATAAGACGAAAAAGTTTTACCAAAATAATAAAAAGATGCATTTTTAAAGAAGAAAGACACAAGTAGTTGTCATTCAAAAGTTTGTCAATCCAAGAGAAAGTCTCTACTACCAGTTAACTAGTGCCCTTTAAGTAATCAAACCATAATAAAAGCTTCTAATTTGTTTGCAAAGTTAAAGGAATATCAGCAAGTGAAAAAACCAATAATCTTTAAACCACGATATTGACACAATGTTGATTTTTGAGTTATGACGTTTTTGAATAAATGGAGCGATGTCTTTTTTATGCAATTTTTATGAGACCTTACTGTATATATAAATATAGGTTTTAACCATTTCAAATCTTACCAATTTCTGACATACACCAACAAACGACACCATTGCACCACCGTTTTCTTCGGCTCGTCAACACAATCAACGACTATGCTCATTCTGTCGCGAATACCCCTTTGAACTGAAACATTTCCAGCAAAACAAAATCATTTAACTTCGATGATTTTACGATTTTTCCAATAAAGGAAGCGGCTTGTAAACAAAAGCAAATAATTGCGAATTAAGTGTCTTTTAGGTGGATTTTAATTGCAGTATAAATGGAAAAGGTTTTAGAGGATAGGAAAAATTTTGGTAGTACCTAATGAAGAAATTGTTCGTCAAATACGTTCAGATAAGTTTTATATTTTAGGACAAGTAAGTTTATATACATGAAAATTGTTCGAGAATTACATGCGTTAACAAAAATATGGTGCCAATACTGAAGAATTTTCTTCTATAAGAAAATAAGAAGAATTATAGGACACTAAAAAATAATGCCCCAAATGAGATGGGCAGATGATATCAAGAAGCACGTGGGCTCTAGGTGGATAACTGTAGCGATAGACAGAGAAGAATGGAAAAGGATTGGGGAGGCCAATGTCCAAAGATGGACCGAAGAAGGCTAATTAGATAGATAGATAGAAAAAATAATATTTTAGTACGTTAGATAAAGAGTGTCTTATTGAATAATTAGTACTTGTTTGGTCGTATGTTAAAGTAAACGCCTCGTATGATTTTATAAACGATGGTCAAAATAATATGGAGCACCTTAAACAACATTCAAACTGCTTCGATGCCCTTCTAAAACCATCAACAACAAAGAAGAAAAAATGAATGATAGATGACCGCTGAGATACTCTGCCATGTATAGGATAGAGGTAGTGGTAAAAGTCCAATAGCAACAATAGCTGCATTCCAAACTAAATAGATTATTAACCCTAGAATACTAACGTTTCTTAAGATACGTAAATGCTAACTATACTTAAAACAAAATGGTTTAATTTCAAGAGAAGTTTATTAAGGAACGATACAAATAAAAAACATTGAAATATTAATAATCCAAACATAAACAATGTAAAATAGATACTTTTGACACAGAACAGAATCTTGTAATAATATGTACATGATGAACCTGTGCATATATTAAGCATTACAAATATAGAAACGATAACCTATTGATATACACATTCCATACACATTTTTATTTGATGCTCTCCACACAAGTCACTCACACACTTGTAACATTTGGTAGTTATCATTCGTTTCTTTGCTGTAGAGCATAAACTACTTTCCTAAAAACTACTAGGAAAACTACCGTTTTCCTTTCCCTTGGAGACCTCGGCGGTCTTTAGCAACATGCGTTAAAGTCAAAAGCAAAAATTCAAAAGACTCTTTTTGAGACTTCTTGATAAAGTTAGTACTGTTTGGAGTCTTATTTGTTGCCACGGCTTCGTTAATTGTTCATGAAGTTTAAGCATAAAATTTAATTTTGATAATGGCTCCTGTTTGTTTTTAGTTGCATTGTGATGGTAGATTAGAAAAGCGTTTACTCCTGCAATATTAATCATGTTGTAAAATATGCATAGCGGCCACCTTCTAGTCTTCCTTTTACAGCAAATTTTGTGAGACATTTGGTCAAACGTATTTACAGCCCCTTTAGTTGAATTATATGTATGGATTATTTCGGGTTTTGTTGTTTCATGATTAATGTTTTCAGAAAAATGCATAGTTGAAAGTAGATTTGTCTTATTTTGCTTCTTCTTCTTCTTCTCGTGCCACTCCTAGCGGAGATTGGAAATCATCATGGCCACTGCGACTTTGTTAGCAGCGCGCCTAAAAAGTTCAATCGAACTACACCCGAACCATTCACGTAGATTACAAAGCCACGATATTTTTCTTCTTCCCACACTTATTTTGCTCTTAATTTTGCCCTGCATGTTGTTTCTTAAAAGTTCGTACTTTTCACCTCTCATAATGTATTCCATCTTTCTAGTTTTTATCTCATTTAGAATTTCGCATCTTTTGTCTAAAGTTTGGAGTACTTGCGTGTTAGTGACGCGGTCCATCCATGATATTCTGAGAATGCGCCTATAGCACCACATCTCGAAAGCGTCGATGTTTTTTATGGTCAACCGTTTTAGTGTCCAAGCCTCAACTCCATATAACAGGGTAGAAAAGACATAACACCGCAGCATTCGTATTCGTAACTTTATATTGATATCACGATTGCAAAAGAGTTTGCGCATTCTATTAAAGACTGATCTAGCGATTTCTATTCGACATCTAATCTCTTTGTTTGATCAGTATCGTCTGTAATCCAAGCACCTAGATATTTATAACAGGGCACACGCTCAATCGTTGTATTTGTCTATTACAAGATTAGCTCTGATGTTCTTTGATTTCGTGATTACCATAAATTTAGTTTATTTCAAATTAATTTTCAAGCCGTAACTGTTACAGAATATATTGAGACTTTGAATGAGATGTTGTAGTTCTACTAGCGTTCCCGTCAGGAGAACTGTATCGTCAGCATACCTTATATTGTTGATCGTCTCACCATTTATTATCAGACCAAGATCTTCTTCCTCGAGTGCTTGTTCACAGATAGCTTCACTATACAGATTAAATAAAAGTGGCGATAAGATACATCCTTGCCGGACTCCTCGACGGATTTGAATTTCTTCTGTTAGTCTGCCCTCAACCTTGACATTTGCTGTTTGATTCCAATATAGATTGCATCTAATTCGAATATCTCGGCTGTCTATATTTTTTCTTTATTAGAACTTGTCTTAGTGGTTCATGTTGTACTTTGTCAAAGGCCTTTTCGAAATCAATAAAGCAGGCGTAAATTTCTTGGTTCATGTCTAAGCATCTCTGTGAGAGAACGTTCATTGCAAACAGAGCCTCCCTTGTACCCAGCCTTTTCTGAATCCCATCTGAGTGTTACTGATGTCTACGTCTAATTTCCTATAGATCCTATTATGGATTATTTTTAAGAACAGTTTTAGAGCATGACTCATCAAAGCTATCGTACTATATTCGTTGCATTCCTTTGTATTTGCCTTTTTTGGCAGTAGTATAAAGGTCGAACAGAGCCATTCTCTAGGTATTATTCCAGTTCTATATATTGTGTTAAATAGATCTAGGAGTATTTTAATAGATTCATCGTCATAAGTTTGAGCAGTTCTACGGGAATTTCATCAGGACCGGGGCCTTACCACTTTTTGCTTGTTTGATTGCATATTCTATTTCTTCTCTGATTACATCAGGCCCTGTATCATCTGTATATTCGTTTGAGATTTCTTGTCTATCTTTGTCATCAAACAGTTGTGATATGTATTCTGTCCATCGGTTCATTTTTTGTTGTAAATCTGTTATAATTATACAACCTGTATCTTTTATCTGTCCTGTCTGTGTTGTTCTTCTCCTTCCTCTCATTTCTTTAATCTTTTTGTGAACATTAAAAAAGTCATATTTTCGCTCCATATGTTCCAACTCCTGGCATTGCTCACTTAGCCATCTTTCTCTAGCTTATCTTATTTTCTTTTTTATCAGTTTATCTGTTTTATTTTGCTTAGGTTTATAAAATAATATCATGTTTTCATCGTACACAAGCATACTTGAACCACACTTCCAAGTTTTGTTATCGAGCAATTCAGGAGGTATTTCTCCTTTATTTGGTAAATATGTTTATAAGTGGAATGAATATTGATAGTAGCCAGTCTTTTGATAAGTAACCAGTCTCGTAGATGTTGTTGAATAGCTTCGTGAGAGCTGTGTTTTGGTGTGCCTCTAATAGCTTTAAAATTTCACCATGCACTTCATCAGGTCCTCGTGATTTCCCATCTTTAATCCGCTTAATAGCCATAGTTAATTTCTTCGTTCGTTATTTCTGCATATATTGTTTCCATCTTCGTAATTTATCTTCAATGGTAGTCAAAATCTGGCCTTCAACTATGCCTATTTCGCGTTGTTTTCTGGTGTTCTGTACCTCTTAATTTTTTTTGTGTATATGGAAATCGTCATGTTTGCGTTGTAGTGTTTCAATTTCCGTACATTTCTTCTTGAGCCATGCTTCTTTTGCTCCTTTTATCTCCTTTAGTATAGTCTTAGGCAACTTTTTGTATTCATTGTTTTTTCTACCTTTTAATTTTCTTCACTGTTCCGCAATATTTTCTCAGTCATCCATTTATTCTTGCATTTCGTTCCAATGTTCTTCTATGCCTCTAGTAGTGTCTACAACTATTTTCGCAAAATTTTTATAAATATCTGTTTTGACTTTTTTCTGCATGTCATTTTATTTTAGTAGTCTTATATCTAATATTTTAGTAGTCAATAGACTATGATCTGAGAAGACATCTGCGCCTGGCTATGTTTTTGTTGAGGTGATAGAATTTCTAAACCTTTTGTTTATGTTGATAAAATCAATTTGGTTTCTTATGATTTTCTCTATTGTATCAACGGGTGATTTCAATGTATAAAGCCTTCTTGGGTGTAATTTAAAAAGTATATTCGTTACAACCATATGCGTCCCTTGGCAGAATTAGATCAGTCTTTCTCCTCTTTCGTTTCTTATGCCACGACCATATGACCCCACGACATTCTGGACTGTACCTTGTCCTATCTTGGCATTGAAATCGCCCATAATAATAATAGTGAGTTCATATTTTTTTGGTCAATTTTAGAAAGTCTTCTAGAGTACAATAGAAATTTTCTATTTCTTCTTCAGTGGATTCTGATGTCGCTGCGAGGACCAGAATGATGTTTATATTACAGGGACTTGAGTTAATTTTCAATAGCAAAACTCTGTCTACACAATAAATAGCAGTTTTTTAGCACAATAATTGAAAGATGATACTGGGCCTGACATTATACGAGAAGAAATTGAATATGCAAAGAAGCTAGATTAAAGTGATAAATCTCTCGAGCCTGATGAAGTTACTCTCCCAACCTTACTAAAATATGGGAAAACACAGACATAAGAAAATAATAATCGTGTACTGGTTTTCCCATTATTTAGCTCTGCGTCTGAAACGTGTGCCATCCGAAGAGCAGATAGGAAAAGAATGGATGCATTTGATGTGATGTTGGAGAAGAATGCTTGGACAGCCAGAAAAACAAATACAAATTTTTGAGAGGATTAACAATCTACAACATCTGTCTAGTTCCATTTATTTGTTTATTATTTTGAATATTATTCCATGACGTTCAAAATTTTCCACCTTTTAGGTTCTTATTAAAATCTAAAAAGTGGAAAGTACTATGTAAATAAATTGATAATGACATTCCTCTCTCGACTACACCGTGAGATAAAATGTCTCAAAAAAATTATCATTAGTCTAGCACATGAATTCCCACTGACAGGCTGATGCAACAGTTCACGTCCAAATTTTGAACATTTTTCATGGTCACGTTAGAGATTACTGGCCTATCATAATATTTAACAACATTCTGCTGCGTTTAAACTATTTATGCAAATTCAGCATTTTCAGGATTTATGTAAAACTAAGATTAGCAAGAAATGTATTTGCGCATGTTATTATATAATTTGTTATTAAGATTAACAATAATATTGACGAGACGGAGTGAAACTGGAAATTTGTATTAGTTTGTTCAAGAGAATTTTAATAAGAAAAATCCTATACATTGTATTGGTTTTTTGGTTTATAATTTAGGATTTTTAGGTCACATTTTTTAACAATTCTTCTTTCAACTGAAGTGCAATTTCGCAAGTATTCTTCCCATAATTTCTTTTTATCTTCTTTGGTTATGGCAAGATTGCCTTCATCATCTGCTATTTTTCCGCTTTTGCGTTTTCGGAACTTTCGAGCTATTTTCTTCACCTTTCGATGGACATTGAAGTTATCATATCGACTCTGATACGCTTCTATTTCTTGACATTGTTCTGTTTTTTGTTTCTCTTTGGTTTCTCTTATTTTTCTTCTGACGATGGTATGTATTCCCAGATATTCTTGGAGATTTTCTTTGTTTTTTTCTCTGATCGATAACTACAACTATTGTGCTTATGAATATGCAAGTAAAAAATTTAAGCAACCCAAAGAGCATATCCCACCTTTAAGGAAACCTGACGGAAGTTGGGCAAAACACAGAAAGAGAAACCAGAAGTTTTCGTTTCACACCTTGAAACAGTTTTTAAACCTATTTCAACACAAGAAGATACATATGACGAAATCATTACCTTTGCAAATGGTATTGTGATGGTATGTATTCTCTTATATTCTTGGAGATTTTCCTTGGTCTATAAATTAAAGTAATTTATCGGTCATCCACGATTTCCATTTCTCTGTATTTTTCTTCAGGTGTTCTTTTATTTCTCTCACTGTTTCTTTCCTCAAGGTCAGACTTTCCTCTATAGTTCCTGCATTTCTGCATTTTAAGATCTTTGTATTGAGCTTTTCACTCACCTTCAGTCGAACATTGGGATCTTTCAGTTTTTAAACATCATACTTCTTCATAGACTCTCTTGTATCTTTCTTCATTCTGATTTTGAAATTGGCTACAACTGGTATACATGATCAGAATTTATGTCTGCCCTCGGGTACGTTTTGACAGATGTACAACTACTGTTCCTATACCCCTTATTTACTAGCATGTAAATTGATAGATGATAAAAAATATTGTTGAAATGTTCTGCCCGAATTTAAGCATAAAAATGGCCTTATACACCTAATACACAGTTTGACAAGATGGGGGTACGTGCCTAGAGGCTCTTTTTTTATTCAACAAATTTTCCTGAAATTAAAGATTTAATAATACTAATACAACTGAATAAGTGTACAAGATACAGTATAGCCCAAAATAAACAGTACTGAATGTAATTATTTTATTGTTTTAAAAAGTACATATTATTGACACTTTATAACATGTTCTAAATGAGCTCCTCCTCTCTCTCAAGACATACTTTATACCGATATTCTAGATTTCTCGTAATGTTATGAAATAAAGGTTGTTTTAAGTCCGCGAATAAGGCTCTAACGGTATCCTTTAACTCATTAATGGTTTGTGGTGCCCGTTTAAAAACGGCAGTTTTAGCCATGCCCCAAATATATACGTCTGGAGATATTGCAGATATACGTCTGTATACTCTGGTTAAGTCTGGATATTGCAGACTTGCACTATTACGTCGGCCGATTCCGTATGAGCGAAAATAATGGTCCACAAGAAACACTTTATCCTCTGTACTTAACACCATTTTTAACAATTAGGCTTTTATAATTAATTGTTTAAGGATTACTTGACAGGTCACATCATCATCATCACTGGCTCGGCAACCCTTCTTGGGTCTTTGACTGTTCTATTATTCTTCTCAACTATGATCTGTTTCGTGTTTTTTGCCTCTAGTTTTTTATTCTTAAGGTTACTTGACAGGTCTATACTAGTTAATGGACCGCCGGAGTGATGACGTAGATTTGATTGACATCTGTCATTTCACTTTCCAAACAAACGTTGTTTAGTGTGGATAATTTGTATTTTTCGATATTTTTTAATTTTTTTACAGAATCTTTCCGCTTTTTTGCCATTTTTTGCAATATATAAGTATTCTAATAGTTACTACAACAATTTTACAAGGTTGTGTAAGTAATAAAATATGTCGTTTTATAAAAATAGGAATAAAATGCATGCATCAATAAAGTAAGGTTAGAATTTCCTTAATGTATACTTTTAAACTATATTTCATAGAAATAGAACACTGAATTGTGATGGTATTATCGTAAAAAACACTATACTTAAAAGAAAAAGTAGCAGAGAAGCAAAATGTTAACTTAATAGAAATTAAAAAGTCTTGAGATTTGACGTTTCAACTTTTGTTTGGAAAGTAATGCCAACAATATGACATATGTGACGTCACACTCTGGCTGTCCATTTGAATATGACAGCGCGCACAAAGAGACGTCTATGTTTCAGTTTTAGTACTGTTTATTTTGGGCAATACTGTACGTATCTACCAGCAACTAAAAAATGTCATTTGTATATTACTATGTTGCAAATATCATATTATTAAGTAAACAAATAAAGTTTGTTTGTTTTCTTAAATTATAACAGAAAAAAATCCATTTATCAGTTATTTAAAAAAACAAGTTATGTAATGTTCAACAAATTTGGTTTTTACGCAGTAAAAATGAAGCGGGATGTCACATAAGTAAATATTGTGTTTATATGGGATTATTACAATTGATTGTAATGATAATTAAACTTCTAGGCATAAGTTACGAATATAGCTAAATATTAAACAATAATACAAAAATTATACAACTGTATAAATCAACTAAATCACTTATCTACATCAACAATTAACACTTTTTCTTTGATTTTTTTTTCAGAAACAAACAAAAATCCCTTGAAAAATCAAAAAACTACTGGGCAGTATTTTTAAACTGGAATATCTGGGGATGTCGATAGAAGGGGCGCATTATCTCGTGGTTTTATCGAAACTTTTACTACGTCATGAGATTTCAGCAAAAAAAGGGACTTTTTTCATTCATTTCAATATTGTAAAAAAATTAGGCATTCTCGATAAAAACGTTCAAGAGACGACTTTCTTGAAAATACTTTCTCTTTGAAATGAGATTTTCTTAATTAAAAAATATTTCTAAACAAAAAAGTTATTGCAAATTAAACCCGAAAGTGCACATGTTTTTCGATTGTTTATAATTATTAAAATAAACAATAAATACATTTAAAACACATTTCATAATGTGAGTTTTGATATAGTTACTACATTTGCTACTCATAAACTAAACAACCTACGTTTCACAGATGACACAGCCCTTCTTGCAAATAGTCAAGCAGAGCTGATAGAACTTATACGACTGATCGAAAACGAAAGTCAAATATTTGGTCTGCAATTAAACATATCAAAGACAAAGATCATGATAGTGGATAGACTACACAACAATCATCCACACATAACCACAATTGACCGGTTCGAGGTTGTGAGCTCATACTTATATCTGGATCATTAATCACAAACACAGGGTCATTACAAGAAGAGATTAAACGTAGATCTGATCTAGCAAAAGTTGCCACAGCAAAAATGACCAAAATATGGAAGGACTGTCAAATTTCAAGAGCGATAAAGATGAGGTTGATCAACTGCTTAATATTCCCAATACTGACCTACGGATGTGAATCTTGGACTCTGAGACAATAGGAGAGAAGAAAGATAGACGCCACTGAAATGTTCTGTTGGAGACGAATGTACGAATTCCTTGGACCGACCGCAGAACAAATAATTCAATTTTAAGAGAGCTAAAAGTTAGCCAACGACTCTCTAGTAAAGTCCATCTCCAACAATTAAAATATTTTGGCATGTGATGAGAGCAAACACAGAAAACATGGAAAGACTCATAATAGAAGGAAAGGTAGAAGGCCGAAGATCACGAGGAAGATCCCCAACAAGATGGATAGATCAAATTACAGGAATATGCCAAAGACCTATGCATGAATTAGAAGAAATGACCAGAGACAGATATCTCTGGAGACGGACAATACACGACATCACGTCGACCACTACACTCCCCCTGGGGGGTCAGGATTGAAGAGAGAGAGACTACATTTGCGAAAGATGGGTACAATCGGTTAAGTAGTTTTTAAACAATTATATTTGCTTATCCCATTTGAAAGAACCAAGGTCATTTTCAAATGGCTGTACAGGTAGCTTGTCAATACTTAGAATGTTTTTTGGTCTGATTATTTTTATGGTCTCAATTTTTCAAGCTACCTTTAATTTACCCCCATGGACGTATAATCTTAATTTATACGTCCATGTTTACCCCGCTGTCGAAATCAGAGGGACAATTACCAGAAATGATAGAATAAACGACTTAGCGCCAAGTTGATTTGCTTCACTGGATTTTCCTCTAAAGAGTAATTTTTTTAGCTCATGCGAGATTAGCCCTATTTATACTTTAGGAGAGGGGACCGTTTCGGGCAAAAGGGACTTTCCTCGTCGTGTTTTGTTAAACTCGACATTCGGCGAAGTTTTAGAAAGCGCGAAAATTATATCTGTTCTTATAATCGTATAAGAACCATGACTTGCTCTCGGTATGCCAATTAGAAAGCGTAGTATAAATGATTTGTTAGCCACGCGTGTAGCTGGTTCTCTCTCTTCGATTGATTCTGTCAGAAATATATCCTTCATACATTCCATTGTAGAGTGCATCCACACTATCTGCAACAGCAGTCAAAAAATGGCGCTGGATAGCATCCCATCCCAGTAAACCAGATATGCTCCCTAGAAAATCTGTAAAACATAAAACTTCACCAAGATCAACAACGCTAGTATCAAGAATAACGCATTAGACACTTGGCAGATATGCTGGACTGAGCAGAAAGCTCAGAATAGGTCACACTCGTCTTACTTATGGATATCTGATGTCTTCTGAAAACCGTCCTCGCTGTGAATGATTACTCTTTAACAGTGCAGCACATATTACTAGAATATGTCCACTACAGACCTCAGAAAGCAAAATAATTCAAGTGACCTACTCGGTTCTACAAACATACATAACATACCAGAATTCGTTCCCTAAAAGATTGTCACCTTTACTACTTAGAGCAATTATATTAAGATGTTCCTAAACATATTGTTATAAACTTCGTACCAGTGTCAATGGCCAATAGTTGTCGAGATACTTTAATTTAAATAAAAAAAATATTGAATTGAAAAACTGAAAACTTGAAGAACTAAGATCAACAATAGAAGCTTATTTCTGTAAGTCAGTACCATCTGATCTTGGGCGTTTTTCTTTTTCTCACTACTAGTTTATGCAGATTTATTTCATGTATGTGTTGAAAGAAAAGAAAGATATTTTTGTCATTTGTTATTATTAAAAAACTTTCTATTTCGTGTCGTTTTCTGGTAGTATAGCCAGAGAATCTCCACTTATAAACAATAATATTAATGTATATAATAAAGATGATTGTTTATCATAGTGATCACCTACACACAGTCTAAGTGAGTTTAATGAAATTATGAGAATTTAACTCAGTTATCAAAACCGGCATCAAAAAATAATCGACCAAACATCTATTTATTATATAACATGTAAATTAAAGCACTCATCTCTTTTCCGTACCAAATAATATTTTGTAAATCGAAAATAACGTATTATTCAAACAATGGTTCTAAAATAATTATTTCGAGATAACTTTTTATGTCATATGTTATCGACGAAACCGCATTTAGCAGATGTATTTATATAAGACGCAGTTTTTAGGCATAACAACAGAATGGAACCTTGTGAGATGAAAAATATGTTGTGATTTGGATATAAAAAGCTTTATCTAGCTGACAAATATACTTAAGATATCGAAAAATAAATATAGATGAAAGGTGGGGTTGTGTTTGTAGACAATGTGGCATTTATTTTTATTTACGGAAAATATCTAGTGCGTTTATTATTGGTATCCTGGAGAACTTTGTAAAAGATGTAAATAGAAAGTAAGATAACGAATGTTTTGTTGAAGATATTACTATTTTTGAATTACATCATTCAGACATACATTTTATGTATGTAATAATCAGAATATGAATGAGATAATGAACTTATTCTATCAAATTTAGACGTTTCTAGTATCAATTAAAACTGAATATTTGAAATAAAATTCAGAACTCTCTTTTTAACACAGTAACAAAAATTTCAAAATGGCGTATTTTATAAGTTGTGAAGTTGATGCACCGAAAATTGCAAAATAAGGCAAATAGGATAAATATTTATGTCTTATAAAAAAACAACATACACCCTTGATACTGCAGTTTTGTGGTATTTGCCAAACTCTCCAAGTTTGGAAACCAATACCTGCCCATGCCTATGTATCTTTTGTACAAAAAAGTCTTAAGTAATAATGGTATAAAATCATACAAGCTAAATGATCATTTGTGAAAGACTTGAAAAACTGAAGGCGTAAACGCCAATTATTGACAAACGGAAAAACCAACAGAAGGTGAAAGTTCAACCATTACCGAAGGTTGACGACCTATGTACCAAAAAGATCAAGCATTTAGATCCCCATACTAAATTATGGATAATGCGGCTATTTAACACCTGTGTGAGAACTAAGAAGATACCAAAGCGCTGGCGGAAAGGAAACCCCTAGCGATCCCCTTGCTAAAACCTGGAAAAAAATCTAGCAGAACCAAACAGTTATAGACCGATCTCGCTACTATGACACTTGTTTAAACTGCTGGAAAAAATAATAATGCCAGATAAGCTAAATTCATGCCCGAAAAATGATGTACTGCACAAGCACTTGCACGCATTGAGTTCATAGAGTGGCTACAAATAAAAATTAGAAGAGCGTGGCAGTGGGAACCCGTTGGAAGTAAGAAACCAATATAGTCAAGGAGGACTTGGAACGTTAAATCCCAATAAACAATGTCAGCGAGGGAATTAGGTGAAAATGACTGCGGCGCAATGAGAATCAACGCGGTTCAACCCGGAAGACTGTTAAATTTAATATTCATGTTTGTAATAGTGTTGATCTTAGCTCTAGGTTTTTAATTTTTTTTTTGGCTTAAGGCGAAAATACACCATTCAATTCGATTGAACAATGTGGATGATTCAATTGCATTGTTCAATCAAATTGAAAAGCATACATATACATGCTTCAATCATTCAATTCGGTTGAACAATGTGGATGATTCGAAACGTACGTACGGAACTTATTATATCAGATTATACATATATTATATCACAAGTCAAAATGAAAAGATTCTAACTTGATGAAATAAACGGTTGAATCGCAAAAAATCGACAAAACTTGTATAGACGAGTTAACGTGGATGAATCGTCCGAGTTGTACAACGAAGTTGAACGAAAGTAGAAATTATCTCAACTCCTTTCAACGTTCATTTTGTTGAACGCTTATACATGGTTCATTTTGATTGAATCATCCACATTGTTCAACCGAATTGAATCGTGTATTTCCGCCTTTAGACTTATCATCATACAGCCAGACACAAAAGAAAATAAAACAGTGTCTATCATTATAATTTACCTAAATGCCCCATCAAAATAAAAGACTATATCGATATTAGGAGAACAGGGACACACTCTTCTTGCCTAGGGACCTATCAAGGCATTCATTTATATAAGACACAACAACACTAGGTCACGGAGAGGAGGAAGTTATACAAATGGTTTAAAACAAATTATAACAAGATTAACTAAATAATTTTTAAAGAATTATAATTTGCTGTCTTTTAAAAATTTAATCAAAGAGCCAAGTGATAATAAATATAGTATGTTCTAAGGAGCTGCTATTTTGTGATGACTTAATTTTGAAATTCCATAAACAAAATCAAATTAATTATGATCTAATTAGCAAATTAACACAAAACAATTTATTTAATGAGTTTTAATGTAATGACGCCAGATTAATAAATATTTATGTTTTTCTCATTTAAGGGTTATTAATTGAGTTCAAAAACATTACATTTTCTTTTAATAGTGCTTGAGAAAAAGAGTAGAAGGAAAATATATAAAACAAATCAATTGGTGCAATAAATTCAAAATATAATGACCAAATACCTTTTTAGATTTTCATACACTAAATAAATTAGAATTCTTATTTATTTTTTTTTATATAGACATGACTCCTGTCTATTTTTCACTGTGCCTCTAGTAAGTTGTCATTCCATCGTTTTCGTGTCTTCTACTGATCGTCTCCTATGTTGCCGTCTCTTGTCGTCTTTACTACTCTATTTGTTATCCATGTATGTATTTGTCCATCAATCTTTTTCTAGACAAATAATGTTCTTTAAAATACAGTCAAGTTTATGTCATTAATTTGGTTGTTTTGTTTTTTAACCATGTCTGTGCATACCTACGTAAGCTTGTTAAAAGCAAACGCTTATTAAAAAACAAATTGACTCCCTTGGTACATGGTAGATAGCTCAGCTAGTTAGAGCATAGGCACGGATCGCTTAGATCGTGGGTTCAAACCCACCCAGTGTCAGTTGTTTATACATTCATTAATTTGGTTGCTCTTTTATGGCTATGTTAATTCAAGCTTAAAATGTACCTACTATGTTACGTTGTTCTAAGATCTAAAGTAACGTTTAATAAATAGCAATAGGCTAATGCTAACTTGCAAGACTCTTGCTGCAAGACCAATACTAAGACTGGGAGCGCAATACCAAGACCAAGACCAGGTATATTGGTGCAAACCAAGACCAAGACTGTCTAAGTCTCGTCTTGTTCTTGCATTTGGGCAACACTACTACCCATGTTTTCTTCTGAATGTGTTTCGTTCTTATTAGTTCGTTCATCTCTATTCCTTGTCCTCTGATCATTCTCCATTTCTTTTTGTGTTCCGTAGAAATCGTTTTCTATCTGCTTTGAGAAACTCTGCCAGTGTCCCTTTTTTATTTGTCTAACTAAATTATTCCTTTCAATTCTGATTCGTTTATAGTGATTGTATGCCTGTTTTATTATTGAGTTAATGCCTCGACAACTAAGATCATTGGCATTGTACAGTCAGGTACCTAGTGTATTGTGTGTGTGTGTAGAGTAATTGTCTTAATACTTAGCAAAGTCGACGTCATTATCTTTGCTAAGAGACGCTAATTGTATCCGAACGTCTGCGGTCCCTCCGGTGAGTACCGATCGCACAAGGATAGAAATTATTTTCATTTATTAATTTTTAATAAACGAAAATTTCTCCACTCAGATGAGATACGAACTCACGACCTTTAGGTTTAAAGGTAGGCACTCTTACCACTGAGCCACAGAGGGGGTTTGTATGCCTGTTTGTTGTGTTCTGTAATGTAAAAAAGCTTTCTTCGTTTCATCACATTTTGTCTTCACTTTCTCTCTAAACCATGGTGTTTTCTTTTTTGATATGTTAGTGTTCGTTACTTTCCTCTCTCCAAGTGATTTTGTTGCTGCGTTAATTATACTATTTTTGAGTATTTCCCAGCTTTCCTCGATGTGATCGTTTTCTAAAATTTCATTCCAGCGATCTTCTCTGATATTCTTTGCCTGTCATCATCATCCAGCCTCAGAGTCCACTGCTGAACATAGGCTTCTTCCTCATGTTTCCAACCCCCTCTATCTTGCGCCGCTCTTATCCAGTTTTTATTGAGTCTTCTTAAATCGTCAGTCCATCTTGTAGGTGGTCGACCGACGCTTATCTTGTCTTCCCTTGGCCTCCATTCCAATAACCTCTTTGTCCATCGCCCATCTGTCATTCTGGCTATGTGTCCTGTCCATCTCCATTTTAGTCTGGCTATCTTCTCGATGATGTCAGTCACTCCGGTTCTTCTCCCGATGTCTTCGTTTGTTAATCTGTCTCGAAGAGTTATTCCTAACATAGACCGCTCCATTCTTCTCTGCGTGACTCTCAGTTTGGTAGCTGCTGCTTTTGTTAAGGTAAGTGTTTCTGCTCCGTACGTCAAGACTGGAGACGCACTGATCAAATATCTTTCTCTTTAGGCATGTGGCAGCTCACTTTTAAAAGTTTCTCTCAGTTTTCCAAATGCTGCCCACCCAAGCCGACTCTTCTCTTCAGTTTATGAGTCTGGTTATCTCTGCCATCATAATTTCATGTCCCAGGTATTTATATCTATCTACGAGTTCTATTTCTTTCCCACCAATACTGATGTTCTGGTTGGGCACCAAATTGGTCATGATTTTTGTTTCGAGATATTTATATTTAAACCTACATTTTCTGTAGCCACAACGAGTTCCTGTACCATCTCTCTTGCCATACCTAGATCTTCAGCTATTATAAGTATATCATCGGCGAAACGTAAGTTGTTTAGATATTCTCCATCTATTTTTATTCCCTTTGTCATCCAATCCAAATTATTAAAAGCATGTTCTAGCACCGTATTAAAAAGTTTAGGTGACATTGGGTCTCCTTGTCTAACCCCCCGTTCTATTTTTATGCGATTACTGTTAGTATGTAATTTGACAGTGGTTGTTGCCTGCAGGTATATTTGCCTGTATAGAATAACTATAGAATTAAAACCTATATAACATAATTTTACAAATTGTTTGTCTTTTTCTTCTTTTTCTCTATACATTTTTCTCTGTACACAAATATACAATTTTTGATCATTCTAAGACCAAAGTACCAACAAGTACCAACTAATTAAATGCGATATCGTGTATTATACATTCACGTTACATTTGACCTTTGTGTTTTCTGTCGTCGCATAGTACACTGGCTTCTCTGAAAAAATAATCTGATACAAGTTTTTTATAATCCGGATTTAATTTGTATGATTCTTTTAGAAGATGGTGCATTTGTTTAATACATAAATTAGCATTAACTAGATGTTTGTACGTGTGAACAGGCAAAAAGTTATGCACATAATTACGAGTGACATTGAAAATTTACTCATCTCGGCGTGTGAAGTCAAAGACCGTGGACTTCGTAGTTTTTCGAAAAACAATGAACCTGAATTTCTGCATTAAATTGGTTTCTGATATCTTCCGCATGGTTTAAAATACATTGATGCCACGTTTAAACAATATTTAATAATGAAAAAGCGATGGAGATACGAGGGGTATTTCACATAAAGAACCTCAAGAAGAACACAGTAGCACTGTGCAATTAACTGCTGCAAGTAGTGCGGCATATCTCTTTTGTGCACGAGGTAAAATATACTTTCATATTGTTACGAACATGCATTCAGCATGGCCCGTGTAATGGTTGTATCTCGAAACAACATCTCAGGCTTCGAGAACATTCGCGATGTATGAGCGCCAAACAACGAATTAGAGGTGGGACTACCCCAGAAGATTCGAGAATAATACTTTTTGGTATATATATATATATGTAACGATGTTATGAGTTAGTTTAGTTGATAAGAGAGTACCGAACTGTAAAGTTATAAATAAAAAATATATTTATATAAATTCGAACCGCTCGTTTTATTTAATCTCGCTACAATATATATCTTGTTTACAATATTAATACCATACGCCGAAGAAAACATTCTTCTTTCTTTTTGGTGTTTATCATCTGTGGATGTTGGCAGTCACGTTGGTCCATAAAACTTTGTTGACAGCTGCTCTAAATAGATGTATGGTAGTCATTCCTGCCCACTGTATGATGTTCTTCAACCACGATGTCCTTCTGCGCCCTAGAGATCTTTTGCCTTGTAAAATTAGTTGAATTAGTTGATACTTCTCATTGAGCATCACATGCCCTCAGTATGTCATCTTTCTAATTTTCACGATACGCATAATTTCCAGATCTCTATTCATACGTTGGATCACGGTGTTGTTTGTAACATGATGGATGTAGGAAATTATAAGCATGCAGTTGTAGCACCACATTTCGAAGGCTTCTAATCGTTTAGATGTTGCCTCTGTCAAGGTCCAGGCTTCGACTCCATATAAAAGGGAGGAAAATACATAGCATCTCAAGACTCGTGTTCTTATATCAATGTTCAGGTGCATATTACATAAAATCTTCCTGAGTCGATTGAAGACTTCAACCCCATTTTCATCCCTTTTCCAACGAGCCCTCGTATGTCATCCTACGTTAAGCCGTTTAACAGTTACAAGCTTAGCGCCTATGTGGCAATGTCTTTGCGTTTTATTTTTATCTTAACATATTCGTTACCACCTCCCCTTTCCATCGATACCTCACACGTTGTTGTACGTTGAGCCGTTTGGACGTTGCATGCTTAGTGTCCTTCTGGCATTGTCTTTTGCGTTTTGTTTTTATCTTAATCTATTAGTTATCACCTCCCCTTTCTATCGATACCTCACACGCTGTTGTACGTTAACCCGTTTGGACGTTGCAAACTTATTGTCCTTTTGGCATTGTCTTTTTGCGTTTGCTTTTGTGTTAACGTATTTCCCGTCTCCTCCCCGTTAAATCGAGCCCGCGTACGTCACAATCGAACCAATAACAAGGGAGATACGATATATCGCCGTTTGGCACAGTCTTTGCGTTTGATTTTTATCTCAACGTGTTTCCCGTCCCCTCCGCTTTCCAACGATACCTTACACGTCACGATCCGACGAGCCGTGACGTCTCCACCACAAAAAGAGACAAAAATGAGCAAAATCGACCTTGGAATTTCTTATGGAGATTTACATGGGAAAATGACCTGTTTTGTGCTCGTTCTCTTATTGCCCTTTTACTTACGACATCTTTTCCTGTGAGTGGTCCCATTCATTCCTTATTTAGGCTGCATCCAGGATCTGTAATTTTGTTGACTATTTTCAAGGGTTCATTATTAGCTGTGAATTGTTGCTGTATTACGTCGTTTTTACTTACTACAAGAATTTTGGTCTTGCTAAGGTTTAATTTCATGCCGTACCTATCTGTCACAGGCTTCCACTACACAGTCTATTAATGTTTGCAGATCCTTCGCATTATCAGCAATCAAAACCGTATCGTCTGCGTATCTTAAATTGTTTATGATTCCACCATTGATTTTTATACCTTCTCTTAAACTATCAATAGCTTCCCTGAACAGCATTTCTGAGTAAGTATTGAACAACGTCGGTAACAAAATGCAGCCCTAACGTACTCCCCGTTTTATCGTGAATTCTTGTAAGGTTTCGTTGTCTACTCGTGCAATCTCCCTTTGCTGTAAGTATAAATTTTTAATTAGGCGTAAATCTTTGTCATCAATATTAAATTCCTTTCAGTATCTGAAATAATTTTAGATCTGCACCTTGTCAAATGCTTTTCAAAGTCTATAAAAGCATGCGTAGACTTCGCAATTTACGTCTGGAGCTCTTTGTATCAATACATGTAGGGAAAATAGGACCTCTAGCGTTCCCAGTCCGCTTCTAAACCCAAACTGAACACTACTGATATTACCATGCTGTTTATTTTGTGATCTCCCTTTGACTTCGTTTCTTGTGGTTTCATCTTTCACTTCTGGATGTCCGGACGTTTTTGTGCTTTTCTTTATAGACTTTTTCATGTGGAGTTTGAAATGTCCTAATAAAAGATTATGGTCTGATGGAACATCTGCTCCCGGATATCAGTAGTCAATCTGGTTTCTAATCTTTTTTTTGAACAGTCAGATGGAGAGGTGTTCCTGGAGGACAGTCCAGGACTTTTCCGGTCTGAAATAAACTTCGTACATTTCATGTGCCAATCTTCTTATCATGCTTAAATCTAAATATTTGTGGTACCGGGGGATTCTTAGCACCCTCTGCCCAGTTAAGGGGTGCGTGCTCGGGACTAAGGGCTGTTTCTATATTGACTTGATCCATTATGACCAATGTAAATACCAAAGTAATTTCAGAAAATATAGAAGAACTACAGGTAAAAATTTTAGCATTCGACGATGTAAAAAAGTAAAAATTTGTATGAGGACGCTTTTAAATGATTTTGAACTATTGATTTGGAAAATGTTTCATTCTGAAACCTAATACATACAACACATCTATTTTATTTTGACTATTTATTTCTTTATATTTTTGGATGTTTCTGTCATAAGTTTTCTACAGTACAAGCATGCTGTAAAATTTGTTACTCCTTATGCACTTGTTAAGATGATATTTTTCGATTATTTCCTTTAAATAAGATAAAAATAGATACACCAAATAAACAAAAAAAGCCGGTCAAACAACACGAAAGAATAATGGTTGTAAGTTGTATACGTTATATTTATCGTCAGAATCGCCAGATGAAAGTCAGGTGCCGGCATATGGCATTTCTCCGCGATCAAAAAATTCAGCGTAAAATTTGAGGTAGGAATTTACTTGGCTTTCGGCCCAAATTATGATTTTTCTTAATTATTCATGTATTTGTCTCACGAAGATGAAAAAATATTATTTTCACACTGATATTCACGATACTCAGAAAGAAAACTAAATTTTCTTTCTCAGTATCGTGAATATCAGCGGTAATATCTAAAAAAATTTGAGCTACAGTTAAGAATTTTAATAAATTTTTTTATGTTTTTCAGTGTGCTAGTATGGAATCTATGAATTTGGGTGTAAAAAAGAAAAAGAGCTTCAAACTACTAAATTTTTTTATATCTGTGGATGTCGTAGATGGATTTTGATCTTTTTTTTTAATCTGTACGTACTACCAATTAAAAAAAGATCTTAAGAATATTGAAATGTTCAAGATATACTAAAAAGTCATCATCTATAGATACACAGTGAGTCTGTTACAGCCTAACCCGTTTTCGCTTCCTTTTGGATTGACAGAAATCGCCAGCGAACCTAACACAATTGCGACATTTGCAGACGACACATGCATTCTAGCACTCGGACAAACCCACGAGGATGCAGCAACTATGCTACAGAACTCTATTGAATAAATTAACATCTGGACCAGGCGATGGCGTATCAAATTGAATGAAACAAAATTTGTTCATATCAATTTTATTTACTAACAAAAGAGAAAAACATATCCCAGCTAGTATAAACAGAAACCAAATACCTTATGCAAATACGGCAAAATATTGGGTATAATATTAGATTCCAAGCTACGTTGGAAAGCACATATTAAAGAAAAAAGAGGAATTAGAAATTAAGTTCAGAAAGATGTACTGTTGATAGGAAAAAAATCCACTCTCTCCACTTATGACACATTTTTATTGTATAAGCAAGTCCTTAAACCGATATGGACATTGAGATACGGCTATGGCGCTGTATAAAAGAAAGTAACATTCAAATTATACAACGATATCAGAATAAATGAAGAATTATACAAAAGCCAGTTAACAGAAGAAGACAAAACACAAATTAGAGAACGCAGAGTAATGAACCAAGGATCCGAACTTCTGCCTACCATAACGATAGAAGAAGTGAAACGAACTCTAAAGGAAATAAAAAACAACAAGGCTCCGGGAGATGACCAAATAGTAATAGAAGCTGTTAAAGTAGGAGCAAGAAACTGCTGGAAGTAGTAACTGAACTATTCAACCTATGTCTAAACCAAGGTATTGTCCCTACAAAATGGAACAATGCAATTACTATCCTAATACACAAAAAAGGAGATATATCAGACCTAGAGAATTATAGACCGATAAGTCTGTTGTCACATCTCTACAAATGGTTTACCAAGATCATCACAAAACGTTTAGAACGAAAATTATTAGATTTCTATCAATCTAAGGAGCAAGCTGGGTCTAAGAAAGGTTATGGAACAAATGACCACCTACAAGCACTTAAAATACTAATTGAAAAATGTGTTGAATATAATAAACCACTCACGTTGATTTTCATAGACTTCAAGAAAGCTTTTGATACCGTGGAATTACCGGCAGTATTAAAGCCGAGTAGACTATAGATATACAAATTTGATAAAACATATATACAACAACGCAATAGCATCTGTTAAACTCCATGACTTTACCGATAAATATAGAATTGAGCGAGGAATTAGACAGGGCGACACCATCTCCCCCCAACTATTCACTGCAGCTCTGGAATATGCCTTTAAAAAACTAGATTGGGCTAAAAGGGGAATAAATATTGATGGTGAATACTTAAGCCACTTGCGTTTTGCAGATGATATTGTCATTATAGCCGAGAGTTTAAATGAAGCTCACAAAATGATGGAAGAACTAAAACAGGCAATAGAACAAATAGGCCTGAACATAAACTTTGAAAAAACAAAATACATGACCAATTTAGTTCCAAGTGATGTCATGAGGGTAGATGGGAACGAAGTACATCAGGTCTTTAGCTATATCTATTTAGGGCATGAAATTAGAATAGGAAAAGACAATCAAACTTGTGAGATCCAGCGTCGCATAGGCTTGGGATGGGCAGCATTTGGCAAGATGCGAGGTATTCTAAAAGGAACGCTACCGATTTGCTTAAAGAAAAAGGTTTACAACCAATGCATACTACCAGTAATAACATATGTTCCGAAACAATAACTTTAACCAAACATTCTGCAAATAAATTGAGAGTAACCCAAAGAAAAATGGAAAGAGCAATGTTGGGAATAACTAGAAGAGATATGGTACCAAATAGGATAGTGAGAGAGAGGACTAAAGTGACAGATGTCATAGAAAAAATTGCACAAGCCAAATGGAGATGGGCTGGACATATAGCACGTTTAAATGATAATAGGTGGACAAAAGACTCATAGAATGGAGACCTAGAGAAGACAGTCGGAAATTGGATACAGAAGGCGCAAGATAGAGAACAGTGGAAGAACATGGAGGAGACCTATATCCAACAGTGAAGGCAAGAGGTTGAGGAATGATGATGATGATGATGATGATCAGAATAAATTATTAAGGAACATCGTTAACGCTCCATGGTACTTCAGAAACTGTTATCTTCATCGAGACCTTCAGATGGATACAGCCATAAACAAAGGCTCTTCAACCACGTGAATGTCGAGGCCATCAAACTCCTAGACAACGCCAACCAGATAAGAAGACTTAAGAGAACGAAGCCGTTTGAGTTAGTGCTATAAGTGAGTAAAAGTGAAAAAGCAGAGAAAAGTGCGGCTTAAGTGTACACGTTAGCTAGTATTAGAGCCTAAGGAATATTGCTGAATGTAACCTTGAAGTTTTTTGTAATATTTTGTATATAGAACTAACTTGCTTATTGATCATAGTTAATGATCAGATTTCAATCATCATAAGATTCCTGTTGTGAGTTTTTATTAAATAAAAAAAACATTTAAAATCTGTTTGGACTTCTCAGGTTTTGTCAGTACATTCTTTGAGTATTTTTAAGTACAAAGGAATACTTAACTCAGAATTGACAAAAAGAGGAGTTTGCTTGTTTTGGCAGTAAGCCGACGATATACCCATTTTATGTACCCTGTAAATAATAATATACAGGGTGAGTCATGAGGAACTTTACATACTTCTACCATATGTAGAGTCCCTCAGGGAGCATATCATGTGGCCACTAAAAAATGTCAACTCCTCTTCTTTATTAATTAACAGGGTGATTTGTGTAATTGACCATTTATTTCATTTTACTGTAGTGTTTATACGGCTCATTTGATTTTTTTAATTTTTGCATGATACAATACACTACTATCAAGCATTCGACTGGTATTAGCTAAACTAAAAAATTCCAGGACTGGCTTTGGAAAAATTAATTTAGGAATTCGTATTAAATATTACACCCTGTGTATATTTTTTTTAAAATGCAATAAGTGATTTTCAAACTACATAAATAGCCAATGAAAACGACATATGCGACAATGTTGTCGCACTTTTACCAAAAATAGAACAACCATAATGAAGTATCAAATTATAAGGTATTAATTTAAACAAATGTTATAAATTTCAAACATTTTAATTAAAATGAGTTCCTACAACATAATCTAATACGTAGAAAATTAACATCTTTACTGTCACTTTGTATTATCTCTACGATAGAATCAATTGTTTTTCAATTTTAAATTTTTACTCATAGATCGTATTGGGGCATTATTTTCGATAAATAATAAATAAATTGATTAAAAAGTCAAACCTCTTGTATGTGTTAGTTTTTGTTGATTGTAAATGATTAAAATTGTATGTCAAATAATAATACATTACATCAACTGTACTAAATAAAAATAAATCTAAAAAAGTTTAAAATGAAGGTTGGCGTTGACCGTTTGACGTATCTTGATATTTTATACCCATTGTCATTATTGTCATTATCAATTGTTATTTATGTGTACAAGAATACATATTCTTCTGTCATATCTACGTTAAGTACATTGTGTTAGTTTTGGTAGAGCTTTTGTTACTTTCGTTCAAAATGCCACATCAGTTTTCGACCACAGAATATGCAGACATAATATTTGTTTACGGATTCTGTAATGGGAATGGTAGGGCTGCTAGTAGAGAATATCGCAGAAGATTTAATAATCGTCGAACTCCCAGTCATCCAACATTTGGGTCAGTTTTTAATTATTTGCGAGAAAATGGCACTTTTCCTAGTGGAACAAGAGAGCGACATGTAGATGAAGCGCAGGAAGATGACATTATGGACGCCGTTACTATAAACCCTACAATAAGCACTAGACAAGTAAGTCGAGAACTCAATGTTACTCAATCAAAAATAAGTAGAGTCTTACAAAAAAATATTCTATACCCATATCACATTCAAAAGTTCAGCGACTACATGCTGGAGATGAGATCGATAGGTGGAATTTTGTAGATGGATTAACAATAATCGACCAACACTATACAGGACACTAATTTACAGATGAAGCCCAATTTACCAGAGCCGGGATAAATAATTCATGAAATTCACATGTGTGGGCAGAAGAAAATCCCCATGCTATTCGAGAACGTCGTTCTCAGTTAAGGTTTTCGGTTAACGTGTGGATTGGTGTCATAAATAACCAATTAGTAGGTCCTCACTTTTTTGATGGTCCTTTAACAGGGCAGGTCTATTTGAACTTTCTACAAAATATTTTGCCGAATTTGCTTGCCAACGCGAACGTTGCTATCCGAGGGATGTATTTTCAGCATGATGGGACACCCCCAAATTTTTTACTGGCAGTGAGACAACATCTCAATAATGTTTATGGCAACAGGTGGATAGGACGTGCAGGTCCTATGCAGGTCTTGTGGCCTTCAAGATCCCCTGATTTCAATCTAGTTGATTATCATATATAAACGATCCCCAGAGTATCCGTCATTCAATACGTCAATTAACAATTCGGCAACAAAAATGTGTACAGGCTGCAGGGTTCCATTTCGAAAATCTATTTTGAATTATTTTTATTTTGTTACCATTATTGTATCTTTTCCAGTTCTAATTTATGGGTTTATTATAACTATGTACATATTTTTAGTTTTTTTTTTTAAATTGTTCTTCGTTATTGTTAGTAGTTACTGTTTTTTATTGTGCAGTGACTCAGTTTACAATTTCAATTAAAAATTTGAAATTTATAACATTTGTTTAAATTAATTACCTTATAATTTGATACTTCATTATGGTTGTTCTATTTTTGGTAAGATTTGATCGTTCACTAAAAATTTAATAAAAGTGCGACAACATTGTCGCATATGTCGTTTTCATTGGCTATTTATGTAGTTTGAAATCACTTATTGCATTTAAAAAATATATATACAGGGTGTAATATTTAATACGAATCCCTAAATTAATTTTTCCCAAGGCCAGTCCTGGAATTTTTTAGTTTAGCTAATACCAGTCGAATGCTTGATAGTAGTGTACTGTATCATGCAAAAATTTAAAAAATCAAATGAGCCGTATAAACACTACAGTAAAATGTAATAAATGGTCAATTACACAAATCACCCTGTTAATTAATAAAGAAGAGGAGTTGACATTTTTTTAGTGGCCACTTGATATGCTCCCTGAGGGACTCTACATACGGTAGAAGTATGTAAAGTTCCTCATGACTCACCCTGTATGCATCCACACCCGAAACTGCCTACTTCTACAATTTTATTAATCCATGACGATTGCGAAAACGCTATAGTTATTATTGAGGTCCATAAAATCCAAAAGACTTGGCTGGGTATTATTTACCTTATTTATCTCTATTAGGGGTGATATAGATTCAGTAATCAATATTCAATCTGAAATGATCCTCGCAATAATACATTATGAACAACCATAACAAATTCCATATCGTCCTTTATTACCTTTTGGTATGATTTTTACAACAAACAACACCGGCAAAAATCGCTCGTTGTTACAAAACGCCGTATTACGCAACAGAGTTAATATGAAGCTGGTTTGCATTGGGTAATCTTGAGGTGAATGAACATGTAACCTTATAAAATTCACCTACTCGCGTCGATTTATTATGTACAATCGCCGGCTGCAGTGCACTCCCCAAAAATTTCTATAATTAATGATTCACGCATTTTATAGATTGTCTCAATACACAACTTTTATTTCCTTGACACTCTTTACGCATATTTCCTTTCTTTTATAGTTTCTTGAACTTTTGTTTAATCACCACTAGATTATTTTTATATTCTTTTTTGAAGTTATCCATTTATTATTTTAAATGTAATCTCTCTATTAGTATATTATAATATATTACCATTTGGTATTATAATCACACCTTAGCATTTCGGTTTTGTCAACTCTATTTGAAGGGTACAGGGAAAAATAAGGTATGTCACTTTTTACTGAAAATCTCGGTGGAGGCGCCATTAAATTCTTCGAATGACGACCTATATTTTAGAGTACTAAAATTGGGAAAAAACTACCGTATTATGCCGTAAAACAATGTCTAAAACTTAAGCTTAGTCCAAACGTCCAGGGGAAAAACCAGCGATGTGACGTAAACAACAACATGTTTGTTTGTGTGAATATTAATAAACGATTATGGCTAATAGTGATCCGGAGGCGTCCATTGAGAACAAAACTATGCCTTCAAGAAAAAGAAAGACTACCGGCCAGATCTCAGAGGTCTCTAAAATGATGAAGTTATCGACTAATGAAGCTGGACAGCCTTGTAACTGCTTAAGGTAGAAGTGCTTTAGAAATATTGAGAAATTTTCATGCTCTGCGATCTCATGATGAGAAAAATTATTGTTTAATTACGCTCTTACCTGTCCAGCATATAAGGTCTCGTCGAAACGAGAATACTGCCAGTTTCCATGATACAAGTTTGTCTGTGATTGTGATATTCCGGTGTATGCCAAAGGTTTTTGTTCCATTCATGGGATTACAAAAATAAAATAAATTATATAAAGGAAAGCAAGAAAGGAATTATATAAAGTGGTGTACGACTATCCTAAGGATAGACGTGGAAGGCATACTGCAACAGATAGGAAGCTGGACGAAGTAACAAAAGGTTTAGTATGTGACCACATCAACATTTTTAAGAGTCGTCAGAGCAACTATAGCCTAAAGTAACAAAAAAGATTTATTTACCAGAAGAGCTCACAATCAAAAAAGTTTAACCTCTTTAATGAAACGCATCTAAATGCTAAATTCTCATATGAAACGTACGAAACAATTTTTATTAAGGAATTTAATATTGCTTTTGGATACCCCAGAAGTGACACATGCGCAACGTGTGATGAATTTAAAATTAAGCTAAAAGTTTGACTGATAACTGATGAACTTAGACAATTAACTGTTATGAACTACTAACTACTACTAAGGATTTCCACAGTTTTCACTATCTTCCTTCACTCAACCATTTTCTCCAATTTTCCCTGTCATTCCAGTCTCCATCTCGCAGGGTTCTTTTCTCCATAGCCTCGTCGATTTCGTCTCTGAATGACCTTCGGGGTCTTCCTCTCTTTCTTATCTTCCTCTCTTGTTTATCCAGCGTCCTCTGTCCGTTTTTCTGACGTGGCCGTACCAGGATAGTCTCTTCTCCTCTATATAGTCGATTATGTCTGATTGCACTCCCATTCTCCGCTTAATCTCTGCGTTTTCAATTCTGTCTCTTTTTGTAAGTCTACAGCTTCTCCTCAGGAACTCCATTTCTACTGCTCTTATTCTACCTCTATTTCTCTTGTTTATTGTCCAGTTTTCGGACCCATATGTCAGGATACTTCTTGTCAGGGTATTATATATTCTCTTTTTTGTCTTTATCGTAATGTTCTTATCCCACAGCACTGAATTTAGTTGTCTTATACAGTTTCTTGTTTGTTTTAGTCTGTTGTTTATATCTTCTTCTGTTGTTCCCTGGTTCGATATTATGGTTCCTAAATAGTTGAATTTATCTGTTTCATTTACTTGTCTTCCCTCGTCTCTAGGTTTCTCATATCCTTGTTTTCTGTTGTTAGGTATTCGGTTTTCTCTAAGTTTATTTCCATTCCGTTGTTTTTATATTCTTCTTCTAGTTTTCTGAGCATAAAACTGAGATCTTCTTCATCTTGTGCGATGACTACTTGATCGTCGGCAAAACTTAAGGTGTATAGGTATTCGTCTCTTACTGGTATGCCCATTCCTTCGCACTTTCTCCTCCATGGTTTGAGTGTCTTTTCCAAGAATATTTTAAACAGAGTAGGGGACGTAGCACAGCGTTGTAGAAGTCCTTTTGTCGTCTTAAATGGATTGTAGGCTTTATTTCCACATTTAATAGCTACTTTGTTTTCTTTTCATATTTTTTCCTGTTTCCTTTCTTATGTATGGATGTGATGTATGCTTGTGTCCATTCCGCAGGTATTTCCTCTCCATTTAGTCCTCTTTCAAACATTCTGTGTAGCATGCGGAATAACTTTTCTGTTCCGTTTTTAATTAGTTCGTTTGGTATCCCTCCGGGTCCTTTGGCTTTTTTGTTCTTCAATGTCTTGATTGATCTCTTGACTTCTGTTAGACTTATTTCTATTTGGTCGTATGTCCCATTTCCTGCATGTTCTGTATTCTCTTCCTGAAATTGGGGACGGTTTTCTGTAAGTAGTTCTACGTAGTACTCTTGCCACTCGTTTTCACTAATTTTGCCGAACTGGGTTTTCTCTGTCTTATTTCGTTGGAGTGCTTTTAATATTTGCCATGATTCCGAATTTCTTGTTCCGATATGTCGTTCTATCTCTGTGCATGCTTGTTCCCATTGTTCGTTCTTTTCATTTGTTACTTTCTTCTTCTTTCTTGTTCTTTACCTCTCTGTTTTTCGCTCTATATAGGTCTAAGTCTTCCTGTTTTTTGGTGTTTAGGTATTTTATGTGTAGTTTTTTTTTTCATTTATATATTTATACATTTCAATGTGTCTTCCCTTAATTTGATATTCTGATGGGTGTTCCTTTGGTCGTCTTCTCCAATAGCTTCTAAGGCCGCTGAAATCAGGAAGGTTTTTATGTGTTCATGCATTTCATCTAACGTGTAGTAACTGAATTCTTCTAGTTTTTGGTCTAGTCTTCTTAGCTTTCTCTGTTTTTGTCTACGGTTTAGTTTCGAAGCCGGGTTTGTTAAACTCAAAGCAGAAGTGCCCCCCCGTATCCGATGGGGCTGTTAGGGCTGTTAGCGATGTACTTGATTCTTTTAATGCTACATATGCCTCTCGTACAGCGTTTTTCATTCTCATAACAATATTAATATTATTAGCATAGGCCAGGATTTGCACTGATTTATTATATTATGGATCCAATGATGTGATCTGTGACATACGTATTCTAGTTCTCCAGAACTAGATTGAACAGTATACAGAAGAAAGGGTCACCCTGGCAAATCCCGTTATTTGTTTTAAAAGGTTCAGACAGTTCCCCTGAATTCGTACTCTACATTCAACTTTTTCAAAAGTTAGCTTTGTTAAATTTACCAACTGATTTGGTATTACTAGCTCTCTCATTGCTTTGAACGTTTCTCTTCTATTCACAGAGTCGTAGGTTGCTTTGTAGTATATAAATATGTGATGAGTATCAATGCCATATTCCAGTGTTTTTTCCAAAATTTGTTTCAGGATTGCAATCTGATGAATTGTCGATTTACCACCTCTGAAACCAGCCTGGTATTTTCCTATTATCTGTTCTGCATATGGTGACATACGACGGCATAGTATTGTGGAAAATATTTTATACGCTGTATTTAGAAGAGTAATTCCTCTGTAGTTTAGAGCATTCAAAGATGTCTCCTTTTTTGTGTATAGTCCAAAGTAGTCCAATATTCCAATCATTGGGGAGGGATTTCTGTGTCCATATTTCTTTTATAAGCTGCTGTAATGCCATTATGGTATCGTGGCTACCTTCTTTATATAGTTCAGATATCTATTCCTGGTAATTTGTTTCTGGCTAGTTTTTTAACTGCATTTTTAACTTCAAGTTAAATTATTTATATGTTGACAAATAAATAAACATCAAAAAATACATTGTCTTTTTTAGTTCAAAAATAAAGACGGCTGTTTTTGTCTGTTTTAGGTGACAGTGCTGCTTTGTTCCTGTAAAACCGTGAGTGATGCAGATTTTTTTGGGATAAATCCGCCTTTAGTTTTCGTAAAACAAAAAAACTGTAGTTATAAATTAACATTATTATTAATGTTAATTTCTGTTTTATGTAAACTACTGTTTATATTCTCTTTTTGAAATCTAAAATAATTGATTTTGGACATTAAAATTCAATTTACTCAGTTGTGAAAAGAAATGACATATCTGGTTTCTTCCCTGTCCCTCTATTTATTATCAAGTGTCATAAAGTACCAACTTTCTCATCTGTAAAGAGTTTTTACAATCATTTCTTTGAACCAAGGTTTCTGTCATAGTCTTCCTTATATATTTTTCTCTTTATCTGTCTCTTTCCTTGTATTGATTTTTCGATTTTTTGATATTATAATAATGTGTAATGTAGTTTACATCTGTCAATTTTTTTCCTTGTTTCTTTGATTGAGCATTATACGTGTTAAATAATTTTTGGTGTGCGTGTCGATTTGTAATTTGTATTATTGTGTAATATGTGATGGTTTCTTTGCTTTATTAGATTATGCGATTTTTTTCTTGCTTTTGATATTAATGCACTCAACTCCATTGGCACTCAACGTAGAGCGTTGGGTTACAATATCTTGTAACAATGTCTGGTAATAACAATGTTTTCTCGTTACAATTAACACATTTTTACAGATGCAAATTCATGACCTCTACTAAAAATTTCCCAAATAGTCCTCGTATACAGTTAATAAGGAAATTTCCTGGAAAAGTTTTGAGAAACAACATTAATTTCCGCAGTGAACTTTACAAACCTCAAGAGAGAAGACCTACATTGCGTATTCAGGAAGTTTTGCAATGTTAAATAAAAACCCAAAAAGAGAATCAAAAATTATTACGCAACGGTTTTCAGTTTGACGAAAGTCTTTGAGTCGTCGAAGAAAGGAGCACCGAGTTTTAGGAAACTGGGTTAAAACAAATTAAATGAAGTTGTTATTTGTTTCATTGTTGAATTTTGTTAAAGGAAAATTGAGGGTGGGATACTAATTTGTTTCCGGTAAATAAGGGAAGTTGCGCTAAAGAGTTTTATTCAAAATATCTTAAAGATCTACTTCGAATTCATCAAAAAGTTTAATTTGGAGGTTTTTCGTTTCCACAACCGCGCTGATCTCGTATAATCCTCTCTGTAATATTTTTCAATATATTATTCTTCAATACTAACTTTCTGATTGTTTTGGTGTGCAAATTGTATCTTACAAGTTACTTTATATGGGTTCCTGCATACAAATCTTAAATTATTCAAGATATTACATCCAAAATTTTTGTTAGAAGGCTCAATAAATTATATTCCTGTAATATTCAATAGTAAACAAACGATTGTGGACGTGTATATGTAACTATTTATAAAATTTCAGACAGAATATAATAGTAAACAGATAATCCGGAAACAGAAACAGTCGCCAACAAGCAGACGAATAAACAATTTTCGTACGAGGTCTGCTATATAAATTAAATTTGATATCAATACCGCAAAAACGTAATACCCTAAAAATTTTAATATTATTGAATCTCCCACTACAAATTGTAAAAAATAGTATTTGTCATTTAGATTTTTATATCAGAAGTCGTCGAGAGGACTATTAGCACAAAAATTCAACTTTCGGGCCTGATTTTGCACTAATTGACTTATTTTTATTCACAAAAATTACAAGAAGGTACGTTTTGAATTCAATTTGTACACCACTGAGAAACTTTGTTTTGGATGGTAGAAATGAACGTGGCGAAATACTGTTAAGGTTCATGCTGCAACATGAACTATCCCAAGTGAATATTTTTTTCAAAAAGAAACCACAGAGAAAATGGACATGGGAAAGTCCTAATGGAAAAACTCAAAACGAAATAGATTTTATTATCACGGACAAAAAACACATCGTTAAAGATATCACGGTTCTAAACAATCATCAGATGTAGATACTTTTCAGAAATGTATTTCCGACATACTTAGTAGGTAGTCCTGAAATAAAAAATAATATAGACTACGTAAATAATAAATGAGCAAATGCCTTACTGAAAAGTCAAAACAAATTCTGTCCTAGAACTCAAAAAGAAGAGAAGATTAGCCAACATACCATGCAACCAGTACAGAAAAGAAGAGAAATGAAAAGCGAGAAGTATGAAAATATTGAGAAAAAAAAGAATAGGAGCAATGCAGATAATAAAGATTAAAAATAGAAATGGTCATGTTACAACCAACAGAGACTTACAACCCTCAAAATAGTTGAAGACTTCTACAAATTGCTGTACACAAGCCAACACGATGCAAATAGAAGAGAAGATCAAGTACCAGAAATATTAACAAGGAAAAAGGGCATTTTCAACCATGGATCAGAACTATTACCGGAAATCACAAGAGCCAATAGAGCAAGTGGGAATTTCATACCGGATTTGGAAGAAATGATCACCTACAAAGCATTAAAACGGTAATAGAAAAGACTATCAAATACAATCGATTTGATAAAATCCTGGAAGCACTACAAGCATGCCGCATTAACTATCGATATACAAGGTTAATTTACAATATACACAAGAACGCAACTATGTCGGTAAAACTACATAAAACCACGGATCATATCCCAATTGGCAGAGGAGTCCGACAGGCTGATACCACAGTATAAAGAGGAACCTCTTAGAATAAAACTTAATAAAACTTAGTAAAAAACTTAACTGGGAAGAGAAAGGCCTGAATATTGACGGTAGAAGATTAACAAATTTGAAATTCGCAGACGACATAGTTTTGTTCTTGGACAACCTAAAGGATATGTGTACAATGCTACATGAACTTCAGTTAGTGTGTGCCAGTGTGGGTCTTAAAATAAACATCTTCAAAACCTAATTATGTAATGCTAACATAATTATAAACCCAAAATTTATAACACCTAATACTTAACGGAAATATCAATATTTGAGACAACGAAGTAGAGCTGGTGGAAAAATACATATACCTTGGACACGAAATAAAGATCACAAGACAACCAAACATTCGAACTACGAAGACGAATAATCCTAGCATGGGCTTTACGAAACACAACAGCCGATTTAATATAATATCAGTATATCCTGAAGATATGGTGCCAATTTTGGAAACAAAAATAGGCCATTCGCAAAGCCTTAACCACTGGTTACCAGAAGATAAGCAAAAGTTTTATGTCAACATAATAAATTCCTGAATAGCTGCTGCATGGTTGTTTGTCCTGACAGACCCCACCCGATCAAATGTGTAACAATATTTGCACTGCTTCTTAGTTGTATTTTTCTTGCAATCTTGTTTTCACTTGGCATCCCTGTGCATTTTTATGAACTGGATTATTTGGTTGTTCCGAGAAAATACGTCAGTTCACTGACTGCCGTATCATATATACCGAAGAAAGGAAAAAATGTGATTGCTGTTTCCACTGTGCACAGAGATGATCGGATTGAGGAAGATACTGGTGATCAGAAAAAACCAGAAATAATTAATGTTTATAATTCCACAAAGAGTGGAGTAGATGTTGTAGACAGAATGATCACATCATATAATGTTTCCAGAAATACGAAACGTTGGCCAATGGTAGTAGTTTATAATCTCCTTAATCTCGCAGTAATTAATGCATTTTTAATTTACAAAGGCAACAACCCAGATAGAGAATTTTCCAAAACACGAAGATTATTCCAAAAAAACCTAGGTATGGAATTGGTACAGGAGAACGACGGAGAGCAGTTGACACGCATTTGACAAAAGCTGTACGTGCTTCGGCCTTGAGACTCCCAGGCATTGAGCCGTTGTACCAGAGCCCCAGCCAGGTAAGAGAGGAAATTGTAAATATTGCAAAAGACGCAAAACTTGCTTTTTTTTGCAAAATTTGCAAATCCTGGCTATGTATGGACCACATAATGGCATGCTGCAAAGATTACTTGGAAAATTTGACCACAAAAGTTTGACCACTGTAGTTTGTGTCCACAATTTAATTTTTTACTTTATATATGGTTTTATAGTACTTTGTTTGTTTATAATTAAAGTTTTAAATATTTTTTTTTTATTATTTAGTCGCTGTTCACAAATTTGAAAAAATATGCGTTGAAATTGTAAACATTGTTAAAATTTACCTAATACAGCTTAAAAAAAATTTGGAATTGTTTCTGTAATAAACATTATATAGTAAATCATTTGTTTAAAACATTCTGATGCGAAATTAGCAATAAAATGTATGCTGTTGCTCGGGAGGCGGTATTTCATTTTGGTCCTCACAGACCACGCCCGACTGTTTCAGACTGGTCACCCGATGAACGGAGGGTTAAGAAGAAGAAAGGACCTAAATTATTTTTTTTTTGAAAAATCTCTACAATAAAGAAAATCCAAAATTCTAGATTGATTTGATTAATACACACCTTTAACCGAACCATACTCATGAAAAAAAGAATAAAAAGTTTTAAATATCAACAGATTAAAAGATAACCAACAGTTTTCTGTTTTTCTCAAAATTTGAAAGGATCACTTAATCCCTTTAAGAAATAATCGATTCAATTACAATTACGTGATTTATTCCCAAAATATAAAGCAGTCAATGTGGAACATGCCATAAGAAAAAAGTTTCAGAACCATAACAGCTAATTCAAGCTTTG
This sequence comes from Diabrotica balteata, assembly GCA_918026665.1. NCBI lineage: Eukaryota > Metazoa > Arthropoda > Insecta > Coleoptera > Chrysomelidae > Diabrotica > Diabrotica balteata. Next base: position 4,695,611 of record OU898277.1, on the reverse strand, counting down.
AAAACTGTAAGACCAATAAAAACAGTTATAACAACTGTTCTGTGGTATTTTATCTATGATTCCTTATTTACAAACATTCGTTACGTCTGGGATTACGCAAAATATTAAATGTTTTATTAGAAAACTGCATTATATAGTAAAGGTCATACAATCTGCGTATTAAAATGTTTTGAATGAATAAATTTATGCTAAACTCCGCAGTTTGTTGATTAAAAAACCGCAACTAAACATGATCCAAGGACTACGACACGCGAACCCGCCTCACAGACTTTATTTACCACAAAACAAGCGATATTGTGAAAGAACAATACGATCATGAATGTCTGTCAACGATGGAATGTTTGTGGTTCAACAGTCTTGAATTTTTTAATAATAATGTTACTTGAAAAATTGCGAAAATAAAAAGTGAAAAAAAATGATTGCTTTCATTTTACTTATAGGCCACACTGAAGTACTGCACGTTGTATCACCTCTTAACATCCGGACTAGGTCATAGTTATAGCCCAACCAGTCTCAGACGATCAAAACACGAAGTTGTAGGAGATGTTTTAGTAAAAAGTTTCTCTTAAAATGCAAATTAAATAAATATACAAAAAATCAAATCACTTTTTTCTAAGATCATTAAATTAAACGTATCAGATCAAGCTAAAGCGGCCACTATACTACTCTCGAAGTTGATCGAAGTTCAGCGAGTACGAGAGTGTAGACAGGTACTTCATGCGACTTCGCTTCGCCTTGTTCTACTTCTGCCGAACCGACTTTGTGATAAAATGTTGTTTTCAACGAGAAAGGACGTAAGTCGGGCTCTTAAAAGTCTCTCAATAATTTTGGATAGAACCGGTAGTAAGGCAATAGGTCTATAGTGGCAGACATTAGATTTATCACCACCCTTATGAAGAGGAATAATAATGGCTGTCTTTAGGCACTCTGGAAATATACATTTTTTAAAGTGTATCGTTAATTAGTGAGAGCAGGACTTCAAACACATTTTTTGGGAGATTTAAAAAACTGGAGCCTTAAATTACATTTTGTGGCGCATTTGTTTTTTCTTCTTATAGTGCCTATCCGTTACAGATGTTGGACACTATTTGGCTATTCTGACTTTGTTGACTGCTGCCCTGAAAAGTCAGGTAGTGGTTAAGTTAAACCAATTTTGCAAGTTATGCAGCCAGAATATTCTTCATCGTCCTGGACCTCTTTTCCCATGCACTTTACTTTGAAATATGGTCCGAAGTAGGTTATATCGTTGTTCATTGCGCATTATATGGCCCAGGTATTCCAGTTTGCGACGTTTTATGGTTAAGACTAGTTCGCGCTCTTTACCCATTCTATGTAGTAAGTTCGTTGGTAACTCTGTCTATCCAGGAAATCCTCAACATGCGTCTATAGCACCACATCTCAAATACTTCAAATCTCCTCAGTGATGCTTCAGTTAAGGTCCATGACTCCACGCCATATAAAAGAACGGAGAATACATTTTAGTAAACAAACTTTTACTTCCAATTTTATATCGTGGCTGTTAAAGATTTTTTCATTTTGACGAAAGATCTGTCGATTATTCCCACTCTTCATTTTTGCACCCAGATAACAAAAGTTGGTGATTTGTTTTTGTTGAAAGGTTGTTGGTTAACTAGTAATTGATCAGGTGGTATCCTACTTTTGCTTATAACCATGTATTTGGTTTTTTTGATGTTAAAATCAAGCCCAAACCTGCTACTTACTTCTGCCACCCTCGAGACAAGTTTCTGCAGACCTTCAAGACTGTCTGCAAAAATGACAGTATCATCAGCGTATCTTATGTTGTTCAATCGTTCTCCGTAAGTATTCCCTCGTCTATGTCCGTTAGCGATAGGTTCATAATGTAATGCTCTGTAGCGCTCTGAAGATGTATTGAACAATTATGGGGACAATATACATCCCTGTCGCACACCTCTTTTATCTTTATCTCGTCTGTTAACTGATCCCCAACTCTAACAGCTGCAGTTTGTTCGTAATAGATATTATTTATTATATGGCGATATCTGCTGTCTAGACCAATTGAATTTAATATTTTCATTAGTTCGTCATGTTTTATTCTATAGAACGCTTTCTGGTAATCAACAAAACACACATATATATCACAATTCACATATCTACATCTAGGAAAGAGAAATTATATTACAAAAAGTGCCTCTCGAGTACCCAATGCATCCCTGAAGCCGAATTGTGTGTTTGTCATGTGTTCTTCACACTTTTTATATATTCTTTTATGCATAATTTTAAGTTTTCAGGAGATGGCTCATAAGGCTTATTATTCGATAATCTTCACATTTTTTGGCATTGGGTTTTTAGGGATTGTTATAAAAGTTGATCTTAGCCATTGTTGAATCCTTTGAGCTGTGGATATATCGCCGTATTCTACGGATATCCTGGACAGACCACATCACTAACGTGGAAGTAATGCAGAGAATAGGCAAAAGCAAAGAAATAATTTTCACCGTAAAGAAACGGAAGCTTGAGTACCTACTTCGGACATCTCATGAGGCATACTAAGTACCGGCTGCTACAGTTAATAGTCCAAGGAAGAATCGACAGTAGGAGGGGACCGGGAAGAAGACGACACTCGTGGATGCATAACCTGCGACAATGGTTCGGACTAACATCGACCGAACTGTTCAAAGTAAACAAAGTCAAAATAGCCTTGTTAATAGCCAACGTCCGAAACGGATAGGGCAAAGGAAGAAGAAGAAGCCATTGTTGGGGTATTTTTCCACTGGCATATATTGTTGAAGATCAAACTAAGTCTTTGTACTTCGTCTTTATCCATAATTTTCAAAGATTCTAGTAGAACTCGTCTGGTCCTGCAGCTTTTCCCTCCTTTATGTTCTTTATAGGAGCTTCTACTTCCGCTTCGAGAATAGATGGTCCGGTATCGTCATTTTTATTTTGTGTGATAGTGATATTCCTATCGTCTTCACATGTTGTCACATAGTTCATCCATGTTGTTTTTGTTTCATCAATATCAACTATTAGATTTCCTTGAGCGTCTGTTAAGTGTCCCGACCTTTATGATTTATAGATGACTGCTGCTTCTTTGATCTTTTTGTGGAGGTTGAAGGAATCGTGTTTACGTTCCAATATCTCGATTTCTTCACTCTGTTCTTCCAGATTTCTATTTTTAGCTTCTCTGCCAGCTTTTTTTATCTCTTTGTCTAGAAATTGATATGCAATGTAGTCGCTTATGCAACGCTTGGATTTTCTTCTTCTGTCCATCATCTGTAATATACCGTCGGTCATCCATCGCATTTGTTTGCTAGTGCAAAATGTGTCTAGATTTTTTATAGTTCTAGCCTCCCAGTCAAAATACGCCAATAATGATAAAAAATGTTCTTACGCCTACAAATAATTTTATTTTACTAACCCTATCTGTCTATTTTTTATTAATTATTTAAATATACACATCCATTGTTCGTTTGTTTTATTGCAAACACTAAGATTGGTAGATAAGTTAATGAGCAAGTACATTCACCAAGTATTTTGAAGTATGACAAGGTTATCGATACAATTAGTAGTGATGAATCATCGAAGAAGTGTAAACAATTATCAGATTTATTTTATTATACGGTTTGTCCTTCTTGTAATATAATACACTATAGACAATGCGAAAAGCTCAGGTTCGTTCGGAAAAATATTCTCATGAGATTTTTTTGCATTATCCTTTCATTAGATACCTCAAAATTAGGTTCGTTTTCTTTTAAACAAATTGTAACAATAAATTTTTTCGGTACGGACAATTTTTTTTTTGAGTTTTTTGATCATTCTGAACAAAATAAATCTATTGTAGTTTTTTTGTAGACCTAATAGTTTTCTTTGTAAAGGTGTATATACTAAAACACCCCATCGAGCTCCATCACAGAATGTTTTCAGAATTAATATTCCATCATCAGTGCTATTCTAAAAGTATAACCACTTTAATTAAACGAAAAATGTGATTATATTGCTCTTTAACTGCACACAGTTTCGAAGCCGGTAAATCACTGAAAATATTTCGCAACAGGAGACTTTCATTTTAAACCAAAACAGAGCGCAAGTTCAAAAACATGACACAAAGTTAGTTTACTTAGCTCCTTTCTGCGCCAGACCATTATTTTCTCACACAGAAATGCAAGTAAGGAATAATCGAATTTAGTTCATTTCTGCACCAAACGGTAGGTTTCGGATCAATATAGTCAAATAATCGATTCAATTACAGTTACTTACATATTTTTTTATTAGAAAAAGATGTCGCATCCACCAAAAGGTTATTAGCGATGGAACAAAATATAAATAACAAAGTTAAACACCTACAGATTGTACAAAATGTGTATGGATCTTAGATAATTCACTATATTGTTACAGGAACAGTTTTGACCTAGAGCCTGTGGTAGAGCGTTTGGGAACTTGTAGCGCTCTCTTTCTTGGTCATATTTACTACAAATTGTTAAAAAATGTTCGACTGTTAATCGGACGTTACACTGATCACATATAGGTGGATTTTTCTTTGTGAAAAGGTAGGTGTACCTTAATCTGGTATGTCCTAGACGTAAACGCGCAACTGCTATTTATTCTCGTCTATTGCGCGACGATGGAAACCACTGAGACACATTATTTTTGATTTTATTTAGATTGGAATTAGTTTGAGACCATTCATTTCGCCACAAACACCACACTTTATTTTTAAAATAAGCTTTTAAGTCACTGGAAACACACTTCTTGTCTATCAGCTCCGACAAATCACTTAAAATTGCCTCTCATGAAGTCCTGTCAGCTGCAGCATTTGACGTTTTCTTTTCAATAATAAAACAATAATTACGTATAGATGACTTACGTAGTAGTATTTAGTAGATAAATACTTTAAATTTAAAAAAATATTTAATAAAACCACTTGTTTTTATTAAAAACTAGGAGTACGGTATCGGTACAATTTAACCATACCTCGTCAGGGCCGGTCTTCTTACAAATTTTTTTGTTTTGACATGTTATACATACAATTGTTAAACAGCTTTTGCATTACGAAGCTCCAGGAGGAAGAAGAAAAGAATCACCAGCACGAACATTCAAAAGAATAATAAAAAACAAACTACGTAAATAACAACGTGTGAGATCTGCAGCATCACCAGCCATACCTTTTGTAAAATAAAACACTATAAGGTACCCTTCGGTTCACTTAGAACCTGGTAGATGATAAATGAAGATGAAGTCCATCTTCCAAGTGAACACTATTTTTTGTTGATTCGTTTTTACAATATATTCTGTATAAATTGGTTTTCTCAACAATACAACCATTTTTAATCAAAACTTAAAAGTAAAGAAATCCTAATTACTGTTGTCAACCGGACAGCGAATGCAAATAACTCGAGAAAAAGTTTTGTTTATCCTCGTTAGAAACTGCCGTCCTTATTTGCTTTGGCTTCATAAAGGAAAATATCGATGTCTAGACAGGCTCAAAACTTTTCGTAAACAAAGCAGAAGGATTTCCAGGGCGGAGTGTTAGAAACAGCTGGTTGGTTGTGATAAAGACTTGTTAGATTAAACTATGATTAATTTTGTTAGTATTTAATCACAGAAAAGAGTTTTCCAAAACATTAAGAGTATATAGAAAGAAAGATATATTACTCAAAAAATGTGGTTATTGGACACTATATCATAGGTCTTTTATATATAGCATTATTTGGAAAAGTATTTAGAACTTATCTTATTTTTATTATTTCATTAAAAATATGACTTAAGTTATATATTTTAATTACTTATTCTCATTGTATGTTTTCATTATCTTTGAAATTTTTTGCGCTCAAATTGGCCGATTTACTATTTGTCAAGTTCTGAGAATTCACTTGTCTTAAACACAATGTATTTTCGAGTACTTGTTATCTTACCTCAGCACACTTCAGATAAAGCTTTTAAAATATCAGATTCCGTGAGGAAATGAATTCCTTTTGTGCAGAAATTTTAAGATTCCACTTTAGTGCATGCCACCAAAGTACATGCAACCTAATTTATTTTTGTGTGCGGAGGTCCTAAGTACAGAAGAAACCACCCTAGTTGATTTTTGCTACGTAAATATGTATTTCCAGGACGTGGCATTCTGAAACAATCGTCGTCACGCGAGCACATCCCAATAAGCCAAAAGCCGTACCGATAAAAAACCACCCAGCGTCAAATGTGTCGAGAATATCTGTTCTTTCATGTGGACGCCCACTCCACAACGCCGCTGTTCATCCTTCTCGATATTTGGCCGCATCCAAAATTGAGGAGTTTGCTGTAAGAAGGATGCAGCTCCATATTTAGACCGTTTTGAGTAGAAACATAAGCCATAATTAAAAAATTGGAGGATTGACCGGTATAAAAACAACGCAGATCTGCCTCCTCACTCATTTGGTGAAAGAAGGGTGCAGCTCCGGATCTGCATCTTTTTTGCACCAAACGATTGTTGATTTTCGAGGAAAGCAAGGTCATCTTCTGTTCGCGATGGGCCGACAAGGCAGCTGATTTGTTTTGACTTGTTAGTCGCTATCATTATTGCGTGGCATGCGTTTTCATACGGTTTAAGGCTGTTTTATCAGTTAAAGCACACTGCGATTTGAAATGGGCGTATTACTTACTTTTCTACACTGCTTACGCCAAACTATCTTTACTCAGGGGCGCCGGCCGACGGGTAGTTTAATGACAATAAATGCATTATTTTCTATTCAAATTAGTTTTAACACCGAACTAACCAACACGAACTAGCTGACCGTACGTTCATGAGATTTGACGTCACGAAGGCGATAACGATAAAACTAAGCGCCAATGATGAGAAACACGTTTCACTATTAGATTTCACTATTTTTTATCAATTTTCTTCAAATTTGGAACACGCTTTTCTCGATTATTTTCTAATCCTAAATATAAACCCAAAGTTCTCTATGACTTCTACCATCGATACATCAAAGAAAACTTCAACTACAGAGTTGGCTTACCTCGATCAGATACGTGCAAAATATGTGATGTCTTAGATAACAAACTCAAAGATGTGACCCTCGAGCTGAAGGAGAAAATCACATTATGCAAGCATAGCGACGAACTGGAGGTTCTGAAGTTTGACTTCCAACAAAGCCTTCCACTTCCAAAAATTCCTGCTGGAGAAGCCTTCTACAAACGCCAGTTGTGAACATACAACTTCTGCGTCCATTCTGGTAAGACAAATCAAGCACAATTTTATATGTATGATGAAACTACGGCTCGAAAGTCACCAAACGAGGTAGTATCATTTTTGTACTACTATATAAAAAATATAGTCCCTAAAAATGTTAAAGTTTTATACCTTCTCTCCGATAACGCTGCTGCACAAAACAAAAATACAGTAATGATTCAGTTTCTTTATTTGCTGGCGAGAACTAGGCCTATAGACAAGACAGAGCACCGCTTTCCTAAGCCAGGACACAGCTTTCTTCCCTGTGAACGCTGCTTTGGCGTTATTGAGAAGTTTTTAAAGAATAAGAACTACGTTTTTAGCCTCCAACAATATACTAATTTTGTTAATCAATCATCTAAACAGTTTATTTTCATTCTGGTAAAACAAAATATGATTCCGAACTTTAGTGGTCGTTATGAAGGACATTTTAAAACAGTATCTCAGATGCAGAAAAGTAAAGATTCCAGATTTGCAAATACCGAATTTTCCAGTACAGCAATGAACATTTAGATGGTATTAAAGTCAATATATTTATTGGCCTTCCGAGTTTTCACTTATGTAGAGAAACCAAATGTAGAGAAACCTTGACAGCGACCTCTCAGTTTCTTCTGATATTCCTGTCTATTGCAATCCTATACCTGTCAAAAAAGCCAAACATGCAGATGTAATCCAGTTGGCAACACGATTCGTTCCTATGGACCAAATGGCTTTTTACAACCGTCTCAGAAGTGATGCAGCCATGGCAGAAAACAAGAAAACCGAATCATCTGGAACGGATCATGACGACCAGGTAGATGAATGAAGGATGTGTTTGCCCGTGTGTTTAATATTTTATTTGTTTTTTGAATGCTATTTCTTTGACACCAACCTGTTTCTTATACATTTTTTCGTATTTGTGTAGAAGGCAAACCATAGTCGTTTGATTGTCGTAATCGAATAAAAGAGTTTTTGTTGGGAATTTGTTTTTTTTTTCTTCTCAAAAATGATGGCAAAGAAGCATTATTTCACATGTTTCGTGCAAGAAAGATGCAGGTCCAACTTTTTTCAATTTTTTGTGTTATTTTTTTACAAATAATCGACATTGACTAAATCCGTTTGTCATCGATTGATATTATGTCTTTCGGGTTAAAATAAAAACTTTTATTAAAAAACAGTTTTTTCAATTACCCTACAATTACGAAATATGAAGCTGCATCCTTCCTACAGCACACTCCTCAATTTAGTTTTCAGAATATTCACAAGTTTCGTCTAATAATGTTTGTAAAAAGTAAAAAGATATCGAAACTTTAACTAGAGTGTTTGACGGTGAGACTATGTGTGATATTGTTTAAGAAATTCGATAAAATGAAAAGAATTTTTGACGAAGGATAAAGCATTTTCAGCGAGAGGTTTTAGAGTTTTGGCCAATGGTTATGTAGAGCAGTTATATGCACTGATAATGGGACGTAGAGGAATATCGGATTTAAGAATTTTGGGTAGGCCAAATATTCGAGGTGTTCTGGAAGACTTTTCACGAGGAATTAAGAGATTGTTTTATGTCAACAAGAAAAGAGGTTTTATTGATGATGGCTTTTGTTATTTTCTCGAGATAGGTTGTTGAATTATTAGGAATTAATCTGTAGTCTCAAATTATCTAAAAACGATGCGATCAAATTAATATCAAGTAATTAAATATGAAAAGTTATTGAAAGTTTTAATTAATAAAAACAAATTCCGGCATATATGGTGTTAACTCATATTTATTTCAGTATATAAACTTTATTAACATGAAATAAATCTAATGCAAATACACAGACAGAAAAGCACAGAAAAACCGCCCCACTTATTTTAATTTATGATAATTGTCAAGATCATACCTATCGTTAAACAACAACTTTAATTACGGAAGTGGAATGAACATGATTGTGTAACACATAGGTACCTGCTACGTTTCAGTATTAAAAGGTTAGTGAGCAACAACAACAAATGAAACGTTCTTTCCAAGAAAGTTTAAAAAATCCGGAACAACGCTGCACGTCAACATCAACAAGTTAATCATTAAAATTATGCCGTTCATGTAAAGGTCAATACTATTTCTTTCTACCTACATGTGTACGAGGATTGCTAAATAAGTTTTATAACAAACAAGCACATAAATAAATAAGTGTGGTCGAGAACTAAACACACAGATAGAATGGTGCAACTAGGCAAAACACTTGGAGGGTTACAGTGGCGGATCTAGAAATTTCAACTTGGGAGGCACTTCCAATGAAACACCAACCAAAAGACATAATAAAACCCAAACTACATAAAAGACAAATAATAGGTTTTGGCCACTGCAATGGTAATGGACAGGAGAATGACATTTACATTACATGTCAACGATATCACTATAGAATAAATAACAATCAGAATGCCCACTCTAAGATGCCACTGAACAGCACTGGTTCCGACTAAAACTTGGCTGATTTCGTCTGCGCAAACGAGATGCGCGTACTTATTTTTTCAAGCAGAGTGGGCATTCTGATTGTTTATTAATAATAATAATAATAATAATTTATTCATCCTGAAAGATCATTGACATATAGGTCGAATAAAAAAATATAAATACATTATAAAACATCACAATTTCAGAATTAAAAGATAAAAAGTAGGATTAATTATTTACATCACTCAGATATTCACTTACACTGTAGAAACAATTTTGCAATAGAAAAGATTTTAATTTACCTCGAAATTTATTTAAATTCGTTACAGATTTAATACTGTTGGGAAGATGATTGGAAAGCCTTATACCCATATAATACCAGGATTTTTCAAATCGTGCTGTATTATGTTTTGGTACTCTGATGAAGTCATTTTGCCTAGTTGAGTACTGGTGATAATCAGATTTTAAATGAAAAGTAGTTATATTGACTTTTATATATAGTATACATTTAAAAATATATAGTTATAAGGCGCCGCCCTTATCCAGTTTTTATTGAGTCTTCTCAAATCGTTAGTCCATCTTGTAGGTGGTCGACCGACGCTTCTCTTGTCTTCTCTTGGACTCTATTCCAATAACCTCTTTGTCCATCGCCCATCTGTCATTCTGGCTATGTGTCCTGCCCATCTCCATTTTAGTCTGGCTATCTTCTCAATGATGTCAGTCACTCCGGTTCTTCTCCTGATGTCTTCGTTGGTTATTCTGTCTCGCAGAGGTATTCCTAACATGGACCGCTCCATTCTTCTCTGCGTGACTCTCAGTTTGGTAGCTGCGGCTTTTGTTAAGGTAAGTGTTTCCGCTCCGTACGTCAAGACTGGGAGGACGGACTGATCAAATACCTTTCTCTTTAGGCATGTGGGCAGCTCACTTTTAAAAGTTTCTCTCAGTTTTCCAAATGCTGCCCACCCAAGGCCGATTCTTCTCTTCAGTTAATGAGTCTGGTTATCCCTGCCAATCATAATTTCATGTCCGAGGTATTTATATCTATCTACGAGTTCTATTTCTTTCCCACCAATACTGATCTTCTGGTTGTGTATCAAATTGGTCATGATTTTTGTTTTCGAGATATTTATATTTAAACCTACACTTAAAGCTACATTTTCTGTAGCCACAACGAGTTCCTGTACCATCTCTCTTGCCATACCTAGATCTTCAGCTATTATAAGTATATCATCGGCGAAACGTAAGTTGTTTAGATATTTTCCATCTATTTTTATTCCCTTTGTCATCCAACCCAAATTCTTAAAAGCATGTTCTAGCACCGTATTAAAAAAGTTTAGGTGACATTGGGTCTCCTTGTCTAACCCCCCGTTCCATTTTTATGCGATTACTGTTAGTATGTAATCTGACAGTGGTTGTTGCCTGCAGGTATATTTTGTATAATAATTTAGTATATCTATAATCTAGCCTGCATTCTTTAAGCGCCTGTAATATTTTTCTTAGCTCAACTGTGTCAAAGGCTTTGTGAAAATCGATAAATATTAGAGGTTTATTGTATTCCACTGCTTTCTCTATTAGGGTTTTTATACTTTGTAGATGGTCATTTGTTCCGGAACTTTTTCGGAATCCTGCCTGTTCCCTTGGTTGATAAGTCTCTAATTTCCTTTCCCTTCTCTTAACTAGTATTCGCGAAAACAACTTATATATATGGCTGAGGAGGCTAATCGGTCTGTAATTCTCTAAATTTGCTGTGTCTCCTGCTTTGTGTAATAGAATCATAGTAGCGTTGTTCCAGTCTGTTGGAATATTGGCGTTGTGAAGGCAGATATTGAGAAGTTGTTTAATTTTTTCAAGTAATACATCCCCTCCAATTTTTAGTGTTTCTAAAACTATTCCATCTTCATCCGGGGTTTGATTATTTTTTTTAATAGAATTTTTTTTTTAATATTTTCGACATAAATGTATATGGTAAATTAAAAATTAACCAAATTATCCTTTTCTGAGAGAAAAAACACTCTTGAAGCATTCACAGGACTACCCCAAAGATTTATAGTGAAGGTCAGGTGAGAATAAACAATATTGCATAATAAACATTCAATAACTGTTCCTTTTTAAGAAAATTTTTTAATCATTTACTTTTATAGAAAACTGGTAACTAATTTGATCTAGATATAGTAGAATTGCATGCTTGTGGTTTTTTAGAATTAACAATCAAAGCATTAATATAGCATAGGAATATTAATGTCCCCAATATTGAACCCTGAGGAACCCCAATATCAATATCACCATAATCTGATCGTGTCTGTGTGTCACTAAGTTTAACGAGGATCTTCCTAGAATGTAAATAAGATGACAGCCATAATGAGAACTGACCCCTAAAAGAAATATTTATTAGCTTCTCTATAGCAACTCTTACGTTTATGGTATCAAATGCTTTTGAGAGATCAAAGAAAAGTGCCCCCACAAAATCTCCCCGATCCAGTACGATGTGAATGAAACTAAGCAATTCAGTGGTAGCACTCTCTGTTGATCTTCCAAGTAGAAATTGTTTATTACATTCTGCGCTTGCTGGATAGCCTAGATTTGACGAAATGCCCTTGATGATGCTGTAGTAAGCGAAAGTACTTGGGCAAGATTTGATTATTATATTTGTGCTCGATATTGGACTTTAATTTTTCAAAGTTAATTTTAATTGTTATTGTTATTTTTTTGACTTTTTGTAAGCTTTGCCTCGGGAACTCAACGGGTTGGAATCGCACTTTTCCTAACAAGTGAGTGAAGTAATTAAATTAGGTTAGTTAATAAAATAGGATATGTAGATTTAGGAAACAAAATTGTGATACATTTACAATTGCAGATCAGTTTCCCAGAATCCATAATACTTAAACGCATCGACAAGGACTACTAATATTTTTCGTAGACATCTGCAAAAATTATACACAATAAAAATACAAATTTTGCAGGATTCAACAACTAGAACGATATGAAAACAATTCGTCCATCCGTGAAATCAACACAGTGAACATGATTTCCTTTTTGGTTTTTTTGTTTGACTGAAAATATGTAGTCGTGGTGTGTTCACACAGTTCCCAATTTATACCGTAAACTTTTTTTAATTTTAATTTCTTACGAAACTTTTTATGTGGACTCCCATTAAGTACATACGAAATCGAAAGCATTGTATAATTGATCGAGAGCACGAATAATGTAAGTCACACGAAGTGCTCCCAGTTTAGTCACCCCCTTGATTGACCTTGGCCTCTAACATTTTGTGTTACGCAGTAGAGGATCCTTCGTTGACCTTGAACGCGCCGCGAAATGCCGAATGGACCAGAAGAATAGTAGCGCGCTTCATCGGGCCATGTCTCCGAAATTTAGTCGGTCTACTGCGATAATAAAAAGTAGGCCCCTCATAGGATTCTGTAGGGGAATTTATTCTGTCGATTAGTGCGCCGTGTAGCGTGTAGGTAGTCGCTTTAAATCCTTTTTGAAATAGCTAACATATACTTTGTATGTAAGAGAATTAAAAAGTTTATTTTTATCTATAAAAGGCATTCTTAAGATAGAAAGATAGGTTTACTTACAATTTTTACGTATCAAACACTAGATGTCATCTCACAATATAAATAGGTCACTTACGTATACATAGGAAATAACTAAGAAATAATACAAGAACACATAATATAATATATAGTGAAAGTGATAAAAAATATAAAAACAAACAATTCAATTAGGTGTAAAATAGTTTTCACAAAAACGACCACACTAGGAGCTAAAACAAACAAATTCCTGTATACTATAGAAAAAGTGTTCCAGCAAGAAGTGTTTTGCTAATTTATAAAATTGTTTAGAATTAATTGCCTTAATATCAATATTTTTGTTGAGGTTTAAAAAAAAACAATTATACATATTATAATCTATTGTATTAAGTTGTGTAACACACAATCTGGAATATGGTATAATGATACGACTTTTATTGGAATCTCTATTGGAATCAAAAAGCACGAGTGGGAATGAACAAATCAACCAAAACAAAAAGATTTGAAATTTCAAGAGGGGTGCGACAGGGGTGTATTTTGTCTCCTATGATTTCAATCTTTATGTGGAGAACATTTTTGCAGAGGCACTGGAAGGTTCTGAGTGTGGAATAAAGGTAAATGGGTTCCCGATAAATCACATTCGTTACGCCGACGACACCGCGATAATAACAGACAACAAACATGATATGCAGTTGATATTAAATAAAATAAATACCGTAGGAAAAATAGATGGCTTGAAGATAAATTCTGGAACAACTAAATGCGTGGCAATAAGAAAAAACGCACTTTTAAGAATACAGGTGCAAGTAGATAATGCTCCAATCGATCAAGTGAAAACATTTAAATACTTGGGAATGATGATGAATGACCAATGCGATCCTCAACAAAAAATAAAATGCCGTACCGAACAAGCATGACAAGCTTTTATCAAATTTAAACCGCTACTATGCAACCGCAATCTTTCCTTCAATCTCCGCGACATAATGGCTAAATGCTATGTATGGTCTATATTGTTATACGGCATGGAAACATGGACATTAAGAGTACCTTCCATTAATAAGTTGGAGGCCTTCGAAATGTGAACGTTGCGAAGAATGTTCCGCATACCATGGACATATAGAGTGAGAAACGAGGAAGTCTTAAGAAAGGAAAATACCGAGAGAGAACTACTTAATCTGATCAAGGTACAAAAAATTGGATACCTCGGCCATAATTTGAAAGGAAAAAAATACGCAATCCCTCAACTAATCATCCAGGGAAATATTGAAGGCAAGGGAGGAGTAGGTTGCAAACAAATGTCGTGGCTACGGACATACAGAACTGGACAGGGATAGATAACACTGGTGCTCTTTTTGCATGCCGCAAAGACCTTAAGATAATTCGCTAACGCACTATAGGTACACGGCACTATAAGAAGAAGATATTATTATGAACAGTTAATAAGCTTTCAAACACATATATTGAAGGTAAAGGAAAAATGCCATACTTTTAAACAATGGTTTGCAGCTGGCGCGATATTCTGCTGAGTTACTCATTCGGATTGGTGCTTTTTGAAAAGTGAAAATTTTATATGCATAGGACGAGTTTCCCCAAAGAAATATGCAATATATCAGGATACTATGAACCATTTCAAAATTAAACTGACCTAAAAATATTTTGACACACAGAAGTAGACAATCTGCGCATGGCAAAAAGCTGTAGCAAAATTCAACCTTGAATCCATAGTAAATGCCCGATTTCACCGACGATATCTAAATATTTAAGAATTACCTAAGCAGGCTTAGGTACTTCCTAGCTCTAAAACGGATTTCACCATACGCTAAGAATTGCCTAAACCGCTTAAGCATTACCTAATGGTAGGATACGTTTTGCGATCTACCTAAACAGTTTAGGTATTACATATAGTTAAAAGTGAGGTTATGTTTTAACAGTTTTGACGGATGTACTTGTGAAATTTGTCAATAATTTGCTTCTTACCGTAATTTGTGTGTTGTTACTCTATAGTTAGTTATTTTTGTATTATTTTATATCAATGAATTGTTGCTTTGGTACTATTTATAATATGGAAGCACTACAGTTTATCGAAAATCTAGACCTATTCGATTCCTGATCTGATTCTGAAGAAGAAACAGAAAGAAGACCTCGAGTTATCAAGAATCGACCAAATTATTTTGGAACTTTGGACTATGTGGATTTTTTTAGAAGGTTTCGAATGTCTAAACCAACAGTTTTACATGTGTTGGAACAAATAGAAAATGATATTCTACTCTACCTAACAAACTGGTATTTTCTTTCAAAAACCCATTCATGATTTCATTAAAAGTGTATTATTAAAAATATAAAATAAAAAACAATTTTTAAGATATGTTTTATTTTAAAATTATTTCAATAATGACAATAGAGCTGGTGGCACTTCTTCATTATCTGAAATTAAAATTAGATAAAAAATGTATTATACTGTATAATAAATATAACATTGTAATCAACTCATTTTTAATTTTATTTAATATGCTCTCCGCCTATTTAATATGAAATTTACAACCCTTTTCTTTTCCTCCATTTCACTAGACGTATATAAATAATTTACAAAACTAAACAAACCTTATTTACAAATAACTAACTTCTAATTAAAATAACTATAACACGACAAAACTGAATAAAACCAACTTGGAAAACAATTCAATAACAAATAAAAAAGTAAGGTTATAACTTCTTATTCTTCTTTTTATTTATCAATAATAGTTCAAACGTACCCAAAGTAATACTTTGGTAATACCTAAGAAAGAATTTCCTAGATAAGCAGTTCTTTCAGTTGTGAAACGCTAGTGTTCCTAAGTATTGACTTAGGAAGTTCTTTTCGATAAGAATTGCTTTTGAAGGCAACTGTTTAGGTATCGTTGGTGAAATCGGGCATTAGACTCTTTACTGGTTCAGATGGTTTAATTCATCTATCGGCACTAAATACTATTGTCTGGTTTTCTGCTCGTTTAAATAAGTTTGTTACAGTTAAACCAGGATTTTTCTAATATTTCCTGACTGTTATCAGTTTTACCCCTACATAATAAGGTTTATTAACTAAATTAACTTTAAAAACTATATTATAATAATTGTTTTTAAAATCATTTTGGTTCTACATTGTGAAGTTGGAAATAATAAAATACATCGATGCTGGGGGCGGTACTAATCGACAGTGTTATTCTAGCAGTACTAGTATTTTAATTCGTTAATGTAAACAAGATGGAGCTTTTTACTTACTAATTGATTATTAAGAACCTCCTTTTTATTTTACGATTCGTCAAAAAGTATACGATATGCCCAACTTTATGATTCACCAAGAATTTATTGGGTACAAGCGTTTTGGAAGGTTTGGTCTGTATATTTCTAGTTTTTGTACAGTTTTTACAGTAAGTGATAAACTGGAAAAAGTTAGGCTTAAATTTTTAATTTTAGGGTAAGTCCGGGAGAGACAGGTCACTTCTTTTCTCACACAGATTACTTGAAAAATTGACTAGTGTATGATACGATTTTTGGAAAAGAATACTTATTAGAGTTTATATATTTATTGTGCAAAATAAAAAACATAACGTAACTTGAGGAATATAAAAGTTATAGAAATTAACATAAATACTTCTTATTGGCCCATCTATGCCAATACATAGGTACAGATGGGTCATTGCTATTGGTAGAGTTGGGCTAATTTGAAACACATAAAATAATTGCAGAAATGTTAACCTGTTTCTTTTTACTAGCAATTTTTCCACACGAATCACAAACATTTTTAAATTTTGTACAGTTGTCATGGCACCAGTGTTTGTAAATCAAACATTGAACCCAGTCATCTTTTCTGGATGTTTTGCTGTAATCTTCACCACAACCAATGCACTCATTTTCATTAAATTCTTTTTCGTCTTCGCTGTCATCTAAAACTGGCACATCTGCATTCATATCATGATCAGACGAATCTAACTCATACTTTTTACATTGACGCCTTTTGTTTTGCTACTTTGGAACTGTCTTCTTTTTTTATTCTTGTTTCTTTATCTTCTTTTTTTGAATTTCGTCTGCAGAATTAAGAATTTCCGCCACTCTTCTTGCTCAGCCTCTTACATTCTTTTTTGCAGCATCAATTTTGGGTACAGGCGATAACGTGTCCAATACTTTTCCAGGTGTTACACTTGAGTCTTCAACATTAGACGTACTAGCTCTAGTTTATTCATCAACGACTAGAGTAATGCGTGCAAGTGAAGGACCTGGTTGATCTAAAATATTTAGATCTATTGCTGTATTACTTTGTTCTTCTATTATAGCTGAGGAGCTCTCATTTGCGGACAAAAAACGTGCTCTGGAATTTTATCGGGATCAAACGGTACAATTCCTGTGGCAACAAATCCAGATGTTCCATTTTTCACCGTTGCTGAGATTTTCCACGCATTTCCTAACAACTCACCAAACTGGTAACGTGTAATTTTTCTTGCTGGGTTATTTCTGATATAGTTTTGACATCTCGAGTAAAAATTAGCTTTTAAAGATTTGAAAAAAGCTCGATCCAACGGCTGCAGAAAATGCGTGGTATGACTGGGTAAGCACAACATTATAATTTCGATGTTTTCGGCGCATTCTAATACTTCCACTGCTGCTGTATGGGACGTATGTCCATCTAATATCAGCAAAACTTTGCCCTGAGGCTTTCGAGGAATAAATAGATTTTTTAGCCAATGTAAAAAAATATCTGCATTTACGTAGGCCGATTTTTCGGACATTAAAAACATTGCTCCAGGTGGCATTCCATCCGCATATACTTCTTTTCCATTTTTTCCTTTAAAAATAGAATACGGAGGTAAAAATACGCCCTCGGCATTGCAGCAGCTTATCACAGAAATCGTTTCTCCGTTCTTCCTGATGTAATAACAGGGATATTCTTGGATCCTTTAGACGCGAGTACATGTCCAGACCTGTTATTTAACTGCAAACCTGTCTCGTCTACGTTGAAAATATGCCCCGGCTTATTTATTAGTTAACTATTGGTTAAAATACTTAGCAGCAGATCGAAGTACTGTTTAGCTACCTCGTGGTTTAATCCTTTTGCCCGGTCCAAAGAAACTCCTTAACCTTTTCGCACTGATATGTCTGGATGGCGACGTAAAAAAGACTGCAATCAGTCAAAACCAGCTTTATTGTTGTTTCTATTGAATTTGTGACTTACATTAAATTTTTCTGCTAACTCAAACGCCACAGTTCGTACATGTAACGTCAACAGAGGATACAAATTACTTAATTACTTCTTCTTAGGGTGCCTGTTCGTTCCGAACGTTTGACGATCATTCTGGCTATGATGACTTTGTTGGTTGCTAAACGGAATAGCTGTGTTGAGGTCTTTCTATACCATGCTTTTAGATTAGCAAACTAGGATATTCTTCTTCGTCCTGGGGACCTTTTTCCTTCAATTTTACCTTGCAAAATGCATGGGAGTAGTTCATATCTGCCTTGGTTTCTCATTATATGTCCCAAGTACTGCAGTTTACGGCCCTTCACGATGTTAGCTTCATGGTATCTTCAGGATCCTTCTGTATAACCATAGCTCAAAAGCATGAAGTTTTGGGGTGAGGTCATAGCTCTTGAACACAGAGCTCATAGTCCAGACTTTTTGCCTCTCCGACGCGTCATTTAGTTTCTTGGGTATTGTCCCACGACTCATTGATTATCAAGTAGTTATACTGTGAAACACGTTCAATTCTCATTAGGTTCACATACAGATTTGATTCAGTTATGTTTTTATGTTTTCCTTGCTGATGATCATTAGCTTGGTTTTGCTGGTGTTTATATCCAGTCCATATATGTTCTACTTGTTTCCGTTAATTTGTTCATTAAGTTTTGCAGCCCTTCTATGATATTGGAAATCACTATTGTCAGGACTCCTTTTGAGATGCCTTCATCAATATCTTTTAGAGTCTCTTCAAAAATGTACTCCGAGTACAATGATTCCAATACAGGTTAGTTATTATTTTGTAGGTCTCTTCCGTCAATCCCTGTCCTCTTCAGCACTTACATCATTTGTCCATGCCTGACTCTATCGAAGGCCTTCTTGTAGTCAATCAGGGATGCAAAAACATCGCAGCTGAAATCTCGTACATTTCTGAAGTGAAATGAATTGTGAATGACTTTAAAAAAAGGTTCAGCGATGGCTCATTAGGCTTATTGTCCTATAGTCTTCACAAACTTTTGCTCCTGGTTTTTTGGCCAATGGTATGAGCTGCAGAACTGTAAGCAGTTCTGCTGCAGGAATTTCATCAGGTTCTGGTGCTTTCATTTGTATGACGGCTGCAGTTATTTCTTCTGGTAGGATTTCAGGACCTGAATTGTCTTCAATGGTAGTTATGGTTACAGCAAAACAAAATTAAAGTCCAACCAATGTCACTTAGATATGTTAGCAAAATTTAAATTTTTACCCTTTTAGTTGTAAGTATTAAAATATTCACTTTGTTTACATCCAATAATTATTCTAATAAAATTTAAAGTTTTCTCCTGAAGAAGTCACAAAATCGTGACGAAATAAAACAAATAGTTTCATGTCCTACTTGAAACAACTTATAAATATATAAATAAATAAATAAATATATATTTTGGCTACTATCATACTTTTATTTACGTAATACCAAGAACTCTAATTTTAGATTTGATAAAAGACGATAGCAAATTTCTAATCTCGGTCATAATGTTAGATGTTCTTTTTTTTTACTAATAATTAATTCAATATTTTTAAAGCGAGATATTATTATTAAATAAACAGTTATGGTCATATTCCAAACAAAAACATTATTTTTAATATCTTCGGCACTTTTTAACAGTAAATATCTTCAGAAAACAAGCTTTAAGAACACTTGAATCTAAACTGACGCTTTTATAATACTGATTTTGTTAAATCGTGATACAGAAAAATAAAAAAGCACAAAAGACACTTCAAATAATACTCTGAAAAACAAAATACGGACTTCAAGAAACGAAGAAAAACAAATATAGCATTTGAGCATATATATAGCAAACTAAAATGGTAAGCAATAGATTAATAAAAAAAAACAACAGGAGAAAACTCCGTTTTTTTATAAGAAAATATTATTTCCTTCACAGAAATCTTCCAAATTTTATAGATCCCCAGCTGTATCTCAACTACTAGCCTAAACCATCATGTACTCTTTGTTTGTATACTCAGTTTTGAGTTTGCAAATTTTTTTGCGCAGTATTTTTTATCAAGTTTATAAAAATACGTAAGAATCTCTGGTAAACATCAAGATATTTTAATGATGAACGCAATCCGGTGTCTGGTGGGTACTTCAATTTTTTTTATCTCCATCTCAGACGGAAAGTTTCTTTCTATAAATAAAAATTTTCTTTTGAGATACTTTTGTTTACTGGTGGAAAGTTGTGTTTTGCTTAATTTGGATATTTCCCATATTGGGAAATATTCGTATCTTTAAACAATAATTATTGAAGGTTATTCAGTATTTTTCCAATAAATGATCTTTTTGGTTGGAAGATATTTTGTCCATGGACTAAGACAATAAAGGAAGTCTAATGAATCAGTTTAGCTTGGTCAAAACCTTTGAGAATACTTATAGAAACAACCAGAGACGTTACAGGGGAACTACTAGAACTTAATTGGCAATTTATTTTTCAAATAGGTGCAACTAGAATAGTGTAGAAAATAGCTATTGCAGCTCAGTGATGTTTTCGACATATTGAGGAGAAGAGTCCTCTCAGAGTACAAACATTAATGTTTGTATTTTGAGAACGACTTCCGAAGTGGAAATTGAAACGTCAATAAACTTATTTTAACCTCCAATTGTGGCTTATTCCCCATAAAATAGTATCTAGTTTAAAATGCCACAAGAAAATAGCTTCAGAACAATGTCTCTAAAGAAAGAAGAAATGAATCGTTTTTTGCTGTCAGTGTATTATTGAGATATATATGGAATATTTTAAGGTATTTCATACAATGATAAATACTGTTATTTTATATGATTTTCTACAATAAAAACTTTTTTGTGTTTCCTCCTTTCATTGAGTTTTGCAATTACTGGGACATAATTATAAACTGGAAGGACATATATGTCCCATGGTGATATTAATCAAAATATAGGTCAACAAATTTAAAATGCTGCAAATCGTATAAAAATAATATTTAGAGTCTAAACCACCAAAAAAAAAAGTTTGAGACGAAAGGGTTAAATGTTAAATATCTGTTGGTGTGGCTTGGTTTTTGTAAACTTTGGTTGCATATCCTCTGTCTTCTTTTGTGATTAGCACATCCACAAAAGAGAGTGAATTGTTGTTTTTTTTATCCATGGTGAATTTGATCGATTCTTCTTTATTGTTGATGTAAATCAGAAATTTAGTCAGTGCTTCTGTTCGCTGAGGCTAAATGGATACTACAATACATACAGATTGAACGAATTTAAGACGGATCATACAATTTAATATATGTATGTTTGAACTGCATTTGAAATAGTGGACCAATATAAAACTTGGACAAAAATAAATCCATACCTGGGTATAGACATTGTATAAAATATCGTTCAACTATCTGTTTCGCAACAATGTTGTTTGCGTAAAGGAAGCGATAATAGTTCAGGAAATGAAGCTCGAAAAAAGTTAAAACTTTTAAAATTTTAACGGAAGGTAGGTGATAGCCCAAATATCAAAATCTATATCGAACCGAAGTGCGCTGAAGGGTTTTAGGGGTGAAAACTACCCCTAAGTGTCAAAAATTATAAAATAACATATTAAACCTGAATATGGGTCAGATTTGGTTTGAATTATTATGTCTAGGAGGAACTTTGACAGTCTGCTGCAAGTATTCTGATGCAGTAATTCAACCTACATGGGCGCCTCCAGCATGGTGCAAGGGGGTGCGGAAGAGAGTACATAGTTAAATATGTATAGTTTTATATTTTATATTCGTTAATAGTATGTTTAGATGCAGATGCACCTCCCTGAAAATAATCCTTCTTCTTCTTCTTTGAGTACCTCTCCTATGGGAGATTGGATATCATTATGACAATTCTAATTTTATTTATTTACTTTACTTACTTACTTACTTAGTAAATAAAATAATCCTGGCGGCGCCCATTTAACTATCAACAGCTATCAACAGTTAGAGCATAACAGCTCTAATATTACATTCACGTAAAATTAGATCTCAAAAGAAAAAAAAAGAATCTCAAAAGAAACATAATTGAAAATGAAATATTTATGTTTCAAGAATTATGAAACATAAAAGAACTTGAAAAAGAACTAGAGGAAAGAGAAATCCTTTCAGGCCTATGGTTGAATAGAGAAGAATGGCGGTTAGGAGTCCGAAGGCGTCGAGGAACGCTGTAAACTGATAGTAGTAGTATGTTTCATTAATTATAATAAAGCGTTCGATAAAGTACATGTTCTAAAATCAACAACAATTAATGAATGTTCTAAAATCAAAGAAGATTGACTACAACGACTTCAGGATCATATCAAATTTATACTAAAAACAGCGAGCAAAAGTACGTGTTAACGAACAGCTGTCAGAAGAAATTGAAATTAGACGTGAAGTGAGACAGGGATGCATATTGTGGCCAATTCTTTTTGATGTCTACTCCGAGGAGATCCTGAAAAAAACTGTTGAGGGTGAAACAGCTGGAATAAAGGTAAATAGAGTCTCCATTAACAACATTAGATATGCGGACGACACTGTGATCTTACCCGAAAATATTGAAGATCTTCAGAGACTGATGACCAGAATAGCGGAGTATGGAAAAGAGTACGGTCTAACAAAAACTAGGTTGGCGACGTGCTATGTTTTTTTCGACTTTGTTTTATGGAATGGAATCTTGCACCTTGAATGCGAAATCAATGAAAAAATTGGAATCATTCGAGCTGTGGGTATATAGAAGAATTCTGAAAATATCGTGGTGGACAGAACACGTCACAAACAAAGAGGTTCTGAGAAGGATGAATAAAAAAAATAGAAATTGTAAACACAATTAAAACAAGAAAATTAGAATATCTCGAACATATTACACGTGGAGAGAAATACACCTTGCTCAAACTAATTATGCAGGGAAAAATCCAATGTCATGACTGCGCAACCTGAGAGAGTGGTACGGATGTACATCAAATGAACTTTTTAGAGCAGCCGTCTTATAAGTCCGAATAGCTATGATGATTGCCGACCTCCGCCGCGTAGATGGCACTTAAAGAACAAGGTCATGTGATGAGAAAGACAAAATACCAGTTTCTGCAAGTTATCGTTCAAAGAAAGACTATCGAAAAACGTAGCGTTGGAGTAAAACGAATATCTTGGAAAGAAGACAGAGTTTACGAAGAAGAATCTTAGCTATTATAATAAATGATTCGGGTAGTAGATATAAAACACCAAGTAAATGATGTGAAAGAAAATCCTAGTAAATAGCCGAGTGCCAATTTAGAAACAAACATTTGATATTATCTATTTATAAACGTTTTTTGCAAAATTGTAAATTTTACTCTAACTGTAGCTAACCTAAAAAAACTTATTATTATACGTATTTGTTTAGCCATGCATCATAAGCACCTGTGGTTTTTGTTTTTGGTTTATCGAAGTGATAACAAAAGTGCTTACTAAAAAGCTTATAATATATTATTATTAAAATATTGTATAAACAAACATGAATCACTTCTTTTATCCGTACTGCACCTCTAATAATAAAGCGATTTGATCACGTTTAAATAACTTTTTTGATTAGTTTTTATTTTGGTTTTACTTTTCTAGGTCAGTTTATCCAAAATAGGCCAAATTAAATTACTACGAGGACAATACGATATATTTTTGCTGAAGTAATTAATGTAAAACTTCAATATTATTTTCATACTTTATTTCTTTTCTTCTTTTTTTTTCTTGTTTACATACTTCTTCTTCTTCCTTCTTGTATGTAGGCTTTAAAGCCTGTTTCTTCTTCTGACTTTAAAATTCAGATATCTATAGTGTATGTCCTTTGTGCCCCCTGGAGTTTTCAAATGTCTATTTATACCGGAGCTTATGGTTGAAAAATGCAATATTGATTCTCAGTTCGCTAAAAGCAGAGAGATCATCTACAGACAATGTCTTATTTTATCAAAGTTGTAGCCTAAGTTGGGATTTCGAGGTCCAACTTTCATAGCAGCGTTTGGGGTATTTTCCAGGTGGTCTGCTGGTGTTCGGTTTCTCTTCCTTTGTAATGATATTATTTCCTTCCTTTGCAATGTTTGCAAGTATATTATCACCCATTCTACCACCCGTTCTATTAAGGTTACACAGAGTCCTGATATCGCTGCACTTCACTCTATCTTAAAGTGTTTTATCAGTAATCGATCTTAGCCGCTATTTTACCTACTATGCATTAGTGATATTCCAGAACTTGAAGAAGATATGGATAGGCACATTTGCTGACGATTAAGTAATACTATCAGTTGGAGAAGAGCATGACGAAGCTGCATCTCAGTGAATAAAATCTATCATTGGACAAAAAAATGCGTTGGAACTTTCACATTAAAAAGAAGATAAAACTTAACATAAAATTTAGGAAGATGAACTTCGATGTTTGGAAAAATTTAGAAAAATTTAAAAAACTATTTAGACCAGTATGGATATGTGGCGCACAGCAACATTGAAGTAATACAGAGGTTTTAGAATGGGGTACTAAAGAGCAACGTTGGTGCTCCATGGTACGTAAAAAACAGCTGCATCCACCGAGATCTGAAGATGGAGACAGTAGAAGAAATAATTGCCAAATGTGACAGCAGACATGACCAATGTCCACTTTAACTTGTGAATATCGGGACCATCCACCTCATTGATAACAGGTATATAAAGATAACGATACCCTTCGAGTTAGTGACAATAGGTAGTACCTATTGAAACATTACTGAATGAAACTATAGTTCTTAGATTGACTACTGTAAAAATTTATTTTAGAAGAGAACTGCTCATTGAACTTCTTGAGCTGGGGGTACTTTATAGTTCCAAGTACCCTCAGCTTGTTGGTATAATAAAAAAATGTCAAGAAGTTCTTATATACCTATTTGTTTTCAATCGTTTTTTTTTTCGTTACTAGTTCGTTTTATCGCTTTTCTTAATCTTGGCCTCACATTCTATATTATTATATATTATCCCATAATTATATACTATTACTCTCAAAACTGCCATTAATTTCTTCTAAAAATAGTAATTACAAATATAAAAAACTGCATTGTAAAGTAATCCACATCATGAATAATAACCAACTTCACAAATTATATAAATTACCAAACCTGTTGTTGAATAATGGTACAACAAATAAAATATTGTTTTTGTACCGCGTAATACCAGCTTCATTATAATTTCGTATAAACAAGGAAGCCTTGAACTTGCCGAAAAAAGCCGGTGCATTCTTCTGTGACTGATTACGGTCACCTTGGTTTCCTACAAACCTCGCTAAAATTTGACGTTTCTTCAAGTTTAGTCCGGGTGAAATTAGTAAGTATGGAAAAAGTCGTCAAACGTGAAAGAAAGAGCATTTTTGCAAAAAAATTTTTTATTATTTGCAAATATATTAAAAACAGCAAGAGCCAAAATAAAAAACACTTACACAGTGGTGTATACAAACGTAAATGTGGCGATTGCCCAAAAACTTACATCGGCAAACTGGTAAAATTTTTAACAAACGTACAGCAGAACATAAAAGGGCTCAATAATAGAAAAACAGATTCTATATACGCACTTTACCTTCTAGATCATAATCATTCTTCTAACGACGATTTTCTAATTCTTCACATCTAAAATAAAGGCCTTAAGCCAACTTTTATTAGCTAAACCGTGCTCGATATCTGCCTTTTATTTGATCAAAATTCCAATTTGTTGGCTAATTCTTGAAGAAGCCCATTTCCTACTTATTTTTCAAACTAATACTCTTTTTATTAATCTTAGAATTGTTCGTTCCATCCAATTATCACCCAAAGTGACAATAATGGCCATCTGACAATTAAATTTACAAGCCATGAAATTACAATCAGACAAAAAACTAATATGGATGCAGTGTCGAGGTTTGTCCTTACGACCGTCACAGGATTTTAGTCCGTTGGTTCCGTTTCCTGTTTTATTTTCTAGGATGCAGCAGAGAGAGAAGTTGGCAATGAAAACTGAGAGCTTCGAGTGGAAATCGCTCTCGGTTTACTACGTTAATGAGTGCCGGCTGTGAAAAAAACCATTTGTCTGGAACTAATCTAGGTGAACGGAAAAGGTCAGGCATTGATGGGAATGGATAATGTAATTTTATTATTAGATATTATAGAAATATTGGATATTATAAATACACTGCTAAGCAAAAAACCGTGTATTATAGACTGCAGTGGTGATACCGGTGATACCGCGCTAAGAAGCTTGTAGCATTTTTCAGTATATTGTAGAGAATCAATATGAATCAATTAAAACATTTGACAGAGGTTCCAAAGAGGTTCACTAAAGCAGGTTTTAGGTTAAATGATCAAAAATGATCATAATATGTTTGCCAAGAACTGAAAAAAGGTGACCAGAAAAAAGCAATATCCCAAACTACACTATTTGGCTGCAACAAGTTGATGCTACACCTCACTATGCGCATATAGTGAGACAATACATAAATAATGTGTCTCCTAGAAGATGAATTGGTAGGCGTGGTTTTATCGAATGGCCCCTCTGATCACCCGACATGAATCCTTTAGACTATTTCCTGTGGGGTCACTTAAAAAACATCGTTTATTAAACAAAACCTGCCAGTATTCACGAATTTAAAGGTAAGATTACAACAGAAATAAGAGGAATTGAGCAGTCAGGGATGTAGCAAAATGTATTGCGAAGTTTTAAAAGTCGCATGGCTTGTATTATTGCAGTAACAATATTTTTGGAATCTATTATAATCGCCATTACTGGTTTTCTAAAATTCCTAATTTTCTACTACTCAAATATTTACATACCTCTTACATGAATTTGTTTTCAGCTGCTGTAGATGTAGGCGAATTGCATTTAAGATAATCACTGACTTGAAAAGGCAAAAAATATACAGGTTGTTCCATTTAAAATAAGAAAGTTAATTAAATTTCGAGAAAAACGGAAGATCTGACAACAATGTAAATATCACCGATAGCACCATAATATAGGCCGCATCACAAGTCCTTACCAATTGTAACAAGAATGTCAGAAGACCCTAAAAAGGATGTTAATTAACGTGAGACTAGTATAATATAGATAAGGAAAAAATCATTGGCAACACTGCTCCGAGTGATCCTTACCTCAGTATCTGTAGCTTCCTTCGTGGCTGTGTTGCAAAGTCACCAGGCTGGAATGCAGGGAGCTCTGATAGTACTACCACAATTGGTCGCATGGCTCCAATAGATCCTTAACCAAACGACTTGAAAAAACCGAAAACTATATAGGTCAATTCGGCTGTGGAGTTAGAAATGAGAGAGGAGAACCTCGGTTAACTTCATACAAGCTCACAAATACTATGCAATGAACACATTCTATAAGATAAGGAAGGGAAAGAGCAGTAAAAGAAATAAAAAGGAATAAAGCTCCTGGAAGCGATGGAATCCTAGCAGAAATGCTGAAGGAAGGCGATGAAGAAGCCATCACATATCTAAAAATACTATTTAATAAATGTCTATTCCAAGGCAATATACTCAAACAATTGACTACTGTTAAAACAATAATAATACACAAAAAGGAGACACCACAGACCTGAACAATTATCGACCAATTTCACTTCTTTCACAACTTTACAAAACCTTTACAAAGAATACAATCTCCCAGTATGTCTGGCTTTTATAGATTATGAAAAAGCTTTTGATAGCGTAGAACTGTGGGCAATAGAAGAAGCATTAGTCAACAATCGGATCGAATACAGGTACAGGATATTAATACATAATATTTACGAACAACTGAAATGATAGTGACGTTGGGTAATGGAATCGAAACAAGACCAATAAAAATCAACTGAGGAGACAAGGAGACACAATATATCCAAAATTATATACGGCTGCTCTAGAAGTAAATAGACTGGGAAAATAAGGGAATCCTTATTAACGAAAGATACTTGAACCATCTTAGATACGCAGATGATGTAGTACTAATAGCCGACACGTGGAATGCACTGATATGATTAGCAGGAGCTACACACAAAATCCCTAAAAAAAGGACTGAAAATGAATTTCAGCAAAACTAAACTAATGTCAAACAAATATGACAAACCTATGATAAACATCGAAGGGACAGAGATAGAACACGTAGATGAATATTCATATCTGGGTCAAAATGTCAAGGTAAGCAAAGAAAGTAAGACTACCCAAATAAGCAGACGTGTAAAAATGGGATGGGCAGCATTCGGAAAACTCATACGCATTTAAAAATAAAAATATAACTCAAAGACTGCGAACCAAAGTGTTTAATTCCTGTATCCTACCTGTACTTACATATGGAGCTCAAACCTGGACATTCACTAAAATAAATATAGAGATGATCAAGAAAAACTCAGATAGCTATGAAACGACAGATGCTGAGTATCTCACTCAAAGACCATAATACCAATGAAGACATTCGTAATAGAACAAAAGTAAAAGATGCTGTCGAACAGCAATATTCAGGTAGCTAAACAAAAATGGAAATGGGCTGGACATAACGAACCTCTTAAGGATGGTCGATGGAATAAAGAAATCGGGAATTTCTCGGCCATATGAAGAAAAAAATACCACGAGGAAGACCGCAAATGCGCTGGAGTGACGATATTAAAAGAACTGCAGGGCCAATGTGTAAACGTCTTACAAACAACAGAGATGAATGGCGAGAATTATAGAGAGAGCCCTATATTCGGCAATCCTAATAGAGACAAGGGCTTAAAAAATGAGTAAATTTTGGTTATCATAACAATATACAGGGTGTCCAGAAACTCTCCTGATAAAAGAAGACTGGAGATTCCTCAGAGATAATTCTAAGACGATTTAACCCAATTCACCTAGTGCAAAAATGCTTCCTAAGGGAGCTAGAGCTCTTTGTTGCTAAGTGCAAGACACAGTAGTAATAAATAAGCGCCCCGGGACTTCTGGGATGTGGCTTGAGGATCTTTTCCTTAGTTATATAAATAGATCTAAAAAGTGAAAGTTGTAAAAATCAGGCGTGCTGCCAAAAAAAAAACGCGGAATTTTAAGATACATTTATTAAAACTCGAAATCTTTTCGTTGTATTTTTGAAATCCCAAATTATCAAAACAGAACTAACAAAGATCCCGTGCGAATAGACTCGTATAAACATAACCGACCCAAATTTTCGACTTTTTATCAAAACAAAACTCGGCCCAAGGTAGAATCTGCCAAAATTTATTTCGAAAAATGTTTACACGGCGCTCTTTGTTTAGGTAGTAAAAAGAAAATAGGTAAAAAAATGTAATAAAGTGATAATTGCTATTTTGATGGGCTATAAATCTCGACTGATTGAAAATTGAGTTTAAATTGCGGGATCTACCTTAAATTTTCGTATTTTTGCTCTGAAAGTATTATTGTACAAAGAAAGAACTCATGCAGAAGCAAATAATACTGCGAGGCATAAGTTAGGGACATAGCTTAATATTAAATAAACAATAATACAACAACATCTACATCAACAACTGACACTAATTTTTTGTTTTTTTTTATTCAACGAAATAAATAGTTCAATTAAATTCAATTTATTCAGTATTTATTCAATTTATTAGAATTTACTAATGTTTGTATTTTGAGAACGATTTCCGAAGTGGAAATTGAAACGTCAATAAACTTACTTTACCCTTTAATTATGGCTTATTCCCATTTAAATAGTAATCACTTTAAATGCCGCAAGAAAATAGCTTCAGAACAATACTAATTTAAGAATTTATTTTCAGGTGCAGGCTGAGACATCTATTCTACATCGCGCGATTTAGGAAACCATCTTACTAAGGACGAAAAATGACACCTGGAGGGGTAAACCTGAAAAATGAAGTCAGTCAAGACTATGTCGACAATATAGCGTCGAACTATTGGCTGACATCAGGAAAGATGTTCCTTGAAACAGAAGGTTCATTACTCGCCATTCAGGATCAGGTTATACCAATCAAAAATTACCTGAATATATCGTCAAAGACCCTCAGGTCCAAAATGACAAATGCCGATATGAATTCAAGCTTAAGAAACCATCCAACATCTTACCGGGGGCTACCAGGCATTTGCTGCAACTGAATATAAGGAAAGGTACGACTCAGTAGGAAGGATCTTTCATCAAGAGATAGCCATCAAACTGGGACTTCTCCAAACAAACCAACTCACATATTATCAATACGTTCCTGAAAGTATACTTGAGAATGACAACTACAAGCTATACTGGAACCGCACGGTGCTCACAGACCAAACAGTGGCACATAATAGACCAAATCTCATACTAGTTAATAAAGAGGCAAACAACACTAATTGATGTGGCGATATCAAACAACAATAATCTTCGTGTTAAACAGAACGAAAAGATCGCCAAGTACAGGGATCTGGAAATTCAAATACGAAGACAGTGGAGAATTGAAAGTACCCAGACAATACCTATTATTTTCTCTACTACTGGAGTCATTCTGAAGAACCTCCTAGAAAACATAACAAAGCTAGGGCTGAATGAACATCTCTACAAGACCATGTAGAAAGCTGTAATACTCTCAACGTTCATATGTGGTCGAAAAGTCACCTAGGGCTCGATAACACGGAAAGTGTCCCACTAGAGCTCAATCCTTCTGATACCATAAGTATCTGGGATAAGTGAATTTTCCCCTTAGAGGGAGTGTGAGTTGTATAGCTAAATCTGGATAATAATGATAATGTATTGAAAACAACTAATAGTTATAAATTAAAAAATTTAGTTAAACAAATCCTACAGCTATAATGGTACTATGTATGGTACTTTGTAATGTTACTTTGAGGTAATTTAAATAATAAGATCCCGATAAAGCTAGAATCCCTTAGACGACCAGGACAAGTTTCAAGAATGCAGAGAATTGGATATGTACAAATAAAGCGACGTACTGACAATATAAAGACGACAACGACAATGGTTTGGACATGTAATGAGAAGACAAAATTAAGAGACACAGAAGAAAAATAGCAAGACCTCCAATATTATTGAAGAAAGAAGTAGATGCCATTATATAGGAGAGATATCAGGAAGAAGATGGTAAAAGATAGGAAGAGATGAAGACCCCGGTAGGAAAAAATCGAAAAGTCGAAACGTTTCATACATATAAACATGTTTGGTGTTTTTCGTAAACAGTTTCTCAAAAACTACTTATTTTTCTTAGTTCTTTTTGGAGGCTGGACGTGCAGAAACCGAGAAGCCGGTGAGTCACCATTTGCCAAATTTAGTATGTTTACGATCGCTGAAACAATTATATATTCCATATCGTTATCTGCCCGGTTATAAAACTTGATGTAAACAACAAACTTGATGTTAAGCTATCAGTTTCGTTAAAAAACCATACACGTGTTATTATGAACGGACGGTCTCATTGGCGTATCCCAAAAATTGTCACCGAATCTCGAACACAAACAGACGTGTTCGTGTCACGGAAATTGGCAACTCTTGAGAAGACATTGTTTTTGTGTGCAAATAATTTTTATACCTACCGATACAAATTGATTGCACATTTGATAGTGGTTCTTCTGAAGAAGCTGATGTTTTTGTGAAACATGAAAAATTTATATAGTGTGGGGAAGTTAAAGAGAGTGCTTTATGTAATCAGTAAACATCAATTAATTGTCGATAAAAGTCGATAAATAATGTGAATCTCCTAAATCCAAAATTGACGTGATAGTCAACTAAAATACAAGACAATAAAAGGTTTATTCACGAAAGAACGACCATACATCAATTTTCAGATCAGCCGTAACAAACTCAGGAGCTTTGAATGGTAGTAGCAGTGAATAGCAGATTTTTATTGATTTTTATTGACTTTTTATCTGTCATCTAATTGCTTAAATAAATAAGAATGTAGAATTTTATTTTTTTAATTTTACTGACAAACCAGGCTTAATGTTGTATCTTTTTGTTGATGATACCAGTATTACCTGGAGGAACTCTAAAATTGCAACTCTTCATGCAACTATAACTTCTGATCTACGTAAAATAAAAACCTGGTCCGACTCTAATTCAGTTTCTGTTAACGTGGATAAGGCAGTATCATATAAAGGAGCTCTTCAACCCTTGCTTCTTAATAACAGTCAGACCAGTATCGTTGTAAAATTTCTTAGTATTTTTATAGACAGCATCCTTAAATGGTCCCTTCATATTGAATTGTTAAGTAAGGAACTAACTTCAGCCTGCTATGCAATAAGATCTGTTTCGAAAGAGATCAATTTAGCATCTTCCAAAATAACATATTTTTCTTTGTTCGAGTCTCATCTTCGATATGGCCTTCCTTTTTAGGGTTCTAGTATAGCTGCTCAATTTGATGTTATTTTTAAATTACAAAAAAGAGCAATACAAAAGAATCAGTAGAATTTCAGACGACACATTGCAGAAGCTATTTCAAAAACCACGGGATTTTAACTCTTCCCTCTTTATATCTTCTAAAAACTGTTTGCTTAACTCGTAAACACCTACATATTTTTCCAGCAAGACCTAACCAAGACTACTCTATCAGAAATTCAAGCTTTGATGTGTATTTAGCGATGCCGTCCACTGAGTTAGTAAAGAAATCTATATTATATTCGGCAAAAAAATTATACAACATCTCCCTTTGCAACTTAAATCTACAACTTCTTTCCTTAAATTTCGCAAATTGACAAAAGCCTATCTATCTGAAAGATCACATTACTCAGTGGAAGAGTTTCTTAACGAATAATTAAGAAATTACAGTGCCTTTACGTACAAGCAACAAGTATTTTTATATATATTTTGGTATCACATGCAGCTTATTCGTAAACTAGTTCGTAAGGTTTTATTACGCAATTTGCAGTTTAGCTAAATTTTGCAATGGATTGTATATTTTATTACCTTTTATTTTGTGATTCTGCGATATTGACGATTTATGTAATTGTAGTAAATTTTAATTGTTATTGTTATTTTTTTTTACTTTTTGTAAGCTTTATCCATAAAATTGTACAATTTTCAGTGATAATAAAGCATATTTCTATTATATTCTATTATGTATTAGGTAGTCAAGTTAGGTGGGAATACAGTGTAGTTCAGACATAATTGGCGCCCAACGTGGGGCAAAAGTTTAATTCGCGTATTTTTTTATTTATGTAGACACACAAAAAGTTATTGATCTTATCTTCATTCGTCGGTTTAATTATTAGCACACTCTCTTGAAAATACCAGCATTCGTTGAAATTAACAGAACGGTTGCTTGAACAAACATGAAGATAATAAATATAGAATTGAACGTTTGAAACGATATAAGATTATGATTTATTGTTAGAGGAAAATTTATTACAAGAAATAATTGGGAGTATTGAAATGAAAATTATTAAATGAAACGATATAAAGTTATAGTCAT
Organism: Diabrotica balteata; assembly: GCA_918026665.1. Classification (NCBI taxonomy): domain Eukaryota; kingdom Metazoa; phylum Arthropoda; class Insecta; order Coleoptera; family Chrysomelidae; genus Diabrotica; species Diabrotica balteata. Next base: position 4,661,933 of record OU898277.1, on the reverse strand, counting down.
TATAATCATCAACAGCTATCCATCCATTGTCGAATGTAAGCCTCTCTTAGACGTGGCAAATCATTTCTGTTCGTGGTTTTTTGGATCCATTCATGACCAGCCATTCGTCATCAGTCCATTTGGTTTGAAGTCTACCTCTGCTTCTAGTATTTTCTCTTAGTAGTCATTCAACAGTTCGCTTCATCCAATGATTGTCTTCCAATCTTCCTATGTGTCCTGTTCAAATCCATTTAAACATGGAAATCAATTGGATTAAAAAGAAAACGTTACAATGCATGCTGAAATAATTTTCCTACATAAATCTTGAACAAAAGTGGGGAAAGAATCCATCTTAGTTCACGTCTTTGCTTATTTCCATGTATTTTTTACACAGGCGATTAGTGATCTTTAGTTCTGCTTTTCGATTCCAGTACAGTATGTGTATCAGTTTTAAGTATTTACTTATCATCGAGCCCATTTTTTTTAAGTCTGTATCAATTTCACATTTTCTAAAGCCTTTTGGTAATCAATGAAGCACATGAGGACATATTTCCTTTGATCATAACATTTTTTAATCAGAGCTACACGCAAAGAAATGTTTCTCGTGTTCCTAAACCGTTTTTGAAACCAAATCGAGTGCCTCATATTCTTTTTTATAATATTTATAGATTCGATTATGTATTACCTTCAGGGAAAACTATATCGCATGGCTCATTAAACTGATTAGGCAGCGTTTTCGCAGCGACTAGCATTGTATTTATTTGGTATTGCAAGGAAGTTGATTTCAGACAATCTGTTGGAATTTTCTCCGTTTTGTATGTTTTTAAACAGTTTGTACAAGAGTTTAGTGTTAAAAAGCTTAATGATTTCCGCGTTTATACCATCTGGTACCACCTACACCTATTTCCGACTCTAATACTGTTGTCAAAACAAGACTATGTTTCTGTAAAGTATTTACGTTACGATCGTCAATACATACATACATTTGCCAGATTTTGCATAGTTCTTTATGATTCGTTCAATTCTATTGCTTTATATTATTTTTAAAAAGTTTGTTTTTCTGAAAGATTTTGTTATTTCTTCAAGTTTTTTATGTAAGTTAAAAGTAACGTTTTTAAAGTAGCAGTTCTGCTTCCTCGGCGTTAGTAAACAGTCCACGTACCTTTCATTTTCTTTTTATGCGTCTTATTTACAGAAAAAAATTATCCTTTTTCAAAATTCCACTGAAATCGTTCAATTTTTCATCGCCGGTTATAAGTTACGCCATAAAATGTTGGATTGGTAGCCAAAAGTTTACAAAGTTAGGGATCCATTGATCTGAAATAACAAACTGCAGTTGACTGTGCACATTCATGGCGTTTATTTTTTCAACTGCAATGTTTTTCTTTCATAAAAAACCCGTAAATTATAAGTTTATGTCTACATGTTAGATGTGGGTACGTATTTGTTGACTTTTAGGTCAAAAATATCTTTATCACTTACGTATGTGTAAATATATTTGTGTTTTATTGGTAATATTGTTCAAAAATAAAGAATCTTAAAATGAGTAGCTCAGGACTGTTGAAGCCAGAAAAATTATAAATATCGATGAATTCTTTTCCCAATTTTGTACAAATATAAAATTTGTATAAAAATAATCTGAATTCAGAAATGAATTGAAAAATATTGTATGCAAATATGACCTAAAACCCACAATCTGGTGGAGATATTTAGATGATATGTTTCTCCATTTGGCCTCATGGACCAGAATCACTAAACAAATTGTGGATGGGCAGACATTAACTGCAAAGAATAATCAATCAAATTCACCATGGAAAAATAAAACAATCCACTTTCTTTTCTAGATCGGTTAATCAGAAAACAGGATAGAAGATGCAACCAAGGTTTACGAAAAACCAACATCCATCAACAGATATTAAATTACCATCCAAACCAAAACATAAACATCAAAAAGGGAATTATGAAATCATTATATTATGATAAAAGCCAAAACACCTGCTCTAATTAAAATGCATTTCAGGAAGAAAAAACTTGTTATTTGTTATTTTCTGTTAATTAATCAATTCCTGATTTTTCTTTGTTATACGCCACCACCGTTTCCGGTTTTTCTCTTGTTGTCTTTATATAATTCCATCTCTTTGCTTAGTGGTAGTTGGTTGATCGAGTCTTTCTTCCATTTGGTTCATATTCAGGGAATATGGAACCTACATAAGCAATCCAACTTTTGTGCCTCTTGAACTGATTATATTTCGCATCATATTCTGTCTTGCGAATCGTATTTATTTTTTTTAGCATTTTCAATATCTTTAGAATACAACAAACCGGCATATCTATGTTTCTTGGACTTAAAGATAGGATCAAATTAAAGAATGTTATCCACTTATTCTACGCACGAAAAGTACCTTTAGAAATAATCAAAAAGATTAAAAATATCTATCAAAAACCACAATAAAAGTAAAAGTAGAAAGTTAGAAAAAGAAGTAAAGAGACAGTGATACTCGAAGTATATGCACCAAAAGACGATTTCCCGAGAGTAGAAAATTTCACGGAACAACTTTAACACCAAATAAAGCTAATCAAGAAGAACGGAGATAATGATAACAGGAGACCTTAACGGATGAACAAAACGATAACGGAGAACGTGTGATTGAATTATGCGAACTAAACAACCTAAAAATCACCAATGGATTCTTCAGACATAAAAATATTCATAAATATACATGAGCGCAAGAAACACGAAAGCTGAAATCGATAATAAACACGTAATAGTCAAACAAGATACCACAATAAAGATAAACGATGTGAGAGTCAGAAGAGGAGCAGAATGTGGGACTGACCATAAACTACCGACAGCAAAAATGGGCATTACTTGGAAACATAACAAGACCCTCTCTAGGGAAGAACCGTTGAACACTATAAGAAAGAAACAATACAATATAAAACTACTCCAAGAACAATCAATAAGAGAACTATATAAACAACGTCCAGACCAAAAATTAATAGAATTCGGACACGGCAACATCGAAGAAATATACGGGCATATAAAGGCAAGTATAAAACAAGCAGCATTCGAAGCCCTTGGAGAGAAAGAACATATAACAAATAAACAGCACTATTATGAAATAAATGAACCAACAAAAAGAATAATTGAAGAAAAAATGCAACTATATAGAAAATAGCTGACTATACAAACAACGATGAAGTTTATAAAGAATATAGAGAAAAAGATAGAGAAATGAAGTGAAAAAACACAACAAAAGAATGAAGAATGGGAAACAACCTGCTTCAATATTGAAACATAGGTACATAGGAGGAACAAGAACTTTGGAGTCATGGAAAGTACTGAGAGGATTGAAACAAAACTCAAAAAAAAATTAAATTGGGAAACATATAGGACAAATAATGGAAGGACTATTACAAGGAACTGTTAACAGAAAAAGACCACAATTCATTGGAAAAGAAAACAGGCGAAGACGAAGCAGATTCCCACAACAAGAAATAGAAATAACAGATAGAGAAATGAAAACGGCCGTAAAAGCAACTAAAAATAAGAAAGCATCGGGACCTGGACCTGGGAAAGCATTTTACCTGAGCTTATAAAGTGCGACTCAAAAAAAATTACACCGGATAATAAAATGGATATTTCAGAAAACCATAAATGGAGAACAGCTCCCAAAGAAATGGACAGAGGTATATATGACATCTACATTTAAGAAAAATGATAGAAAACGATGCGAAAACGGATATAGGAAGCGTAATGTCATCAATAGGAAGATTATATGGGCAGATACTGCAAGAAAAGATAGAGCAATCCATAAAAGGCAAAATCGGGGGAGGATCAGACAGGTTTCACGGCAGGAAGATCATGCATAGACCACATATACACCCTGAAACACTGTTGGAAAAGAAAAAAGCAAAAAATAGAGATATACATTTGGCATTTATGGACCTGAGAAAGGCGTATCACTCTGTACCAAGGTCAGAACTATGGGAGTCAAAGTATAAATTAGAAATACAAACGGAACTCATAGGAGCTACAAAAGCTCTGTATAAAGAAAATAAAGTGTCCATTATAATGGGAACATAGGAAACTTCACCACAACAAAAGGGCTCTTGCAGGGTTGTTCCACACCTCCAACCCTATTCAAAATATACTTAGAGAAACCCTTGCCTACATGGAAAAGAAAATGCGAAGGAGTACCGGTACGAAACGAATAATTATATACATTAAGCTTTGCAGACGATCAAGTAGTGATGGCACAAGACCAAGAAGACCTAAGTTACATGAAGGAACTACAAGAAGAATATATCAAGGCTGGCCTAGACATTAACCTCGCGAAAACAGGGTATTATAACAGGGTAAATACAAAACGCATACATAGTTCTAACAGCAATTTTACTAAGATGTAGATTGGAGCTAGAAGATCAGGAGAACAATATGGAGAAATAAAAATATCGGGAAAGAAATGAAAGGCAAATTTACAAAACAATCATCAGATAGGACAGAGCTAGAAGTACAGATATACGACGTAGATGGCAAGGTGTAGAACATCAAGAACTGATTAAGAAATAGAAGAGTAGAATAGAACGATCCCATAAGCCTAATGACAACAAACAGAGTAGTAAAGAGGCCAAGAAATGGTACTCCAATAGGAAGACGATCAGTAGGAAGACCACGAAAACGATGAAACGACAACTTACTGGAAGGCTAGTAGAAAGAGAAAGAAGAAGTAGAAAAAGAATTTTCAATATCTCGATCTTTTGCAGCTTTGAGATTTTGTAATATTGACACAATACGTTCCACAGATTCATTTAATTCGAACTCATCGTTAGAAGTCAAACAGAGAACGATAAATGGAGAGAAATGGAATATATTTGTAGAGGAAATTTCGAAGGAATAAAATAGAAGAGAATGGACTAATTCAGTCAATCAGTCATCTTTCACTTTTGACTAAAGAACGCAAAAACGCCCAGTACTCCATAATGAGGGAAGGCAGTAGAGATATGTTAAGATCATTCATAATTTTTTGAAAACGATTTCTGGATTTCTAAGGGATTCCTGTATGAAAAACTTAAGAAACTGATTTGACTGCACCATAAACGAACTGTTCAAAACAACAGTAAGTACGGTTAGAACAACCTATAGAAGAAAATCCACCTGTCGTGTACGCCACTGATACCTAGTATGCGAATCTACAGCAGATACGCAAAACATCCTAAGCCTTACTGCGTAGTGAAATTCTATAAACCAAATAAAAGCGAGCGGCGTATAAGCTGAAAATAATACTTGTTTTTACCTCGACTAATATTTTCGTTTCTATTTTCATGCCGTCTAACAAAAAACACCGATCGCGTACAGCCCCAAAGCTCCTGCTGGTATTTTTTGCTAACCAGCACAAGGCTGTTCGCAGGATATTATTCTGAAAATAGGGAATTATCACGGGAATCCTTGTGAAAATATCAAATTGTTCAACGGAGTTTGAAAATGTGGAAATATCAATTAAAATTTGACGAAAAACATCAACTGTAATGGACCAAAATGTGTAAAAATACAATAATTACAGAAGTTATATAGATTGTATCATTGATCTCAAGACTATGATTTTTAATGCTCTAAGTATTTTTTTTTATTTATTTAAACTGGAAACCCTCATTACAAAAAAGTAGATTATGAATACAGCTAGATTATGTCATTACTTAAATAATACAAGGCACCTATAATTTCCTTAATACCAAGTTAATTTGTTGAACAAGCCACCTGGACATCATTATTAGCATTTGACCACAGCACTCCAGGTAGATTAAAGTCACCCTTTATGTATAATTTGGAGCTGCGGTATGATAATCAAATTTCTTCCACTCTCAGGCAGTGATCACAGTATAGATCATCAGAATATCCTGGTGGTATATGTACAATCATGATATTCTTGTCACTAAACGATGGAGGAGCTCCATAATCAACGTGAAGACAAAACCAGCTGCAGACTGGTACCGACCACAAAATGTTACAAGCAGAATTTCGCATTAAGTTACACAGTAAAACAATTACAATTACAAATAAAGCACAAAAATTGATTCCAAAACACCCGGAAAAGTTTAGAGAAGCATTAGCAGAAGTTGACCTACCAGTGACTACACAAAGAAATGGATCACTGAAGATATCAACAATACTCATCGCAAAGACAAAACAGCTAGAAAAAAACATTTGGATGGTTGAAAAGACTCTCAATCTTGTACAACCTGGCCTATCAACCCTCCTCTTTTATCCAGGCTTGGGACCAGCTGTGGGCATAAACGAGGCTTCTGAGCTACTCAATCCACCCAATCCTCGCGCTCATAACCTCCACGCAGAGAGGAAGAAGTACGATAACAAAGCTTAAAAGCAAGTAAAGCGGCGGGATCTCTTAATGACACACTCTGGAAAAACACACAGATGCAACCACTCCCAAGCTCTTGAACTGTACTTCCCAGTTTCCCTCACAGCCAACATCGACCTGTCATAATCGAACTAGGCATACAAATTTCTATCGTTGAATCCACGCCGAGACCCCGTTGGAATTTTAACAAAGGAAATTGGCCCGAATTCACCAAAGAGCTGGACACCTGCATTCGCTTCATTGACCCAAAGGCCAACAACTATCACAGTTTTTTAGGAATGGTTATCTCTATCGCCAAAAAACATATCTCCCGAGGTTTCCGAAAGGAGTACATCCCAGGCTGGACGGAAGAAAGCCAAAAACTATATGACGAATTTTTGAAATCAGAAAATCCCGAAATTGGTGACAACTTACTGAAGTCACTGGACTCAACAAGACTTAATAAATGGAAGTCTACCGTAGAATATATTGATTTCTCACGTTCCAGTCGAAAAGCATGGGGACTGATCCGCAAACTGGGCGAACCAAGCAGAGCGCAACACTTAAACAGATCAACAATTGAGCCAAATAAAATAGCCAATAGAATAATTGAGAACTCCGAGCTCCATCTGAGAAAACTCATACATCTACCGTAAAAAGAGCTCTTTAACAACTTAAAGCAAATACTCCCGCAACATCAGAATACTCACGTGCCTTCTCATTGGATGAAATAAACGAAGCGCTTAACCAAACTAAAACAGGAAAAGCAGCAGGCTTCGATGGAATGTATCCTGAGTTTATAGTCCACACTGGTACAAAAACACGACAGTGGCTCAAAAAATTCTTTAGCGACATTGTGAATACAACTGTGCTAGCCAACAGAAGCCTGGCAAAGACAACAAGCTGCCTGAAAGTTACCGGCCTATTACCTTACTCAGTTGCTGTTATAAATTACTAGAACGACTTTTATATAACCGAATATGTAACACCATTGAGGATGCTGTACCAATTGAACAAGCTGGATTTAGAAGAGGACGAAGTTGCTGTGACCAAGTGCTGTCCTTAACTACATTTATTGAAGCTGGCTTTGAAAGACGCGAAAAATCTGCCATAACATTTATAGATCTCACGGCTGCCTATGACCGGTGTGGAGAGAGGGCCTTATTTATAAGCTGATGAAAATCATACCTTGCCTCAAAACTTGTCAGCTGATAAACAATCTACTGACTAACAGACTGTTTCAGGTATATATGAATGATGCACAGAGTAACGTTAGAAAACTTAACAACGGCTTACCTCAAGGCTCAGTGCTAGCTCCTTTATTATTTAACCTTTATACAGCAGATATATCTGAAACAAAATCGAGAAAATTTGCTTATGCTGACGACCTGGCCATTGGCTTCCAAGATAATAGTAAAGAAGCAGGAGAACGAGCTCTAAACGAGGACTTATCTACACTAAGTAACTATTTTAAGAACTGGCGCTTACGTCCTAACACAAGCAAAACTGAAACCTGTCTCTTTCACCTGTCGAATCAACTTGCGGGCGATACTCTCAATGTAACTCTAAATGACACAGCTATCAAACATAACAACAACCCCAAATATCTAGGCGTCACACTTGATAGAACACTCACCTTCAAAAGTCATCTTACAAACGCAGCCGGTAAACTAAGAACACGAAATAACTTAATATCAAAACTTGCTGGAACAACTTGGGGTGCTTCTGCAGATACTCTTCGGACCTCTGCTCTAGCTTTGGTTTTTTCAGTGGCAGAATATTGTGCACCAGTATGGCTAAATAGTGCACATACAAGCAAAATCGATGTCCAACTTAACCAAACCATGAGAATAATCACTGGAACAATAAAATCAACGCCAGTGAGATGGCTGCCTACTCTGAGCAATATTGCTCCACCAGATCTACGCCGTACAGCAGCATTAGTGAGAGAGTACCAGAAAATTGTAGCCAACTTACAATTAACAATACATCAAGATATCCCAGACATCTCAAAAGAGCACCAACGATTGAGATCAAGAAAATTGGTAATTCCTATGATATACATAGGCAATGGACAACAAGATGGATGCCAACAGTAGAATCGGACTATATTAAGATATCCACCCCAACTCAGGGTTTCATCGGATCAAATCTGCCCCGGTCCATTTGGGCAAGGCTTAATCGTATACGTACCGGACATGGTAAATGTGCTAATTCGCTGTTCAGGTGGGGTCGTGCAGAAAGTCCACAGTGCGATTGCGGAGAATCTAGACAGACCATAAGCCATTGTGTTTCAGACTGCTTGAATCGTGCCTACCGTGGAAACCTCCAGGACTTTGCGGAATGTTCCCCAGAAGCAATTGAATGGCTATGTAAATTGGACATTAATATTTAGTGTCATTCATTCTATTCATTCTATTTTTACTATTTTTTTTACTATTATTTTTACGTATTTGTGTATTTATCGTACTGTGAAAGTCCTTACGCTAAATAAATAATAAACTCTGGAAAAACAAACACCTAAGACAAGATACAAAAACAAGAATCTATAAAGCGGTAATTAGACCTATATTAACATACACTGCGGAGTCAAGACCTAACGGATCTAAAACGAGATGACTACTAAAAACAACAGAGATAAAAATACTCCGACGAATATCAGGGAAAAGTCTGTTGGATAGGGAGAGAAGCGAAAACATAAGAGCATGCAGTATAGAAGACATAAATGGATAGGTGACAAAACGGAAACAGGAGTGGAACGAACACATTAGTAAAATGGCAGATGATAGGAAATGTAAATTAGAATGAAATTTTGGTATTTTGACGTTCTTTTTCCTTTCTGTCTAGTTTTCGAGACTACGGATATATCGATCATGTAAATGGTCATTTTTCTCAGTATCGGTTGATCTCTTTTTGTTCAGGATTTAATATTCCAGCATGCTAATCGTAATTCGATATTCTTTCTCATCGTGTATCATTAGTACACGTAAATAGAACAGTTAACTAATAGATAGTGTGTAACTATTAAGTGCAATTTTACCTTACTACCTACCCCTAAGTCAATTCTCCACTTTCTCATATCGAACACTATCCTTATATGTATTAAGCAATCTACCGGCACGCCTGGCAATTCACTTTTTTGGGATTCGTCCAGTTTTACCCTTATATTAACTCGTGATATCCTTACACTCCTACTATTTGATAGAATTTAGTTACCCACTAACGAGAAACTAACTAATTAGGCGCGTCGACAGTGGCCTGCAATATCAAGATTAAAACGCACCCCTGGGCTTGTCTCCCAAAGCGTATATTATATTTTGGACATCTTTATGATCCACTAATAGTAATATACGTCACAAAAATTATTTTGAATTATTTGTTACTCGTGTAAAAGTAAGCGTGTTTTTCAATTGTTTATAATTATTAAAATAAACAATAAAAACATTTAAAATACAGTTCATATTGTGATTTTTTATGTAGTTACTATATTTGCGAAAGATAGGCCCAATCGGTCAGGCAGTTTTTTAACAATTATATTTGTTTATCCCATTTGAGAGAACAAGTCATTTTCAAGTAGCTGTACAGGTGCTTTGTCAATACTTAGATTGTTTTTTGGTCTGATTCTCTTTATAAGGTCTCAAATTTTCATGCTTTTTAAAAACTATAATAATTTTGAATTGTTTACATCCAAATAATTGATGCAGAATGAAATACCATTACCATTATATTTGCAATATTTCTAACTTATGTCGCGCAGTGTATATCATACATTTTAAAGTAAACGACCTTAAAATCTTATTGCCAATATTGCCGAGTTGCGTTCCTGGGACGACTTTATTCTAAGATTCATTCGATTACATGAAATCAACTTTAAGTTGACAATATCCGTCAGAAAAATCATAGCCTGTGGACGCAGGAGAAATAGCTATAATAGCTTACAAAGCCGCAGGAAACTAGAGACGTTTTCTTTATGTGAAAAATTAGAAAGTAATTTAAAATAAATTTTGTGTGTATTCTGAACGACGGGCGGTGAGTGAATGAATTATCAATGTACATTTCTTTCTAATGAATAGCTAACCTTTTATGAAATGGGTCTGTCTTTTGATTATAATTATCGCGACGTCTAGATTATCACAAACGCTTACTATGCGCTTTTAGCGCAACAGCGCTTATTGTGCAGTGTTCATTGTTTCTAACAAGTCTATATCGTTCGCTAGCGGAACGCTTTTGTGAGCGAAATTTTGACTAATTATGAGCCGAAATTAAATTAGAAACGAAGTAAGTTGATATTTGAACAATACCTATGTATTAATTACTATTTAACTGGGAATAAGACACAATTAAAGATAAAAATACGTTTATTGACGTTTCCATTTCCACTTCGGAAATCGTTCTCAAATTAAAAACAGTAAATTAAACAAATTTTGTTTTTTGTTACATAGTGAAAAATTTTTCTAATAATTTAATTTTATGTGACTCATTTATATTGACAATTCAGACATACATTATGCATTTTAAAGTAGACGACTTTAAAATGATATTGCCAATATTGTTGAGTTGCGCTCCTGGGACGACTTTACTTATAAGATAGTTCATTCGATTACATGAAATCAACTTTAACTTGAGAATATCCGTCAGAAAAAAATCATAGCATGTAATTCTTCTTTAAAAAGACAAACACATGACATGATGACAGTAAAATTCTCCTGTTAGTGATTCCATAGTAAATTATGAGGGAAAAACCAGGAAAAAAAACCTCATAATACTGTCCCGACATTGTAAGTATTTGTTCGTGAATTTGGTTTACTAATACTGGTATTTTCTTATTAATAACTTCCTCTTTCAATATTGGTAACTAGATCCAACTATTGCAAGAGGAAGTTATTAATAAGAAAATACCAGTATTAATAAGTCAGTAACATATAGGATACATCATTTATGTTTGTTGAAGGTAAACCAAATTCACGAACAAATACTTACAATGTCGGGATAGTATTATGAGGTTTTTTTTCCTGGTTTTTCCCTCATAATTTACTATGGAATCACTAACAGGAGAATTTTACTGTCATCATGTCATGTGTTTGTCTTTTTAAAGACAAATTACATGCTATGATTTTTTTCTGACGGATATTCTCAAGTTAAAGTTGATTTCATGTAATCGAATGAACTATCTTATAAGTAAAGTCGTCCCAGGAGCGCAACTCAACAATATTGGCAATATCATTTTAAAGTCGTCTACTTTAAAATGCATAATGTATGTCTGAATTGTCAATATAAATGAGTCACATAAAATTAAATTATTAGAAAAATTTTTCATTATGTAACAAAAAACAAAATTTGTTTAATTTACTGTTTTTATTTTGAGAACGATTTCCGAAGTGGAAATGGAAACGTCAATAAACGTATTTTTATCTTTAATTGTGGCTTATTCCCAGTTAAATAGTAATTAATTTATAATGCCACAAGAAAATAGCTTCAGAACAATATTAAGAAACCTATGTATTAGACATAAATGTTTATATTTAATATTTTATTTTTGAGTACATAATATGTTCTGGATCTAATATGTGAGTATATCATATATATATATATATATATATATATATATATATATATATATATATATATATATATATATATATATATATATATATATATATATATACTATTCGGGTTGTGCATCGCTGCGACCTATATTGCAGCATACTGGACTTTCTATTTATCAGTAAAATTTACTCGTTTGAAAAATTTGACAACAGCGCCTACTTCGTGAATTTGTTGTTAAACGTGGTGAAACTGGTGAGGTTGATGTTTGAACGTATTTGTGGTAAATATATATTTGAAAATAATTACAACTGGTCACGCCAAGGGTCCTCTGAATTTTTTTTCAAGCATTTTGGACATTGGGACTTAGCAAAATATGTTACCATACTCACGTTTTTTACGTTTATTTGCAGACAGAAAACGGATATTGACAGAACGCGAATTGGAGGCTATTTTGTCAGATAGTGATTTTTTCCTCAGTGTAGATAGCGATATTGATTGTAGTGAAAACTAGAATGTTTCGAAAACCTCGATTCAGATTCGGAGTGGGATTCTGACGATGATACTCCTTTACTGCAGTGTTTGGGAGAAACTCCAGGAAACGGAACGATTAGATGACGTTAAGAATAGGTGGAATAAAAATATTTTTGCTCAAGATTCCGACGCCGCTGATCTATGGACAGCTAATGAAGATCACGAATTCTGGACACCATTGGATTATTTTTCAGAGTATTTTCCTGAGCATTTTTGGGAAAATTTGTCGCCAACAAGTAACATACAAGCTATGCAAGCAATCGAAACAAAAATCTAAGGTCAACTCCGGAGGAATTCAAGAAACTAACAGGTATTCATACTTTAATGGGAATTTTTGAACTACCGCGCTTACGCCTCTATTTCATGAAAGGAATTGAAATTCCTATTATTACTCAGCTTCCCCGAGATAGAATCTACAAGTTACGAAATTTTTTACAGTAGATAACTATGCAGTTTCAGAGGGCAGGAAAAAGGCAAATAAACTTTGGAAAGTCCAGCCTATTCTTGTTGTTGTACGAAATAAATGTATCACTCTTCAAAGATCTCGCGAGTTGTCCATCGACAAACAAATGATTCCATTTACTGGCACCATTAGTCCAAGACAGTAGTATGACAAGAACAAACCTAATCTTGTAGGTTTGAAGAATTTTGTGCTTGCTTGAAAAACAGGGCTAGTCTTGGATCTCTTTATTTGTCAAGGTGCAAACATTTGGCCTGATGCTGCTCCTGACAACTCCTTGGGCATTGGAGGCTCTGTCATGGAAAAGTTGTCGGCGAACTTGTGTCCAGGATCAACAATTTAATTTACTTTGATAGATATTTCACCATTATTCCATTAATTTACTCGATTATTTATTAGAAAAAGGATTACTTGGTATTGGTACAATTCAGAATAATTGAATTCGACGAGTACATAAGGGGCAAAATAAAAAAATATTCGGTTTTACTAAAAGAAGGTTGAGGGTCCCATGAAGAATGGGTACGCCGTGATATTAAAGTATCTATTTTGAAATGGATGGACAATAGATCTGTGACAATGGCTTCTAACTAAATTTGCAGGTTCTTTGCCATTGGCTGACGTACGAAGATGGGATAAAAAAATTCAAAGTACGTTCTGGTGGCTTGCCCAAACAAAATTGTTAAATACAACCAGTCAATGAGAGGTGTGGATTTGTCTGACAGATTTATTTCATATTATAGAATCTGTATGCGCTCTAAAAAATGGCCTGTACATGTCTTTTGACACTTTATTGGTCTTGCATTGACCAATTCATGGATATAGTATCGTCAGGATCGTGCCGCGCTTGGCGATAACAGATCAAAGGTAATGGATTTACTGAAATTTAAGCTGTATGTTGGAAGGTCACTAGCTCTAGGTGGTAAGCCTACAAGCGGGAGACAAGCTAGTGCGTCTATTCCAAGAGAACCGGAGTCATCTAAAGATGAAGAGCCCATAATTCCTTTAAAAAGATCTAAAGTTGTTCAGTTGCCGCCTATAGATGTAAGAAAAACCAGTAATGACCATTTGCCAATATGCTCTGTCAGCAATAAAAACTCTTACATGCGTCGCCGAAACCCTGGATGCACTAAAAAGACAAGATTCTTTTGTACAAAATGCAAAATCTACTTGAGTATTTCTCCTGATCGAGAATGTTTTTTTCAGTTTCATACTTAAATTATATGAAAGTTAGTCCTGCTGTCCATTATGATGGACCTGTCATATTATGTCTGTCAAATATTTTTTTTAGTTTTTACAAATTTTCGTTTATTGTTTTCACAAATGAAGAGGGACTGGGGAGGATATATAGGTAAATTAAAAAAAAAATAGCTGCATATTTTTAGTAAAAGTAATGCACATAAATATATGCGCATACTTTGGTGATATTTTGTTGCAAATATTCCGCTCTCTAGTGATGATAAAACCGATCATTTTCCAGCAATTTTTGCAAAATATGAATGATTCCAAATTTCAACTCAGATTACTGAATATCAATTCCCCTCGTATACGAAAGTAAATCACTCAAGCTATCGGTTTTTTAAACATATTCGCGGTAGTTTGTAGATACAAATATCTATTAAAATTCTGTTATAGATAGCCTTCACCAATCTTTTATTACGTTCTGAACGATAAAACACTCCAATTGATGTATGAAATCTTCTCCACGTGGATCTATATCAAAAGTAACCCAATTTTATATATCGCAAATAGAATTATATAAAAAATGAAGCCGTTGAAAAAATTTATTCGCGAAAATTACACCGAACTCGAAACATCAATGTAAATGACAGTTTCGTGGATTTTTTGCGTATTTCACCTGGTGTATATATAGACAAGAATGTCAAGGAATTTGTTTTTTAATATATTTAAATTGCATGCAGACGGATTTAAAAATTTTTGATAATGCCATACTTAAATACTGTTTAATCTAAAAGTGCTCGAATTAAAATACATGGTGTCCCATTAAGAATAAGACATAGAATTAATAAAGATGCTATGTTTCAATACAGGACGTATTTTATTATAACCCAGTATCATAATCATCAGTCTCTTTTTACTACCAGTCGTCAGAGAAGTCAATGCCTCTAAACTACTAAAAATCTTACGTACACGTTAAATTTTGCTGAGAATCTAAATTTTGAGACTCCTAAAAATATGCAAAAAGGTTTGTCACTCCTACCGGTCCTACCACTTGGCTTTCCCCTAAAACCCCTGGTAGCAAGGCAAATAGGAAAACCTCGATTTCTGTAGAACGAACCGTTCTCTCAGAAACAATGTTTGAAGCGACCGGCGATTTTGAATGTCAGTTACGCGCGCGAATTTCAAATAAAACTTGTATCAACTCGATGGTAAAAATTATATCTTTTGATTAGAGTGTCCTATGGACAAAAATCAAACTGTTTTTTACAGGTGAAGACTGTAGCTTTGGTACGTTTACATTTTGCCACAAATGAAGTCAGTTTTCTATAAAGCTGTTAAATAAATAAACGAGGCATCAACGGTCCATAAAAACTTTAAGCAACTGCTTCAATTGGGCAAGATCGAATATTTCATGGAACGTTGATGACTGGTCCAGTCATATTCAGTGACGAATCGAAATTTAGGGATGTTTACATGGAGGACTTTCGAAAACGGGTTATCAGAAGTCAAAATGAAGTATTCCATAAAGATTGCCCCAAAAGAACTGTGAAGTTTCCCAAAAGAATTATGATTTGGGCTGCATGTCATCAGCGGGTCTAGGTCTACAGCAAAGTATCAAGAAATTTTGAAAAATCGTCTTGTACCAAATCCTCATGATTTCTACCAGGACTTGAATTTTATATTCCAGCAGCACGGTGCTGCATGCCATACAGCTAAAACAACTAAAAAATAGTTTGGAGACAATAACATTATAGTCCTCTCATGGATTTCGAACAGTCCAAACCTTAATGCTGTTAAGGCATTGTGACAAACTACTTGGAATCACACTGCCAACAAACTCAAGGAAGGTCTAAGTCAAGTAGGAACCCAACTCATCTTAAAAAGTAATAGAACATACCAAGTCTAATCAACTGACTCCGAATAGGACATACTTTCCTTACCCACAAGCATATCTTCAACCAGGAGGCTGCTCCGATGTGTACCAAGTGCAACACTCAGTTTTCAGTGAAACATATAATTGTTGAGTGTCCAGTGTACCAGAACGAAAAAATCGCGTGTGCCCTTAGTGACAATTTAAAAAATGTTCTAACGTCAAACTTACAGTCTTTATTAAGTTATCTTAAAATATATTTTTCTTTTATCTAACAATAGGTATCTTACTGTTTGTGTATGTCCCTCCGCTAATAACCCTTAGTGGTTGATGCGGGTATATTTGTTTAAATAAAAAAAAAAAATTATAAAAGCCTTTGTCTTCAATTTTTAATTTTAATTTTGCAATAATTATTAAGTGAAATTTAAGCTTTTGTGCATTTTTTATAAAAGTTATTAATGATTTTGAAAAAAGCGACTTGTGAAGCCATTTTTGCATTAACTAAGAAATAAATTATAGTGTATTTTTATGTATCTTCTTCTTTGGGTGCCGTGTCCGTATTCAGACGTTGGCCGTCATCATGCTTACAATTTCCTGAAACCTTTCTCTGTCGGCTGCTGCGCGCAATAATTCTTCTACTGTGAAACCACACCATTGTCTAATATTACGCAGCCATGAAAGTTTCTTTCGACCAATCCATCTCTTTCCTTCCACTTTTCCTTGTATTATAAGGCGAAGTAAATGGTATTTGGGTCCTCTAATTATATGGCCGAAGAATTTTGTTTTTCTCCTCTTTATGATGTTTATGTATGAGAGAGTAATAAAACAATAAATTATGTATGCAAATCCCTAAACTGTTCATACGGGTGACTCAATGAAAAACAGATATTTGTCAACAAGTTTACAGAAATATATAGGAAAACAATTTTAAATTGAGTATGACCACCAGGTATAAAGGTTGGAGCAGAATAGAATACAATAGTTGTGAGGGTTACTAATCCCTAAATAAGGTTGCCAGTGTCGGAGTGATGGAGGTTAACAGGTACTAATGAATTTGCAAGAAATGTAAGATGTTTATTTTATTGGTTATATATAACCGATAAAAGTTTAATAAGTACCTACCTATTTGCAAAATAAAGTTTAATTCTTCAGATAAAATAAAACGTTTTATTTTATCTGAAATGAGTGCATTCCACGAAGTAAGGGTTTCAACAATCAAACATTTAATTCTTTAATTCCAGGAATCTACGACAGTAATTGACTAGATAATTACCTTCTAAACTTATTCCACAGAAAATGTGATAGTGGGTTTTTCCATTTTGTAGGAAGGTCCAAGTGGCGTATTCAAAATTCTTAACAGTTCACTAAAAGTAGGTACTTCAGTTGCAAGGTGCAGTTTATTGTGTATACTAGTGTTATGGAAAATTTGGAAGTGCCGTGTAAACGCCGAAAAATTGGTCCTTTAACAGTTAATGAAAAAACATTAATAGTTAATTGTTTTAAATCATTTACAGACAAACGTTTATGTGAAAGTGTTGATGAGACCGTTGAGTTAGTTAGCAGTACACTTGGTGTTGGGAAATCTACTATTTACAGAGTTATTAAAGAAGAGAAATGTGGTAGTTTTCAAATGCCACGTAATGCTCCAGGGAAACCAAAATTTCAAATAGAATATCATTTTAAAGAAGGACTTCGACGGAAAGTGCATGAATTCTTCTTTAGACAAGAATTTCCAACATTGGATAAAGTTCTTGTCTCAGTTCGAGATGATAAGGATTACCCAGAAACGAGTCGAAGTACGTTATGGAAACTTTTAAAAGAAATAGGCTTCCGCTGGAAAAAGAATCCCAGAAAGTCTATTTTATTAGAAAGAAGCGATATTGTCATATGGAGAAGACATTTTCTAAGAACCATAAAGAAAATGAGAAACCAAAAAAGAAAAATATTTTATCTTGATGAAACATGGATCAACGAGGGTCATACACCAAATAAATTTTGGCAGGATGAAACTGTTACAAGTCAAAGGCACGCTTTTTTAAATAACTTATCTACTGGTTTAAACCCACCATCAGGAAAGGGACGCAGGCTAATAATAGTACACATTGGCAGTTCAGACGGTTTTGTTGAAGGTGGTTTATTAACTTTTGAATCAACTCGTACCGGTGACTACCATGAAGACATGAACGCTGATGTCTTTCAAGAATGGTTCGAACAAATGATAGATCTTCTTCCTAAGAACTGTGTAATAGTAATGGAAATGCAAGTTATCACTCCAGACTTATAGAAGGACTGCCCACAACCAAGTGGTTAAAAAAAGACTTGCAGAATTGGCTGAGTTCAAAAAATATTACGTACCATCCCGAATCTATAAGAAAGGAACTTTATTCGTTGTGTGCTCTTCATAAAGAAAAATTTAAAAAATACGAAATTGATGAAATTGCCAAAAATCGTGGAATGACAGTACTTAGATCCCCACCATATCATTGTGAATTAAACCCGATTGAACTGGTATGGGCACAGATAAAGAGTGAAGTTTCAAGAAAAAATACCACTTTTAAAATTCATGATGTTAAACAGTTGTTTTTGGAGGCCGTAAATAATGTAAAACCTGAAAACTGGGAAAAGGCAGCAAATCACAATATTAAAGAAGAGAAAAAAATGTGGAAGCTGGACAATATTACTGATAAAATGATCGAGCCAGTTATTATAAATCTTGGTTCTGAAAGTTCATCTTCTGAATCTGATTTGGATTTGTAACAAGTAGCTGTAAGTTTTATATTAATATTTTTATTCATCTATTTAACATACCTTAGACGGTTTTAAAAACTCTTTTTCTTTTTGTAATTTTTAAAAATTAAAAAAAATGTGAATTTTTTAAAACCCTTTTTAATGTAGGCCAGTCAGTTCTAATATAGTGTGTGATAAAAGAGGTCACTTTTGTTTACATACACATAACACTTTATAACAGTACATTAATAAACACATAATATATTATTCAAAGTAATTTTTCAATTAATCTTGAGCACGCCCATGGAGTGGTCGAAGGTACTGTTACGATTTTAAATGTTATGGCATATAGAACTGTAAATATTTTATGACTAATTCTTTTTATTGATTCTCGTAATTTGTAGGTCAAAAATATACCTGAGCTTAGCTACCAGTTGTTTACCAGAAATCTCTAGACACTAATTTTGGTGAATCATCCACGTCTCGAGGTTGAAAAACGAGTCGAGCGCCTTCACCAAAATACGAGACTATTCAAGAAGTCCGCCGAATTTTCTGGATGACACAGTTGTGTATATAAATGAAAGATTTTTATTGAAGTAGTTAGTCATAAGAAGCTCGGCAACCGCGATATTAAAATGTAACGAAACATAAATTATTATTTGTAATATAAATTAGAATTAATAAAGACTTTAATAAATTCGTAATTAGTTATCGTGAGTTTTAATAAATTAGATTATAGACAATAAATTAGAATAAAGACAAATAAATTAGAACTATACAAACTTAACAGTGGTGCAGAAGTGGGACTGTAGATAAATTTAATTTGAATTTTTGAAAAGAAGTGAAATTGGTGAACAATGGCTACGATTTACGAGCTTACAGTTACGAATCTAAGAAGGCATCTTGAGGATAGAGAATTAGCTTCTACCGGAAAAAGGCTGAGTTAGTCCAACGACTAAAGAATGCTTTGGAGGAAGAGGGTTTAGATCCGGAAACTTATATATTTGAAGATGCTGTCATCGCGTCAATTTCAAAATTGGAGAATAAAGTTTCTTCCGATGTAGCCAAGGTTTCCTGTGATATCGCATCATTGGAGAATAAAGTTTCTAACGAGATCTCTTCCTTAGAAAGCAAAGTTTCTAACGAGATCTCTTCCTTAGAAAGCAAAGTTTCTAACGAGATTGCTTCTCTGGAAAGCAAGGTTTCTGCTAACATCTCTAAAGTCACCTCTGAGATGTCTGCCCTCGACGATAGAGTGTCTTCATTAAAAAACCAAATTGCTGCCGATATGATGGCCTTCGAAGAGAAGATATGGAAAGAGTTGGAAAGGAAGATTGAGGGAACAGACACAACAGAGAGAGTAAACAATCCAATTACCATAGAGACACAAGAAGACGAGACGAAATGTAAGTTAGAAACACGGCCGAAATTTGAAGGAAGCGGAGGTTATGTTCATGTCAAGGTTCCAACTTTCGACGGAAAATCGTCATGGAACAACTACATGAAACAGTTCGAATCAGCTGCAAGAGCGAATGGATGGTCTGAAAAAGAAAAGGCTGTAAACCTGACTATCGCTCTTCGAGGAGATGCCTTAGATGTGCTCCAGACCATAGCCGTAGAAGAGACGGATGATTTCGAACAACTGAAGAAGAGGTTAAATATGCGATATGGCCACGAACACTTAGAGCATGTATATCAGTCGCAGCTCAAAAATCGAAGACAAAAGAAAGATGAGGCTCTTCAAGAATATGAAGTAGATATTGCCAGATTAGTGCGATATGCTTATCCAACAGCTCCCGAAGACATGATGGAAAAGTTGGCCGTTCAAACGTTTATTGATGGTCTTCGTGATCATGAGATGCAAAGAACACTACGATTAGCTCGTCACAAGACGCTGATGGATGTCTTATCTGCCGCCCTCGAATACGAGTCAGCTACGCAGGCCTCTGGCGGGTATAGCAAAGTTAGGACTGTAAAAGAGGAAGGAGATGAAGATAAACTTGACCAGCTCTTTAATATGATAAAAAGCATGACACACAAGAAAACGAAGACCATAAGACCGAAGACAAAACCAGAACGCGCCGGCCTTAAGGAAGCAGCAGTGCTAAGAACGACGGTGGTCCACGACGACTGGACGCCTACCAAGATCAGGGAAGAACAAGAGAGAGATCCGGTTATCCAGAAAATCCGAAAATGGAAAGAGGAAAACCGTCGACCACGTTGGCAGGAAATATCGAACCTAGGCTCGGTAGTAAAGACGTATTGGGCCCAGTGGGACTCATTTATCATGGAAGATGGCTTGCTCAAACGAGTCCTGGAAAATGATGACGGTTCAGAGAAGAGAAGACAGTTGGTGATTCCAAAGAGCAGAATAGCCGAAGTACTTCGTCAGTTACACGACAGTCCATCAGGAGGGCATTTTGGTGTGAAAAAGACCCTTCAGCGAATTCGGGAACGGTTTTATTGGATGAACAGTTCCGACGATGTAAAAGACTGGTGTAAGAAATGTACTATTTGTGCTACGAGTAACGGGCCTTATCGAAAAAGGAGAGCTCCTATGAGACAATATAATGTTGGAAGCCCGTTTGAAAGAATAGCTTTGGACATTGCTGGGCCGTTTCCAGAAAGTGATAATGGAGGCAAGTACATGTTGGTAGTAATGGATTACTTCACTAAGTGGGTCGAGATTTACGCACTTCCAGACCAGAAGGCGGCCACCGTTGCAGATAAGTTGATCCAAGAATATATCAGCCGATTTGGAGTGCCTTTGGAGATCCATAGTGACCAAGGCAGGAACTTCGAAAGCGATTTATTCCAAGGAATATGTGATAGACTAGGTATGAAGAAAACAAGGACTACGGCTTATCATCCGCAATCGGATGGTATGGTAGAACGAATGAATAGAACAGTTGGCAAGTATTTGACAAAGATGGTGTCCGATCATCAGCGAGACTGGGACCAATATCTCCCGTTCTTCACAATGGCCTACAGATCTGCTGTTAATGAATCAACAGGCCAGACACCAGCCAAAGTCCTATTCGGACGCGAGATGCGACTACCTTGTGATCTAGAGTTTGGGTGTCGACCTGGAGAAGATGTAGCAGGTGAAGATTATGTGATCGAATTACGAAGAAGAATGGACGATGTACACGAGTTGGTCCGTTCCCATCTCCAGATCGCTAGTGACCGAATGAAGAAACGGTACGATACGCAAGCCGAAAAGGGGTGTTTTAAGAAGAACGATAAAGTCTGGCTTTATAACCCCAAAAAGCGAAAAGGTTGTTCTCCCAAATTGCAGCAGTTTTGGGAAGGTCCATACCTCATTATGGAGAAGATCAATGATGTTATTTACCGAATAAGCAAGATTCCGAGAGGAAAGCCGATGATAGTACACCATAACCGGTTGGCGTCTTTCGAGGGTGACCACGACGTAGATGAAGAAGTGGAAGTAAACCAAGTCCAAGATGTGTCTGACCTCACGTTTGAGGAATTCATGGGTGCCTATGGAGGTACCGGTAAAGCAAGACATGGTGTTACCACTGAAGAAAGGCAAGATCTACTCGCGCTTCCCGATGACTATTCACTGGCCCTTACCATCCCGGCCAGTATCAAAGATGCACCAGGGTTGGCATCCGTCTTTCGAAGGAAGTTTGGTCGAGTTGCAGAACTTCAATGCCAAGTGCCAGCTCCTGGTAAAACCTTGAAACTTCAAGATGCATCACGTTACCTTTTCTACCTGGTAACAAAAGACACTGCCCGTGACCAACCTACCTACCGAGATGTATGGGAAGCCTTACTTCAGTTGAGAGAGCACGTACTAGAGTCCGACGTGCAAAAGTTAGCCATGCCAAAGTTAGAGTGCCACCAATTAGATTGGAGGGTTATACGAAACATGGTGGAGGAAATCTTTAAAGACACCGAAGTCCAGGTGTTAGTCTGTTGCAATCCGCATAGTTACTGGTGCGGAGAGAAAACTGTCCCTTGTCATTTCTATACAACTGGAAGGTGTAAAAGAGGGTCCAGTTGCCGATATCAGCATGCCGCTCCAGTTCCAGTCCCGACAAGGTTCCAGGAGGAACCATCTTTTAAGAGGGGGGCAATGTTACGATTTTAAATGTTATAGCATATAGAACTGTAAATATTTTATGACTAATTCTTTTTATTGATTCTCGTAATTTGTAGGTCAAAAATATACCTGAGCTTAGCTACCAGTTGTTTACCAGAAATCTCTAGACACTAATTTTGGTGAATCATCCACGTCTCGAGGTTGAAAAACGAGTCGAGCGCCTTCACCAAAATACGAGACTATTCAAGAAGTCCGCCGAATTTTCTGGATGACACAGTTGTGTATATAAATGAAAGATTTTTATTGAAGTAGTTAGTCATAAGAAGCTCGGCAACCGCGATATTAAAATGTAACGAAACATAAATTATTATTTGTAATATAAATTAGAATTAATAAAGACTTTAATAAATTCGTAATTAGTTATCGTGAGTTTTAATAAATTAGATTATAGACAATAAATTAGAATAAAGACAAATAAATTAGAACTATACAAACTTCACAGTACCTACCAGTTAAAATTATGCTAATTACTCTCTCGTTCATAAAAATAAACTATAACAAAAATTACTTTGTAAACTCCCATTTTAAATTATTTTCGATGCTTTTTCAGTAAAGTTGTGTAACTTTTCCATAAAATTACCGATCCTCACCTTTAGTATTCAAAATAAAATAGCAATCTTACATTTTTTATGGTTTTATTCGTTGGTATAATAAACTGACTAAAGAATGAAGTGATTTAATATATAAAAGATGCTGTTTTTTTATTTATAAATAATACTTATTGTTGAACTTCCTGTATAATTTTTCTGCGTTTTTCTTCATATTCTTTGTATTATTACCTTAAGGATTTCGTTTATTTGACACATATTGCTATCAAATAAATTTCGGAAGCAGTCCGACCGAATTTTTTCGTACATAAATCTCAATGATAATCGCAGCGTCTCAGTCATTCGATTTTCTAGTCGGAATTTTATGGTTTCACATCGCAATATAAACAATTTTTGGCTGTTGGACTAGGAAGCCGAGGTGTCGACTGAAAGAATGTTTTTCGCAAGGATAAATGTTTCCTTGAAAATTTAGAACGGTCCACATTAAAAGTATTTTCAAACGTGACGTCGAAGTGCATATTATTTTTATAGCGAATCTACGAGGGTCGTAGTAAATTTACTGTCTTATATAACGGTTTTATAAATAAAATTGATCGGAAAGTTGGATGACTACAAGGCATGATGCTACTCAAAAACATCGCCAAAAACTTTAACATTAAGCCATAAGCCTATATAACATTATATACAGCGACTATTGACCAGTCGCTGTAGTATGATCAACCGTTTCTATTAAAAGTCCGGTTGATACTGATTAAGATATCTCATACTTTGCCAAAGTGAAGACTTCGTAATAACAAATATCTATTTCAAATTACCTCCTCGACGGTTATATACATGAACATCTCCACAAAATACCAAAGAAAAAATAGTGAGAAATCAAATAGACTACATTACGATAGCAAGGAGGTATCGTAATGCTGTTATATGTACTAAGACATACCCAGGAGCTGATATAGGCTCAGATCATAACCCGGTAGTTACTGTGATAGAGGCGAGACCAAAAAAGATTAGAAGACCACACAGAAAGGCACTAGATTTAAATAAACTTATAAACAAAAATATACGACAACAGGAGAAAAAATAAATGAAAACCTCCGTTCAGTGCAGCAACAAATTAACGATACAAATAACGTTAACCAAAAATTAAAGTACATAAATACAGCTATACAAATAGTAGGAAAGGAACATCTTACAAAAACAACAACAAAGAATAAGGGGTGGATGATACAAGATATACTAGACTTGATGGAACAAAGAAGAATTACCCAGACAAATGGGCAACAGGCCCCTCAATTTGAGTTCTCAACCTCCTTCTTGGCTCAATTTCCTGACCGGCATGAGTAGATGGAACAACAACCTGCACTGAGTAAGTCTGCAAGTATTTCTTTAAGAATACAAATAATATTCCTGAAGGTGTTGATAAGAGAAACATTTCGGAATTCTTATCATCTTAGCTATGTTCCAGAAATAGGAAAATTGCTTCAATACCTCTCCATAGTGGCTGTGTTTACAGGGTCCACGATTTACTCTTGAACCTCAGGAAAATGTCTTTAGTTTGATATTTTTTGCGGAATTTCTTTAATAACGTATTCATCTATCTGAAGATTGTATTCAATGTTGGATGATCTAAATAGGCTTATCTCAAAGTCAATGGAAGATAATAGAAGATATAGAAGGGGCATTTAATAATGTTACCACCAGCTCTTTGATAGGGGCTATGAGTAGATCAGGCGCACCTGCGGTAATATGCAGATGAATAAAGGCATCCCTGGAGAATAGGACAGTAATATCCACTCTAGCTAAAGGAACCATATAAGCAAAAATAGGTCGAGACTGTTCATATGTTCTGTCCCCTCTACTTTGGGCAACCTTGGTAAATGATCTCCTCAGAAATATCTTCACAGAAGGTTTTTACTGTCTAGGATATGCTGACGTTGTTAGGGTCAGGTTTACCCAGGTAAAGGTATAAGAGAATGCAAGCATTCCTTAATATAGTTGGGAACTGGTGTAAACAAGAGAGACTGATACTCAATGCTCAGAAAACACAGATAGTCAACTTCACCAAAAAACAGCCTTACAAGGCCTAAAACCACCAGTGCTGGGAGGAACAGAGATTTCATTTGCCAAAGAAACAAAATACCTTGGGGTGTATTTTGATCATAGGCTTGCATAGAATACCCACATTCTTAAAACCATACAGAGAGCTACTATGTCTCTGGGCAGATGTAGAAGAATGTGCGGTAAGAATTAAGGACTTAACCCCAAAATGACTCTATGGTTATACACAAGGGTTATTAGACCAATAATAACACATGGCTCGGTGGCGCAGAAAGTGGGAGCAATAAGGCTGCTAGGTAATACACAAAGGCTAGCATGCCTGTGTATTAGGAGGCCTTAAAAACAACTCCTACAGCAGCGTTGTAAGTCCTGCTGAATCTACCACCACTTTATATCTTTATATAGGACGCAGCTAGATCAGTGATGCACAGATTAATCCATAGCTTAATGACATAAAAGACAGATGCATGGTGCTGATAAGAAAGCTAATCGAGGAGCTTAAAGCCGCTATTGTGATGGGGCGACCTATCGATGCAACAGCTACGATATATAGCTTTAACAATATGTTCACAATTAAGATACCAGGCAGGGAAGACTGGAATGAAGGTGTATCCATACAAATTGCTGCTTCCTGGTACACGAATGTTTAAGTCTCTAAGTTTATCTAAGGATGTGATATTTTTCCAGGTGAAAATAACGGCAATCCATCACTGCGTGGAAGAAATAGAAAGTCAGGAAAGAACGTTCCCTTAAGTTGCCATTTTCACAGATAGTCAGACAGCGCTTAAGGCAATCAATTCTGTAGAAGTCAATTCTAAGCTAGTATGCAGCATTGCAAAGACAGTAACAAGAACGGCTACAAGGAAGTGGGTAGCCCACAAATCTCTGGAATGGTGGAGGAATTCACCAGGACAAAGACAGGCGAAAGAGTTCATTACAGAATATTGGCCAAAATTTACGGCAGACCTAATAAACAAAGACAGGAAAACAGTCAAAGCCATAGTAGGTCTTCTAACAGAGCATTGTAAGCTGAATAGGCACTTGAAGCTGATGGGATTCTCAGATGATGAGCTATGCAGATTCTGTCACCTCGGAAAAGAAACAGCAGAGCACATTTTATGTCAGTGTAACAGTATGGCAAATGTGCGGTTTTTTGCATTAGGAGAAGAAAATCCACCAGCAAATAGCTACATGGAAGGTACAGTCTCGAAGCTATTAGACTTTTTTAAAAGGCTCAGGCTATAGGTTTTGCTGAGAATTTATTTGAAATCGGGTATTTAATAAGCTTATATCTACATTTCTATCGAATGTTGTCCCTTCGATCTGTTTTGTTTACGTACATGTGTTTGGTTTTCTCTTTATTAACTTTACTCTCAAAAATTAATTTACACTCAAGTTATGAAAATGAAGAAAGTTAAACAAAAGGTTTAACTTTTACCAACAGTTTTATATTTACTATACCAAAACGAGCCATTTTTTTGTAAAATTTTTCGATTACTGTTTTTTCAATTTCCCTGTATACAGATACAATCCTATCGAAAAAAAAGATATTCAGGCTTAATTAATATTGATGTGGTGTTCGCATTTTTGTGAAAATTTACACACAAAGCACTTGTTTTATTCCTATAAACATCCTCGTAATGTTTGCATTCGGTATATTATTGCACATATTTATAATGCTTGATTAATTAATACCTTTATTACAGTCGATTTATGGTTGTTTTTAATTTACTTTACAAAAGAATTCACCGTGTTTGCTGTTGCTGATATCATAGTTTGTTTAACACTTTGTTGCCATTGAACAGGTCGCTAAAAAGTGACGAGAGATGTGAATTTTTTAATTGAAAACAATTTTTTCGAACCTGTGGATCCATATTTATCATTTTGGCTTCTGCTTATAGTGTGTTTTCAACTTTATTAATGTTTTCTAGGAATTTTCTTATCTGTCATTGATCTAAAAACGTCACTTTAAATTTATACCATTTTTTATAAATTGTACATTTTTTTACGTAAAACTACCTTGTAATTTTTAACTATTGCAATCTAGTTAATTGAGCACTAGTCGAAATCGACGATTTCCTTAATCTAAGAGTCCATCCTAGATTCTAATTTTGTTCGTAATTTGCCTTCTTGTCTTCTTGATTATTTTATCCAGTCTTTATGCGCACGTTCACTACCTGCTTAGATCGTTTTTACATCGCTTCAGAATTGGCTACCGATAGTATATTGTATACCATCACCAAACAAAATGCACATTCTTCAAGTCTATATGCCAACCTCAGACATGTTAGACAATGAAGTGGAAGACGTATACTCCGTTATTCAAGACACAATAAGAAATATTCCATCTAAAGAACCACTCATATTTATGGGCGATTTTAATGCTAAGGTAGGAAAAACAAGAGATGATAACATCTAAAATATAGGAAACTATGAGTTAGGTATTAGAAAGGGCCGAGGCAAACGTTTAATAGATTTTGCCACCGAAAACAGTTTGGCCATTGTAAACACAATGTTCAAACATCATGGCCGTCGTTTTTCGACGTGTACCAGCCCAAATGGAGAATACGAGAACCAAATCGACTACATATTGATTAGAAACAGATGGAAGAAATGTTTTAAAAACTAGACCAAGAGCTGAATGTGGATTCGATCATAAATTGTTATGGGCTTGCTTCAAGATGAAGCTAAAAAGAACAATGCCGCACCAAAATCAAAACGGGCTGGAGATTCCAAATCCGAAAACATCTAGAGATGCATTAAAGGAAACTAGTATGTTGAACACACAAGACAACCCAGAAGAAATGTGGAAAGGTTTCAGAAATGCCAAAGAAACCTCTGTAGAAAGAACCAGAACGAAAAAAAGATCATCAAAAGAACACACTGGATGACAGACAGAACGCTGCAACTTCTCGAAGAGCGAAGGAGAATCAAATCTCTCATAAATCAAAGCGAAAGCAACAAAAACGAATTACCAAAGTTAAATAGAGAAATTAAAAGATCATGTAGGGGTGATAAAAATAAACATATAAATGAAGAATGCGAAGAACTATAGAGAATGTCACACTGAGAGTGCAGTACTGCTAAGATACGCAATGCTTTTCTTATGGAGAATAAACGCGCAGGTTGTCGGTTTTCTCCAGCTGTTGATTGTTCATTGTCTCACAGGACCGGCTTGGATAAAATGCATCTGCCGGCAGTACGAGTAAAATATTTTATATCATGTATACGTATACAGTAGAATAAAAAGGCATTGATGAGTTATTGACAACGAAAACTATGAATTTTGCATATAAAACGTCAACATGAGATATACAATCGAATCATATTCATAAGAGTAATATTTGAACATCTCTTTACAAGAACAACATACAATAACTGTAGTTTTAATGTTTTACATAAAATAGAAAAAACCTACATAATTTCTAGTAAAGAATTTGGAAACTTGGAAATGATATTATTTATAGATATTCAAATTTCCAATTCTTTCATAGAAATTCGATTTTTTCTATTGTATGTAAAATATTAAAAATACAGTTATATTGTTTCTATAAATAGGTCTTCATTTTTTTTGTAAAACTTCTGCTACAAATTACCATCATTAACATAATCATCTAAATATGGCCATAAAGTTGTTTGTCATAATTAGTATTTGAAAAACTCCAAGCTTTCCCTATTTTACCCCCTACCCATCCTAAGGATGGGTAGGGGGTGAAAGTGCTTTTGGAAAACGAAACTACACTTCAAAATTTAGTCAGAATTTCAGCAGAGAGCATGTAGTCCCATAAGTTTAAATCCGGTGAATTATTTAACGGTTGCGCTAAACTCGTAGTGTTAAATGTATTGTGGTTTTTACAAAATACGGAACAACTTAATGTAAGTGCTGCTGTAAGACGTACTTCGTTGATGACTGGTGTTAGCGAAAGAAGCATTTACAATTTCAAAAAAGAAAAAGAACACAGTGGAACGTTGAAATCGCCAAAAAATCAGTAACTTGAGATATGCTGATGACACTTTAATAATCGCGGCAAATCAAGAAGAAATGGAAGACAAAATGAGATGTCTGGAGGAAAAAAGCAAAACATGGACTAAAGCTAAATAGGAGTAAGACAAAGATCGTGATAGTAGATAGAGCTCGGAATAATCTTCAACACATTAAAGAAATTGGGGGATTTGACGTAGTAAATAGTTTCATATACCTGGAGTCCCTAATAACAAATGACGAAAGGTGTGACAGATACGTAGAAGGTTGACTATTGCTAGAACAGCTATGATGACACTCGTAACAATTTGGAAAAATTCTAGCATAACAATACACATAAAACTAAGGCTGGTAAGGGCGCTCATTTTTCCCATAGCCACATATGCATCCGAAACGTGGACCTTAAAGAAAGCGGATAAAATAAACTATTAACGATTTTGAAATGTGGGTATATCGCCGCATGTTAAGAATGTCCTGGATTGATTATCGCACTAACGTATCGATATTAGAACAACTTAAAGTAAAGGATAGATTGCTTAAACAAATACATCAGAGATATTTGCAGTATTTTGGACACAATGCTAGAACATGTACGATAGAAAAACTGATAGTCGAGAGTTGCCGTACAACTAGCCCAGGACAGGGAAGGATGGAGGAAAATCGTGAAAAAACTGTAAAGGCCTGATGATGTCACCACATCCCAAAAGGGATTAGGACTGAGGAGAAGGAGGTACAGATTTTTAATAAATCGATTTTGTTGCATTTTGACCCCACTGCGAGGGGGGTTTTAGGGGGAAGACCTGCTGTAAAAGTGGTAAACTTTTTGCATATTTTTTGAGATCCCAAAATTAATATTCTCTGCAAAATTCAGCTTGTTCGTATGATTTTTAGGGGTCAACTCTCAGACAACTGGACCATACTCATTTATTGTGAGTGAACAACTTAAATCATCCAATAAATTTTTTTTTACCACAGTGCAAGAAAACTTTTTAACGCGGTTTTCCTTGGTAGGTGTTTTAATATTTCTTCTATTGTGAGGTCATAACTATCTATATTCGTTTCCGACAGGGATCTATGAAGTGAGTAACACCGACTCGTAAGCCCCCATATCTTGCCGTACTGTTCATCCATAGCTCGATCAGATACACCAATGTCTAAGTAAAAGATTCGCTTAGGATTTTAAACTAGTACGTCAGCCCGTTTTATAAGTTTTATAGTACTCCAAGACTGTTACAAATAGTTTTGGCGACCAAGTATCTCCTTGTCGCACCACTCTGCCAATTTTTATCTTCTCAGTCATACAATGAAGGTTTGCAGTTGTTGCTTTTTCGTATATATTTCGAATAATATTAACATACCTATGATGTATTCTGCATTCTGATAGCACTTTTAAGATAGCGACTTCCATTATGTCAAATGCTTTGTGGAAG
Source organism: Diabrotica balteata (assembly GCA_918026665.1). Taxonomy (NCBI): domain Eukaryota; kingdom Metazoa; phylum Arthropoda; class Insecta; order Coleoptera; family Chrysomelidae; genus Diabrotica; species Diabrotica balteata. Next base: position 4,631,140 of record OU898277.1, on the reverse strand, counting down.
TCAACAAAAATAAGAACCAGGGTCTGTTTAATTCGATAGATTTTTCGACTAGATTTTTTAGGCAAAAAGCTGCCTTAAAAATAAACTTATGTAAATCCAGGTTATTGGTTTACTATATTAAGTTGAGGATTATCAGCTCTGTTATAAAAACTGTTCTATTAAAAATCTTTAAAATAAGTATAGTAAAGACTGAATCAACCTGATTTTATTAAGAATCCAAATAATGCACCTATTTTTAAAATATTAAAACAATAGTCGTACCAAAGTGACCTTCGATACTTACAAAAATTTTATACGATCGAATTTGTTTTCGTTCTTACATGACTGCAATAAAAAATTGGCAACTTCGATCATAACATCGCTACTACACTTATTTTTACTGCATCAACTTTTTGGTTCAACGATAACTAGAGTGCGTAGTTGGCACAAAACCATGTAAGAAACAATTTACTAAGATAATAAGATTTGTCCAATACCAATTTTGAAGTAACAAGTAGACAGTTTGCGCTTACTTTAAACTTTTCTCCTTGTGCCGTTATGGTAGTATAATTGTATAACGTATAACATATCCCATATAGATTTTGTTCATTTCAGGCTTGGATTGGCATATTTATACTTAGAAACATATATAACAAATGTAGCCTTATTTCACTCTTTTAGTTAGTAGTAACCTTTTATCAGAGGTAGAGGCAGAGCTAAAAAGAAAATACGCTTTTTTCATGCCTTATTTTTTGTTTTTTTTAGCCCTATTAAATACTTCTTTGTTTCGTAAAAAAAAATATTTCATGTTTTCAGATACTCAAGAAACTGTGACTTCTGATGGGGCTTCTTCTTTCTCCTCTTCTGCATCCTTTGTTTCAATGTAGCGAAACGATAGTGAAGGCACTGAAGACAGAGATGCAATGATGTCCAGACCAAGTACTTCTACTTTTAACTAGTAGCTCAAACTCGAGAAAGACACAAAACTGAAAATTCTGTGGAATCCTTTCTTATCAAAACAAATAGAAACAAAAAGGAAGCTCTAAATAGGCAAATAGCACGTTATACATTTGCTACAAATTCACCATTTAAACATGTTGATCATCCACAGTTTATTCGTCTCATACAAGAACTTCGACCTGGTTACAAGCCACCTAGTCGAAGAGATATAAGCGGACACTTGCTTGACAATATTTATGATGAGGAAATGCAAAAATTTCGCGATTTTATACAAAATGAAGTTGTTTGCTTAGGTTTTGAAGGTTGGTCGAATGTCTATAACGATCCCATAGTGTATGTTCACAAAGTCTGGTAAGGTTTATTTATGGAAACTTTTGATACATCAGGCTATGCTCAGACTGCAGATTACCTTGATTCAATTACATATGATAGCATTAAGACGTATAAGGGGAAATTGAAATGCAAAGTTCGCTCAGTAGTTACAGATAATGGTTCTAACGTAAAGAAAACGCGTCTCCTACTAAAGAAGCGGCTATTATTACATACGGCTGCTCTGCACATATTTTAAACCTTCTGGCTAACGACTGCCAATCATCCAATACCAATATTACTAAACACTTAGTTAGTATTAAAAAAAAACCATACTCAAAGACCACAAAAATTAAATGTATGGTCAGATATAGTAGTTACTTATTCAATTGGGTCATTTTTTGTCGAAAGAAATTTAACGTCAGATAGTTGGTGTAAATGTTCGGCGATATTTAGATGAGATATTTCCTGGACGATAAATTGGTCGACAAGGTAGAATTGAATGGCCTCCACGTTCACCCGATTTCAATCCTAAAGATTATTTTTATTAGGGATACTTGAAAAATTCAGTTTACAAAATTTAACCAGCAAGTCTTGCAGAGCTAAGGCAACGAATTATCAATGAATCTCGAATAATTTCTAGACAATCATGGAGAAATGTGGTAGACGCCTTCTACCATCGATTAGGGTGCTGTCAACTCACAAATTGATACATTTTTAACACTTAATAACGTAACTACTATGTTAAAAAATTTTCTAAACTATCAATTGTTACGTTTTAATGTATTTGAAAATAGTTAGTATTAAAAAATTTATTGAAACAATTTAGGCGTTGCCAGACTTCGGTTTTATGTATTTATGACCTTCCAGATTACATAAAATCATAAGTGTTACATATGGTTGAACTCGTATTGAATAGGAGATTCCAATAATGACTGAATATACAGGGTGATGTATTTGAAAAAACAAAGTTACTAATAATATAAGAAAAACGGCAAATCTGGCAACATTGTAAATATCAAATATGGAATCTCCGTATCCCAAAATAGGTGTACCTCAAATTTTGTACAATTATGATTAGCATTTTACGAGATAATTAGCCGTTTCCAGACGTTTGGGTCACTCTGTATATAATTGCACATTTCATCAATTGACTTCCTATAGTAGCTGGATTATTGGTTAACGTTCAGTTTCATAGAATTTTAAGAATGCAGATCACATCAGCATTATTGTGACTGCCCATCCAAGTTGTTATATGTCATATGTCACTTTAACATTTCCGTTAAGACCAGGAGACATTCTCTCTCCTGCTGTCACCCAATATGTAGCTTTTTCAAATTTTTAATGCTTTTTAAACTGTTTGTCCTTTGTCTCGTGTTTGTCTCGTGTAAATGTATTGGTTAATATTTATGACATTCTGCATATATTGTTGGATATTCTAATTATGACGAAGTAAGTCTAAACGTCATATAAAAAAGATATCAACCATCAACTTTTTTAAAGTTGTTAAAAAAATGTTTCTTGGCTTATTTCAGATGCTCCTGAAGATGCTCTAGAAGCCAAAGTACTTGGGCAAGATTTAATAAAAACTGTGCTCGATATTTGCCTTTTATTTGATTAAAGTTTATTGTACAAATGTTAAAATTGTTTGAATTGTTTTGATTATTAATAATAACTTATTAGCCAGAACCAACCTACAACATGGTGTACTGTTTAATATCGCGACCGGACCAGACTCCGTTTGTTACTTGCCTGTTTCTTTCTTCGAAGTGATTTCTTCGTAAGATTTTTTCGTGATTTCGTGACTGCTGAGAAATTCTAATTTCCCAGTAGAGATTATCAATATGTACTGCGTAAATATAAATATTAGCACAGTATTATCAGTGTAACGCTAAAAATAGGGAAATATCGAGTTTTTGTTTAATCGTAACAATACTCTTTGGCAAAGCTAAGTTTTTGTTAGGTACAACTCGAGAAATTTATCATTTTTCACTGAAAACTTTGTGATTCGGCTAAAACTTTTAAGTAAAGCTAATTTACTTATTTCGGCTTTAAAACGTCTCGTAGATTACCTTCTCCTAGTTTCTCGTTTCGTAAGACTTGTATCTCTCAGAGAAGTAATTCCTTCTCGGTGATTAAGCCTCTCAGGTTCCCCCTTTCAGCAAGCGAGGCTCATAACGCTCGGTGCAAATGGGCCTTAATCTTAATTTAGATTTTGCGGGAGATACCACGAATCTTAATAAATTCGAAGTGGTGTGTTGCGCGCAGCCCGGTGACAGAGTCCTACAGATAAAGAACTAGTAATTACGGAAATGATGGGGGTATTTCTAAAAATATAGAGCGCAACAAAGTACTCGAAATTCAACTGGCAATGGTTCAAACGGCTAATTTCTAAAATTATACTAGAGGTAAACGGATTTTCCGTAAACGTTAAAAATATAAAATGAGTCTCTTGTACAACATCGTTGGATGCTTGCAATAAAAGTAATATAGATTGGTATTTTTTTAAGGATCGAGCTTTAAAATTTAATAAAACAATGATAACTTTTTAAATCGACAAAAACGTGACTTTATCTGTAAGATAGTATTTTGCCAATTCTATTTAAATATGATTTGTATCATATGGCTTTTGCGGCTGCCTTGGATATATAGGCCAATAAAGAAACAAAAGTTGAAAAAATCTTATACAGGTTCTTGAATGTTTTAAAAGGTATATGAGATATCTTCTTCTCAGTGTGCCTGTCAGTTCCGAAAGTTGGTGATCATTCTGGCTAGGATGACGTTGTTGGTTGCTATGCGGAATAGCTAAAGATGAGCGAAGATCGTACTAAATCTCCAAAAACGAAGATACAACATGATAACAAAAACACACCCAATAGGACGGAATCCAATCGAAAATACCATGTCCTTCGAAGAGGAAATTCTGAGATGTCTAGAGACAACAAATATAGACGTTATGGATGTCAAAACCTTAAATGATAACTTAATAAAAGCTATTAAGAACGCAGAGAAAAAGTGCAATACAAATCCTAGTAGAGATAAGTAGGAAAAAATCAGTCAACAGACAAAACAACTTATGGAGACACGAAGAGAACTTAAGAACAAAAACGATAAAAGCAGTGAGAAAGGACGTACGACAATATAACACAAAAAAGGTAACAACGGTTGTCGAGGAAAATAAAAGTTTAAAGGTGCTGAAGATATGTCAAGCTCTAGGTAAGAAGAATATTGTTAAGCTCGCAGATCGAAATGAGAAAGTGGTAACAGATAAAGATAAGATAATTAAGGTAGTTGAAGAATTTTACACAGAATTATATAGAGAAAGGGGTGAGAAAGACGGCACCAAGTTAAGGAACGTCCAGAATGTGGATTCAGAGGATATCCCAGAAATAACAATCGAAGAAGCCTCAAAGTCATTAAATCGAATAAAAAACAATAAAGCAGCTTTTGATGACCAAATCGTTATTGAGGCAGTTAGTAGGAAAGACAGTATTGAAATCATTGACACAATTATATCTAACTTATGCCTTTCAAAAGAGGTTACATTATCTCAGTGGAATAAAGCTGTTATAGTAGTCATGCACAAAAAGGGAGATATAACAGAGCTAAAGAACTATAGACCTATTAGCTTGTTATCTCACGTTTATTAGTTGTTTATGAAGATAATAACCAATAGGTTGATACCAAAATAGACTTTTATCAACCTTGCGAGCAAGCAGGATTTAGAGCTGGATACGGAACAAATGATCATTTGCAAACCATTAAGTCGTTAATTAAAAAAACCATTGAATATAATAGACCCCTGATACTTGTCTTTGTCGACTTTGAAAAAGCATTTGATACGGTCAATCAAAGTAAAATGCTCCAAGCTCTAACACAATGTAGAATAGATCATCGATACATATCCCTCATCAGATACATCTATCAGCATGCTACAATGAAGATACTGGGACCTTTCGTATTGAAACAGGCGTTCGCCAAGGAGACAACATGTCTCCTAAATTATTTACAACTTTGCTAGAATACACTTGTAAAACAATAGATTGGAACGAAAAGGGCATCAATGTAGAAGTAGCCAATAGCTACATTGGCCAAACATCACAATGGCTAAAACAACGCATCACACAACATAAAAGTGATTGCCGCTTGGGAAAAATACTTGCGCAGTAGTTGAGCACTATGAAAATACCGGTCATATGCTAGACTATAACAACGCTCACATTTTGGCACAGGCAGATATCTACAAAAGTAGATTATTTCTTGAGATGTATCACATCAACAAGAATAAAACCACTTTAAATTATAAAACGGACACTGGACAGTTAAGTAACATATATTGTAATATATTGAACAAAATTTATAAATATTGAAAATAGGTAATTTCACCTTAATGACAACCAACCTTAATAATTCATGAAAAAAAAATATCATTCTTCTAACGTTTCTTTTATAATTATTTTTATTTTTACACTTAAAGTCATTTTAATTTTGTAATCATATTATTGTAACTAACGTGCTTAAGACAATTTAATTATGACATTTATTACATACTTCAATGTCAATTTTTATTTTTGAAATCTTTTAATTTCTGTAAGTTTTTTAAATGTATTTGTACGCCATTTTTGTAATGTTAAAATTGTTTTATAATGTACTCCTGATGAAGCTATCAAATAAATAGCGAAATATTGAGTTCGTTAGAAAAAAAATTTCATTTCTACTTGTTATATATATATATATATATATATATATATATATATATATAATATATATATATATATATATATCACATTCTGAAACCGCAAAAAGACTGAAAAGAACTGAATTCGCACAAAAGGTGAATGCACTAGACACACATACATTAATATCGATAAATATTCTTGGCAAAGTTACAGTAAAAGTCCATTACTTTCGGTAACCTCACCGTACTTTTTTCTAGATAAACGAGATTATATTTAAAAAGTAGTTCATAGGTAATTTCGTTAGCGATCGCAAATTGGCACAAAAATCAACTCAAGCTCCAACGATTCGCCGAAGTCGCTGTGAAATTTCGTTTTGTAGAAACATTAGAAGTGAGTAAAAGGATTCATTGCGATTGTATTTGGAGTTAAGAGCTAAATATAGTGCTGATTTTATAATATAATCTAATAATATAAAAGTGTCGAAGCCGTACGAAGACGGCGGTATTGCGAGTTGCAGTATTGCATCAGACCGTTAGGATATGTTGTAATCGGTTTCAATAGAAAATAACCAAATTCCACGAAAATATCGAAAATATTAATTAATCGTAGACTCAGGTGCAATTTTTTTCTTTTAATAAAAGATTATTAAGGGTAGAAGTCCTGAAAAACTTTAAATTACCACTAGACTAGGCGGGATCTGTAGAAATTCAGACCATAATGGACATTTTCCATATGAAGATATTTTTTTGCTGGAATACCTTCAGGATGTGCCCAATATCGATAATAACGATATACGCCAGTCGCAAACCCTGGGATAAATTTTTTATTTAACAAAATCTGAAAACAATTGAAAATTTCTCATTTTTTTGCTCCTATTTTCGTTTATAATTCGGAAAATATTGATCCTAGAGAAAAAATTATAAAAAGTTAAAAGTTTCGTTATTCAATTTTACACAATATTTCGTTAGCTAGAAATTGAAAATTTAATGTTTATTGTTGAAAAAATAACAATAATTGGAAAAAAAAAGTACAAGAAAATGAAAATCCTTTAAATGTTTTCGACTTTCTAAACTTGACTTACAAGCTCCATATTCCGCCTAGAAAAACTTTTTGATATGTTTAAAACGTGTGCCAAATTTTGTTAAGATCGGTCGGATAGGTTTTTGCATAATAATTTTGCAATCCAGCCTGCTGGAAAAAAACCGCAAATTTTCAAATTTATAGTAGGCCCTCAGGTAGTTGCAAATTTGTTTACATATAAACGAAGGCTCAAACTTTCAAACGCTTTTTGTAAAATTTAAGTCGGTTCACTAGGAGAGCCTAGAAAATTTTTTAAAGTTTTAAAACATTTTTTAGGCTTATAAACATATTGAATAATTTTACTAGCTTTAAACATATCAATTTCAAAGTTTATACACTTAAAGAATATTAAAAGACGCTTTTTTTTAAAAAAAAAGCTAAATTCGGCTTACTGGTTGCCGAGATATTAAAGGTCAAAGTTGGCATACATTTGCCGTGTAACCATAAGTGATAGAGGGCTCGTTTTTAAACAAATATCTCGGCTTCTTGTTAACCAATTTTGCTCTTTTTTTTTAATTGATGTCTCGGACGACAACGATTTTAAATATTATATTTTCAAATACCATTTTTAATTGCAAATTGAGAAATTTGCAATAAACAATTGTATATTAAACAAGTAATTGCATTTTTTCCTCATGCATTTTTTTGAGCTTGCAATTTATACATTGAAGTAAATCGTTACTTTTAGTAAACAAATATGTATTTATAAATTTGTTAATAAATAATGTGAATTGTTAAAACAAACGCAAACGAAAAATTTTTTTTTATAAATTATAAATTTTAAAAATAATAATGACATTATTTGATTTGAGAATATATTTTTCCGCAAATCGCCAGGAAATTTTGACATTTCTGTAAAAATTTCTTGAAGAAAAAGTCAGGACTTCCTTACTGTAAGGAAATGTCATTTCCTTACTGTAAGGAAATGATATTTCCGTACAGTTGTTAGTGTTCTACATAAATGATAGAAAAGTTTGACAATTCAACCTCAATTATTTGATTTGAGAATATATTTTTCCGCAAATCGCCAGGTAATTTTGACATTTCTGTCAAAATTTCTTGAAGAAAAAGTCAGGACTTCCTTACTGTAAGGAAATGTCATTTCCTTACTGTAAGGAAATGATATTTCCGTACAGTTGTTAGTGTTCTACATAAATGATAGAAAAGTTTGACAATTCAACCTCAATACGTTTCCATAGTAACCCAAGTAAATTTATTAGGAATTTCAAAGCACCATTTATTTGGGAATAAAATTATCGCGTTTTTTTTTAAATCTATTAATATCTGTCGAATTTTAAACGATTTGCGGAAAAAATAGTATGTTTACCTCGTAGGAAAAACCGCATTACTGGACTCTGTGTTGCTAAGTCTCGGCTTGCGCCTCGACTTAGCAATTTTCACAGTCGTCCAGGAATGTTAAGCTTTCCTACCCGGTAAACAATGTACTATTGATTCGAAAATGACGTGTATATTGTACGTGTTATTTTACTGCTGTGTAATGCTTGAAACTGTTTTTTTTTGGGCTTGCATTCTATACATTGAAGTAAATTGTTACTTTTAGTAAACAAATAAGCATAAGCCTCGTCGTCCGAGACATCGAATCAAAAAAAAAAAGAGCAAAATTGGTTACCAAGAAGCCGAGATAATGCAATTTTTAGCGCGCGCTATGATTTTGAACTCGCCGATTCACATTTCGAGTGAATGTCCCCCACCACCACCTCTTATGCATTCCGAGCGACATTTTACGCGAAAACGGTTTTTTATTTGTGTTTTTTATGGATGTTGCCATGAAGCGCAGTACGTAAAACTTTTCATATAAAAAGTACTTGACAAGACGAGGGTATTTGTTTAAAAACGAGTCCTCTATCACATATGGTTACACGACAAATGTATGCCAACTTTGACCTTGAACAACAGCTCCCCTGGTATAGATAATATTTCATATTCCATGCTTTATAACTTACCAATAAATCAGAAAAAATCTCTCTTAAGTATATTCAATGCAATATGGACAGGACAAACATCGATCCCTGAAAGTTGGAAGGAGTATATTATCATTACCATAAAAAAAACACGACAAACCGGATTGCATTCCAACCTCTTATAGGCCCATATCATTAGCTTCATGTGTGTTGAAAACCTTCGAGAGACTTATCAAAAATCGTCTTGAGCAATGGCTAGAGAAAGAACATATTCTACCTGATATACAATATGGCTTCAGAAAATCTAGGTCAACATTGGAAGCATTAACAGTAATTGTAACAGATATTCTAGCTGGACTATGGCAGGTACCTCATGACTATGGCAGGTTTCAACGATATTACAGGTGCATTTGATAACGTTAACCTAGATGTTTTAACCAATAAATTATTACCAAATTTAACCAAATTTAATTTAATATTAAAATTTAACCAAAATTAAATAAAACTTATGACATCTTCAACGAGTGGCTGAATGAAAATTATTTTACACTTTCTGAACACAAAACAGAGGTGTGTCTATTTAGCCGAAGACGAAACATTGAACAGGATCATGTAAAACTGGGACCTTATAATTTTCAAATAAAAAACTGGAACTGAACTGAACTGAAAAAAAACCGGAAACTGTTATGGAAAGATTGTATTCATCAAATAACAAAAAAGTCTGAAAATGCTATTAACGTACTGAGAGCCTTTTGTTATACAAAATGGGGGGCTGACCCAAATATCGCCTTGTTATTTTATAGAACCATGATAAGATCAATCCTGGATTAAGGTAATCATTTATATGGATCAGCGGCACAAATTCATTTAGACAAAATAGAAACCCAAAAAAACAAAAGTCTAAGAATATGTCTTGATATCTCAAGTCAACCCCAATAAATATTATGGAAGCAGAAGCTGTAGAACCACCGTTACAACTAAGAAGGCAACTAATTAGTAACAAGTTTATCACAAAAGCATTTGCTAATTCCGCAAGTTATATAAGTCCTATCCATGAACTGTCAATTTCAGTACTCACACAGTCTTATTGGCTAAAAAAGAAAACTCCGCTAATTTGTGAAAGTTATACCACTCTTTCCCAATTCAGGTCGGTACTGTACACATCGAAAATCCAACCAATATTTTCAGAACATCCGCATGTCCTTTTCTCTAAAAAAATTAAGACGTTTCAGATTGACAAAAACGACCACTTCCTCGAAACGGTTAATCAACGATGGCCTGACTATTATCAGATTTACACCGATGGATCAAAACAAATTCGTACAGGTGCCACTTTTTACGATCACACCTCAAAATATCATGAAGAGTTCAGATTACCAGATGAGGCAACGATATATATGGCAGAAAAATTTGCAGTAAGTGAAGCTCAAAAATATATAGGTACTTAGGACGTATAGACTCAAAAGTATTATATTTACAGATTGCAAAAGTGTCATAGAGAGACTAAAAAATATAAGTGCGGCCAAGAACTTAAGTCATCTAGAAGTAGAAATACTACATACCAATCACGAAATACTTAGCTCGCAACGGGAGGTGCTAATAGTTTGGATCAAAGGGCATTCGGGTATTCAAGGAAACGAAATTGCTGATAAGTTGCAAAATCCGCCTCAGACTTACACAGAGACTCTATTAACCAATATTCCATATACAGATTTGAATTCCACACTTAAAGTTCAACTTAAGGCTAAATGGCAAGAACTATATGACAGCAAACAAATAGGATTAAATTATAAATTATGTCAAGTCCAAATCCCAATAATAAGATGGTTCTACAACGAAAACAACAGGAACTTTATTCTTACTTAAACAGAATAAGAGCAAATCATGCAATGTCACCAAGCTATAAATGTAAAATTGGTTTAATTGATGATTCCCTCATGTTTATGTGGGGAACTTTGAGACTTAACACATATTCTACTTGGTTGTTCATTAAATAGTCAAAGCACAGATAAATTTTATAATGAAGTTATTAATAACAAAATTTGCTTACCTAAAAATTTAAATTGTATAATTTTCAATAAGAATATTAATATATTGTACTGCTTAATATAATCACACCAAACGGTGCAAAATGAAATTGTAAATTACTAACCACCTCTTTTTAGCAATCCTGCAACTATTTAGATTTTGTAAGTGGGCGACAAAAAAAAAAAAAAAAAAAAACACAAATTACACTGCTCACACTTAACTTTAAGCACTACTAATACTTTAAGCACTATTATGTGAAGAAGGATGAGTATTCTTTAAAGTTTTCTTTTTTAAATTATTATAGTTAAAAAAATTGTCTGGCTAATTGGTCTTTACCAAAGCCATCTAATTAAGTAAAAAAAAAAAAAACTTTGACCTTCAATATCTCGGCAACCAGTAAGCCGAATTTTTTAAAGAAGCGTCTTTTAATGTTATTTTAAGTGTATAAATTTTGAAATTGATATGTTTAAAGCTCGTAAAGTTATTCAATTTTGTTTATAAGTCTAAAAAATGTGTAAAACTTTAAAACAGTTTAAAACAATAAAAAATTTTCTAGGCTCTCCTAGTGAACCGATTTGAATTTTACAAAAAGCGTTTGAGTTTGAGCCTTCCATTATATGTAAAAAAATTGCAACTATCTGAGGGCCTTATTTAGGCCTACTATAAATTTGAAAATCCGATTTTTTTCCAGCAGCTGGATTGCAAAATTATTATGCAAAAACCTATTCGACCGATCTTAACAAAATTTAGCACACGATTTAAACATATCAAAAAGTTTTTCTAGGCGGAATATGGAGTTTGTAAGTCTAGTTTAGAAAGTCGAAAACATTTAAAGGATTAACTTCATTTTTTTGTAATTTTTTTTTCCAATTATTTCTATTTTTCAACAAAAACATTAATTTTTTAATTTCTAGCTAACGAAATATTGTGTAAAATTGAATAACGAAACTTTTAACTTCCTATAATTTTTTCTCTAGGATCAATATTTTCCGAATTATAAATGAAAATAGGAGCAAAAAAATGAGAAATTTTCAATTGTTTTTGACGACTAGCGCATATCGTGATTATCGATATTGGGCGCATCCTGAAGGGATTCCAGCAAAAAAAATAGCTTCCTATAGAAAATGTCTAATTCAAAACAGATTCCGCCTAGACTACACACCTTTTCTCTCCACACTGTGACTAGAATACAATGACATCGAGCAGTCGCTCCCGGCCTAAAGCCCTCATCCGTTGCAACGTCTGGATTTTCTTCATACATGCTTCTCGATCGATTCCTGTTTGACACGTATTTTGAGTTGGACCATTACAAAATACGTTTCTACATATTTATACACTTAAACTAATTGTTTCTTCCACATATTAGCGGCAAACAAACCGCCTAATTTCGGTCAGGGTTACATTTTAATGATTCTGTTTATTCCAATATTTTAGAAGCTGTCTATAGTCACGTAGCTGCTTGTTTCATACTATGTTTTACGTTGGGATTAACCATTTTTAAGTAAACAGTTTGTTTATCACCGAATACTTAAATTTCATGTATTTATTAAATTGTATATAGCTCTTTATAGTAAGTCTCGGACCTATTCAGAAAAGTAGTCCTGTTCTAGGACAAAATGTTGATCGAAGTTTCTCTAACACGTCTTTTTTATAAAACGATTTGTCTTTGACTTCAATTACATCTCAATTTACATAATAATCTGATTTGAATCAAATCTCTCTTCCTGGGGTATTCTTTTGCATTCTGCGCCTCGCCAATCATCAGTGAAAATCAGCTCTGAGAATAGAATGGATGCAGAATAACCCTAAGTGCAATTTGGTTCAAGCCAAAAGTTGGCAATTTTAAAAAAGCATATCTTAGCTACTACTAAAACAATCGTAACGTACAGCCTTAGGAAATGTTTGTCAAGACACTTTTGCCACTCACCGAATTACCGATGAACCTATATCTTCAATGAGATTGTTTTTCACTGATAAAATGCTTAATTTACTCTTAGTGGAAACTAACAGAGAACGTGGTTGCATATGTAATGAAAAAATGTTAACAGTAAAAGAAATATCATTGGAAAAGCTTTTATAGGTGAATACTTTCATTACAGTTATACAATAAATTAACTGAAATTTTGCATTTTTATTAAAAGTTTACTTCTTCTGGCTGGTGTTCATAAAGGTGCCGGAAAATCTCTACAGGAAGAGCAATTCTGATGGTAGGCCCATTTTTAGAGCTACTGTTTCTGAAACGATTTTGTAACATCAGCCAGTTTTTGCGATTTGATAATAAAGAGGATAGACCTATTCGACGGAGGGCACGACAAGTTAGCTCCAATTAGAAGTTTTTTTTTGATTTATTTGTAGCACAACTTCCCAAAATGTTTGTTCCATATGAAAGTTTCACTGTCGACGAACAACTTGTACCATTTAGAGATAAGTGTCACTTCAGACAGTATATTCCAACAAAACCATGGAAATATGGAATTAAATGTAAATGCTGCGTATGTATATTGTGCAGAAGTGTATACAGGAAAAGCAGAAAATCAGCCCCGTGACGTACATCAGGGCAGAAATATGGTTTTACGACTTATAAAAGATGTTCAGAATTCTGGCGAAACATAACCACGGATAATTTTTTTTCTGACTACCATTTAGCGACTGAATTATTAAAACGTAAACTAACACTAATTGGAACATTACGAAAGAACAAAACTTTTATTCCAGTTAAATTTTTATCAAATAAAAGTAAAGAAGCCCTATCATCAAGTTTTGAGTTTCAAAGGAATATGACGTTAGTTTTATATAGTCCTAAAAAGGGTAAATCTGTTATTTTTTTTTGTCCTCGATGCATTTAGATGACCCAGGTGTCATTGCAAGAACATAAGAAACCAGACATTATTTTAGAATACAATAGAACCAAAGGAGGTGTAGATACAACAGATAAATTAGCGTCAGCTTATAAGGAACAAACTACATAAAAGAATTGGCATATAATTTAACAGAAAAAATGCCGAACTACCCGAATGACAACAAACATTCTACAAAAAAATAAAAATAAATTTACATGCAGTAGATGGAACAAGTGGAAATGCAAATGAAAGTCCAAAACGTGGAAGGTGTAAAGACTGCGGATGGAAAAAGACAGAAATTCTCGTACAAGATGTCAAGCATGTAAGAGGTTTATTTGTCCTGATCATTCAAATATCTTTTGTAAAAGTTACATTGAATAAATATATAATTTTAATTGAATATAAAGTTTTATTATATTTTTTATAAAAAAAAATGTTTTTAGTTTTGATACATCGATAACATGAAACTACAAAAGCTTCTGAGGATTAATAAAAAAACATTGTAATTTAATTCACAACAGGTATGAGTTTTATCCACTGGGTTCACCCGTACCCATAGATAAAGAATGTAACATTTACTTCGGGAACGTAGGATTGAATGGTTGAAAAACCAAGGCATTGAATGCCATGGTTTAAAATATTATTACGATAAATATGACTCATAACTTTAAACATATTATTTCTAATCCATTCAAGTATTTTCTACATCATACACCGGCCGGCAGAAACTTCAAGTAATACCTGACGTGACCTGAACTGAATAAAAACCACCGGTCTGCTTTCGATGGGATTCCTTTTCATTCTAGAAGGTCGTCGTAAGCTCGAGAGAACTCTGGCTAATTGTTGATTGATATATACAGGATTTTATTTTTAAAAGAAGTCAGTCCGAAGATATATTTGAATCGAATATAAATTGTAATAAATTTAAAAATAAATTTGTGTTCTAAAAGTGTAGAACCTTTTATAATAAAGACAATAAATTAGATAAATAAAAAAACCGTTCAATATACTTAAATACCCGGCTGATGTGTTATTATTAGACTTCGGCAAATATGCAAACAAAAATGTAGAAAATATGCGCATAAATATGCACGTGTTTACCCGAAAATATGCAAATATTTTACAAAATATGCATACAAATAAATAAAAAAAATCGTAAAATAGTAACAATTTTATTAAAAAAAAAAAAGTGTACATAATTAAATATTTCCTACTATTCATTAAGATTTACATTTATTTTAAGTAACTACATCATTTTTAAGTATGAATAAATTTATTTAGAATTATGGTAACAATAAATGACCAAGTGGTGTTCAAAATTTTCTAACAAAAATTTGTGGCTTCTGTCTGAGTACATAATTTTTATATGGAAAAACTTCGTTCAACATCAACTGATGTAACAGGAGCATTTTTCAAACTAACCAAAACATTTGGTTCTAAATTAATTGTTTCCGAAATATTTCCAGCTAGAACACTGACTACTTCAGAAAGAATATGGTAACCTTTATTTTTTTCCATAGTAGCTTCAAATTTTTTAAAATATCTTTTCCAATATTACCTCTAACGTTCCGACAACATGACGCAAATTCTTTTATTATTGCTGTACTTTCGAACAATGACAGTTTTGGTGATTCTAACTGAGTAATTGTTTTTTGAACAAAACTAAAATTTGATTTTATAAATGAAAGTTCTTGTTGAAGCGAGTTACTCTGAAAAGTTTGTTTAGAACCCAAAAGAGATTGGGAACTTTCATCTGTTAACGTATCAATTATGTTCTTTATTTTAACAAAATGATCTGCATAAAAATTAGCTGTTTCTAACCATGTTCCCCATCGCGTTAAAATAGGTTGTGGTGGAAGAGGAATGTTAGGTAGCATTTCTTTATAAAGTTGAATTCTTATAGGAGATTTAAGAAATACTTTTTTGACACTGGATATCATGGTATTTACAAGAGGAAACTTTTTTCGTATTTCCTCGGCAACTCTGTTTAATCCATGCGCTACACAAGTAACATGTATTAAATGTGGGAAAAATATTTTTAAATTTTGTCCTGCTTTCACCATATAAGGAGCAGCATCCGATAAAATAAGCAGTAATTTATTAGAAGGAATAGTTGTCGGAAGAAAAAAAGTTGCTAATGTTTCTTGTATAAAACGCGAAATTGTTAAAGCATTTGTTTTCTCAAGTTGCTGGCACGAAATAAGATGAGATTTTGGTAAGGTGTCTTCTTTAAGAACACCAATCAATAAATGAGCAATATACTTTCCTGAGGAATCAGTGGTTTCGTCTACAGATATGTAAAAATAATTATCTGCAATTTCTTCCTTAATATTAATTAACACCGACGAGTATAGCCCGTTCACATTATTTCTTCTTAGAGACCGATCACTTGGAACATTAAGTTTGCAATATTTTTTTAGAAACGAACTAAAATTTACATTTGCTAATTTTGAAAGCGGTATGTTTGCAGACACTAATGCGCGACACAAGTCTTCATTAAAAGTTTCTTGCTGATCTAATTTTTTTGAAGTAGGTTGGAAACATTTAGCCATTGAAGTTTGATGTTTTCCTCCTATTTTTCCTTTTTTTGCAATGTGTGAAGCAGTTCTCACATGTTGGTCTATCTGAAATTTCTTCTCACATGCTATCTATAAATAAAAATAAAAACCTTTATTTTAAACCCAACCTTTAAAATATAAAAATATACAAGGTGTTTTTGGTTAATCAAATAACTGGTTTGGAAAAAAACACTCGCTAAGTGTTTTAAATGCAGTATTAATCCACAAATTAGTTTTGTTACTAACCATTAGTACATCATATAACTTATTTTAAAATTCAACAAAAGTTTTTTTTTTGTTAATTCAATTACAATAAAAATAATTGTGTTTTAGAATAGCTGACTTCATAAAAAAAAGTAAAGGTGAAAAATTTTTCTAAATACACACCATTGTATTGTAACATGGACAATTTTTTCTCACTAAAGGAAGCTATTTTTCATTTAAAAACAACCTACGAGTACTAAATTTCAAGTAAATACGTTTATTGGTTTTAAAGTTATTGTTGTTATTAACTAAAAGAATTTAATTTTTTTTTAATTTTAACACCCTGTATCTCGAAAAGTAAATAAGTTTGACCCCTCATTAACTATATCGTTTTGTTCAATTTTTCGAGAAGTATCTACAGTCAAACGTTGTAAGTGTCATTTGGAAACACCCTGTATGTATGAAATATTAGATATTTAATAGAAAATATTAGATACTTACAATTTTGCTACAGACTGAACAGTAGATTTTTCCCATATCCATAGACAGCTCTTTATAAGGTTTAAACCAAGTTGAAGCACTGGTTGTTTTAGGCATTATAAAATCACAATCTTCCTTTTTGTTACGCACAACGAGTGTTTACGCTTTGAATTTCAAAACAAAAATGATTTACAAATCTGAGCATCAAATTAGAAATGTTTAGGTACCTAATTCAATAAACTGGGAGATTTTGGAAAATCCCTAAATTAGGAAAAAAACTATTAGCCGTTTACCTGCTGTTAAGATACAATAAATTGTAAATAGATTTGGGGATTAGATCATAAAATGCAAATGAGCGAACCCTTAGCGATTATCCAATAACTGAATGCCTCAGTGACCGAGACTTTCTAAGAATGTTGAGGGCTACTTAAATTGATCTTCTTTGAAATTGTAAATGTTTTGTACCTGTAGAGATTACGTACTTAGATCATTTCTTGATTAAAATGACTACAAAATTTTATACAAGAATTGAAATAAATTGGTATGTTTAAAAATTTTCAAATACAGTATAAAAATCTGAACTTTTATGCACTTTATGCAAACTTTTATACAAATATGCCAAAATATAAAATATTTGCATAAAATATGCACAATATGCAAAATATGCAATATGCATATTTGCCGAAGTCTAGTTATTATATAAAAATATAAGACCTTCCTAAATCCCAACATGTGCTAGCGTAAGACGGATAAATGATTTGCGGAACATTACTACAAAAGCCGTCACTGATTAGGAATAGTAACAAAGAATATGATGAACGCTGAAACAATGTTCTTGCGGCATTTCTATATATCTAATATGTTTAATTGGAATTACCAACAGTTTTAATTAAAAATATGTTGATTTGGACGCCTCGATTTTCACGTCGGAAAAGATTTCCCGTTCAATATAGTAGAAATGACGTATACATTTTAAAATATTGATAAATCAATCAAATCGTCTGATCTAGAAAATTCAGTCATTGTTATACACCATTTCACCACATTTCGATATCCTGTGACAAAAGCCGTGCCAAAAACAAACTATATATTTAGTGATTACACTGCACAGGGTTTTCCCGAATAATTAAGTCCTGGCAACCGTCCTGCATTAACATGACCAGATGTCAAGTTTTGAAAAAAATCCAATAAAACGCTAGAGCGAAATTTTTTTCTAAGAAAAATAGTTACCAAGCTTTTTCTATGGTAGATTAATTTCATGTGGTTAGTACGTTAATAGAAATAGTTTAGAATTTAAGTTTTATATGTAAATGTTTGTTTCAAGTCGGGAATATTGTTGAAAATGAACAACTTACTCAGAAGCGTAATAGTGCACAGCTTTCAAACAGGCTAGATTTATAGATTGTCATTTATAGATTGTTATTGTTGTATATTGCTAAATACACAACAATTTTATTGGCGACAAGGATGGGATACATAAGATAGTAATAACAACTACTGCAGTGATTATTACGACTACTACGATTGCTACTTCAACTTCAAGTCAAGTTACAGGTACTACAGCCCCAATTATGTCTACGCAAGTATCTACATTTCAATTTTCCGTTGAATCTTTCAACCAGTCCGGCACGAAATGGTCCAGGTGGGTAACGAGGCTAGAAAGTGCTTACAAGGTATTTAAAATGAGGTATTTAAAATATCCAGACGAAATGAGATTACCTCATATACTACACTACATGGGTTCTGAGGCCTACGATACCCTATGTAACAAGTTAGTCCCAGACGTACCTGAAGACAAGTCAAAAGACGACATTGTCAATTTAATGGATAATTTTTACAACCCTGCACCCCTTGAAATTGCAGAAATCTTCAGATTCCAATCAAAAAGGCAAGCCGAAGGAGAAACAATACAAGAATACCTTCATTCACTAAAAAAGTTGTCAATTAACTGCAATTTTTCTACATATCTTAAAAGTGCCATAAGAAACCAATTTGTTTTTGGCCTACGATCGAAAAGAATACAAGCTAGACTTCTAGAATCAAAAGGACTGGACCTAGATAGAGCCGTTGAGATTGCCATAAGCATGAAGGCATCAAAAAAGGACAATAACCAATTTTTTCATAATCAAAATTATAATAATTGTAGTGTCAATATATTAAATGCAAAAGCATTTGCTTTATAGTGCAAATAATAATATGATGCAATTTCAGAATAACTCTGCCGCAAATTCTTCAAACACAAATAGTAATGTATGTTATAGATGTGGAGATCCTTCACATTTTGCAAATTCTTGTTCAAAAAAAAATTTAACTTCTTTAAGTCTCAAGTTTATTAGATAAATACAAACATTTGTTCAAAAAGTCAATTGGTGAAATTATAGGTTTAGAAGCCGAAATTCATTTAAAACCTGGTAGTATAGCAAGGTTTCATAAAGCTCTCCCAGTTGCTTTTGCATTACGTCCTAAAATGGAAGCTGAGTTAGAGTCGTTAGTTGATCAGGGTGTTACAAAAAGTAGAGTTTTCGGATTGGACAACCCCAATTGTCCCAATTGTCAAACACAATGGGGACATACGCATTTGTGGGGATTTTAAAATTACTTTAAATCCCTGTATTGAAGTGGGCGAATATCCTTTACCTACCCCTGATGATCTTCTGTCTCAGTTAGGAGGGGGCGACAAATATTTAAAAATAGACATTACGAAAGCTGATTTGCATTTACCTATAAAAAGTGAAATGAAACATTTACTTACACTTCCATCCATCCAATGGCACTACAGCCCAAGCCGGGCCTTGGCCTCCTTCATTAGACCTCTCCAAACATCTCTATTTACTGCTGTTCTTTTCCATGAACGTGTTTTTAGGAGATTTTTGGCATCCTCATCTACCTCGTCTTCCCATCTCTTTTTTGGTCTTCCAACAGGTCTTTTTCCTTGCATTCTTGCGTTTAGTAATTTTCTGGGGATTCTGTTCTCATGCATGCGGGCCACATGCCCTGCCCATCGTAATCTCTGCAGTCTAGTGTATTGTGCTAGTGTTGGTTCAGTGTATTGTTCGTATATTTCGTTATTATATCTAATTCGCCAGTTGTTATTTTCCTTTATTGGACCCAGTATTCTACGCAATATTTTTCTTTCGAACACGTCTAATGCATTGGTAGATTTCTGTGTTATAACCCATGTTTCACACCCATAACTTACTATGGGTCGGATTATTGTTTTATATACCCGGAGTTTTGTTTTCCGGTGTACGTCTCGCGATTTGAATATGTGGCCCATCGCGAAATAGGGTTTGTTTGCCAGCATAAGCCTTCTATTTATTTCCGGTTCTTATTTACTTACACTTAATACTCACAAATCTCTGTACCGCCCAAACCGTTTAATGTTCGGTGTATTGCAAGTGCTCTTGCCAAATGGAAACGTTTAATGGAACAAATGTTGCAAGGAATCGATGGTATTTCTGCGTTCCTGGATAATATAAGAATTACTGCCCCAAATACTGATATACATGTACAAACGCTGCTATTTTCCCTCAACCACGCGGTTCCTTACGTTACAAATAGCAAATAATAACGACCATTATTATATGATAGCGACTGCTCCATTTTTCAATAACGCTCTATCGAAAATGCTTCACTTTCTGTCACTGTTACTTTCGCAAATACGATCCATGGACCAGCGTAACGTTTTGGGTAGCGGACCAAAGTGGTTATTTGTTATTTGTGGTCTGTGGAAAGAGGACTGTGGACAAAGTAGCAGTTCTTAAAATAGCAACCCACCACTAGATGTGAAGTCTGTCCTCAAACTTCAGACAGATTCATCTATATGAGTGTATTGATGGCACCAATGTTACGGATTATTTTTATTACTTTTCTTGTTTTTATGTTGATAAAAATACTTTTATATGCAGTGCAAACATACATGTATAGTACTACCATCTTTCTAAGAGACTCATTAATATTAAGCTCAGTTGGGTGCTTTTGTCTCAGGTGTGAAATTCTACAAACAAGGGATCATTGCACAAAACCGGCAGATCCCTTGTTTATGGAAATTCACACCTCGGAACAATAGTATCTCGCTAAGCTGAATATTAATCACTCTCTTAGAAAGATGATACCACTATATAAAAATAAAGACTCACTGGAATGAGAAAATGAATCAATCCGGCCCCTGTGTTGTTTTCACGACCGGCATATCTTCCTTTACTATTAAATAATATTTACATAACCAATTTATAAATAAAGTAACCTTAACAGGCATAAAAATACTCGCTATGCATTACGAGAACCTTCTCGATATATCTCAATAGCCCTGATAAAAATTTGCAAATAAGGACATTTTGGCATTAAGTGTATAACACGTTTTTTGTTTTAATTCGGTAGACAGTCAAAATATTATTCCCGTTCAAGGTCACACCTACTGCGACAAAGAATTAAAAGGGTTATTTTTGTATGAAACGCAATTTCGACGTAAACAAGTCTATCGAATAAAACAGCACATAAATATAGAGTCGTTGATCTATCATATGATTTTCACTTTTACTTTCAATGTTATGTGGGCAACCAGAGATTTGAAGTTGAATATCGTCGCAACAATAAAGTACAAAACGACTGATAACGAAATTAATTATATACATAAAACATATATTTATCTTATCTATGAACAGTTAATTGACGTTATACAGATTAGCAATTAATTTAAATAAACATTTAAAACTCACCGACTCAGACAACATTATCACCCCAGCCATCTTGCCACTACTTACTGCGCACACTCGCGATTGGTTTATTTATATTATGATTTGTTAACTATTTACTCTATCTACTTTATTTGTTATTACATGTTCATAACACCTGATGAAAAAGGTTAAGATCTTATTAATTCCGACGTATAATAATCATACTTCCAATTAAATTGCGATTTAACAATATACTTTGATGCTATACGATAGGCAGCCAGTAAATCAAAATAGTGCAAAAATTATAAATATTCTACCTTAGCAAAAAATTGTCTTTAAACTTTTTGTTCATCACGACTAACGAATACAAACCCTGAAGAATCGGATACTGTAGAAAAAAAATACCAATGACATCCAACAAGCAGCTTAGAATAACTAACTCTTATTCAAAGAACTAAAATCAACAAATTTTTCAAAAGAACTAAGGGATATTATATGAGCAAAAAAAATAAAACTAGGACAATACTAGAAACAAAGTTGATACGTCTATTTTGAACAATATGCCAATTAAAGAGAAATCAAACGTATTTAACAAGAATCCATCTGATGAGATAACAGCTGAGAATACGACTGATTACTCCCTGTGGAAAGCAACTAAACACTGGAAAAAGAAACAAAAAAGAAAAGGAACTAAACAAATACAGCTGAGTAAAACTTAGCTTCGAAAAAAATTAATAATAGTTCTATTATCGTGCATATGCATATATCGTAATGCTATATACTACGAAAGAAGTGTAATAAAAAATTGATTTATTTGACAGAAATATATTACATCAATTGTTGAACTGTTGATTAGTTACTCTGAACTCTAGCCGTTGTATCTACTGCAAAATAATTGGATTAAACATAGATATAGTAAACTTATTAGAATTATACTAATTATTATTTATTATAATATACTCTGAGCGATTAATGAACTTTAGAGTAGGCAACCAATAAAACTATGTGTATTATCTGTGGCTAATGAGTTCTGTGGGATTAAATGAACTTTGTTAACTTAAGAGTAGGCAACCAACAAAACAATGTTTATTTTCTGCTTTTATATCTATTTTTAACTTCGTAGATATATATTCCTATATAGTTTTATTATGTATGCATCCTCTTTTTTGTATTAATAATCTGTATAGTGATTGTGTACAAAAAAATCTTATAACTTTTTCTTCTATTTCTTATATTAGGCCTCTTGGCATGTTCTTCAATGATTTTGAGCTTGTGGATTTTTCGAATTTCCTATCCTTTCAGATGGTTGATTGTTGTGTAATAAAAATATTCTGACTATATCCTGGCCGTCTTCCTTGATCTTTCTCTCCACATATTTTTAGTAACTTAAGATTCATTAATGTTTTTGAAAATGATTGATCTTTGGCAAGCCAAGTGTCTGTTTAGATAATAATTTGGTGAAGTCATTAAAACCACAATGAATATTGCAGTTCCACATAGATTTAGAAATAGGATAAACAATCTCACGCATAAAAAAAGAGAACAAATTCTTTTTTACAAAGCAATAGAGTATATACTGCGACCATGAGTTATTTCTCTAATCTCCAAATCTTGTGATTTCACAAACGAAACATCACCAACATATAATTTTGTGTTAGTACATCATGAAAGTATAATTTAAAAAGTTTCCATTGGGTACCACACAAAAAAGAAGCTAAGAGGACTGACTATTGTAAAGGTTTTATAAACTTCATTCTCATTTATATTTTATTGGTATTTCACATTAAAATTTTTTTGTTTCCAGAACGATTGGATATCAGACTTGACGGTAACCCGGTTGGCTGCCATATAAAATGAATGCCACGTTGATTTTGTTATGCATCATATTCAGAAGTTCTTAGAATTTTCTTAGGGTTATCCTTAGACACATCTTATATTCCACCTCATCAAGGCTAGTTCTCTTAGCAGAAGAGCTGAGGCCCCTTGTGTATTCCTTCTTTTAAGCCACTCTCTTATCCACTCATTGCTTTGTTTGTTTACCTCATCATCGATAATTTCAGTGACTTCAGTTACAAATGCATTTACAACTGTAGCTAAACAATTTTGAATCAATTTTCTTTTTATTGAATTCATTTTGCACTAAACAAACACCCACTCCACAATATACTAGCATCAGTACTATTTGTAACTCTCCTCGTGTGAACACTATCAAGCCATTTTTGGTAGAGTAGCGAGTAGAATCGACTCTACTTGCTACTCTCCTCTCCTCACAACTCTACCCTTGTAAACAAATCTTTGTGCTCACTTCACGAAAATAGGTTATACTAAAATCAGGATAATATTGTATACGGGTTTAAAAATGGAAGATTGTAACGTGAAAAATGTCCATTTCACGTACAATGTAATTTTTTTTATTAAATATATCTCAGCTCGTTTGTTAAAATAAATATTTAAATACTCAATAATTGTTCACATTAATTCAAATAATTTTAATTCTAAATGAGTTCCTATTAGGTATGCAACCAGTTAATTATAACCTAGTAATGTGTTTAGTATCCCATAAATTAGTTTACTCAGTGTGTATCTATGGAGAACGAAGTTCTATGGGTATGGTAATTTATTTTCTGTCAGTTGTCGATATATTTTTGACATCTGAATAATTCTGGTTTTTCTGATATACGCTTTCGTAGAGTAAAGTCGAATTTTGGTTTCCTTTAAATCAAGGGTTTTGTAAGAACAAAAAAAGAATAAAACAACCAGAAGGGAATTTTGCATTTTTTTGCCGTTTTAGCTGACATGTGTTTAGGCGTCTGGCCTTATCCAGAATTAACTAGTAAAATCTAGTTTTTTTTGTTGCAAAATGCTGATGTAATCAGTAGAATTCACACTGGTGGATGCAGTTTTTTACATACATTCACACAATTCACATTGGGGATCAAAGACAACTTCCATGAGGTTAGAAGCGGTCTAACAATTTTCTTTTCTCCAAGAATCCTGTCAATTTGAGATAACACTTTGTCCAGGGTAGCCGGTTCTGTGCTCTTGTTGAATAAGGATTCATCTGGAATTTTGTTAAGGTTTTTCCTTCAGCATCAGCCTGTATTTGGGAAAGTCCCGTTTTCAAGCTGAAGTTTCATGTAAAGTTCACACAAAGGTATTTATGGTGAAAATTAAAATATGTATTTTGAGAGACTTTTCTTTAAATTTAAATTTTGAAACACTTTTTTTAGTAATGATTTAATGAATACATTTTGGGTGATATTAACTGGTATATCTTCATAGGGCTCCACAGTTTATCCATATTTTCACATGTTTTCATAGGTGCAAACTGTTTAATTTTGACATTTCTTAAAATGAGTATTTTAGCAGCTTTTATTTTTATTTTTAATATTTTGACAAATGTAAATTCAATTATAGTTAAATATTTCATTTACAACATATAAATTTGCTACTATTGTATTGTCTAATTTTATAACAGATCTTTAAATAATTTCATCAACACCTGTAATGTAAACTATTAATTTTTGAAGTGCTCATGATCTTGACGGGGATGTTTTGTTGTCAATAAATGAGACATTATATTTATGATCTGTGCCAGCTCAGTCAGCTATTATTATGGTTACTCTGATGTCTGACTACATAAAAACAATTTTTTCTTTGTTTAACATTGACTGATTTAAAGAACTCAACCAGAGAATAAAGATAAAAAAAATTTTATTTAGCTTTTTATTTCTACAATAGTTTTAATACAACAGGATCTTCTTTGAAGTTAGGAATTTAATGATTTTTATATATTTTTTTCCCTATAGTTTTTGTATAAAAAATAGGGTGGCGTCCAATACATCTTTAGGTCTGGTACAAGGTAAGATTAACAGAATCCCCCCATTATCCACTGTTCTACGACGACGACTAGCCAGGACACAGTTTGCAAAGGGATGAGTTTGCATAGATTCTATCCCCTGACAAGAACACTTTAGTAACAAATTAGACTTGTCGAACTGTGCATATTTCTAACCCCTACTAAGGACAGCAAGAAGGAGTTATAGAAATTTGGCGCCCAACGTGGGGCTGATTTAGAAATTTGTCATTACAACTAGTGTGGCCGATCTAGAAATTTGTTGTGTTAACTTGGTGCCAACATAGAAAATTGTTATGCAATAGTTTTTTTTTTTCAACTATATTTCGTTGTAACAGACCTAAGGGAGATCATAGCCTATGAAGGTATATCAGTTATTAGGTAAATTTATTTTGACAGTTATTAAGTAAAATTTTTTATACTTATCAGTTATTAGGTAAAATTTGTTTTTGTATTAAAATAAATTTAATATTTGAGCGTTGAACTTTGATGAATAAGTAGGTACAAACATTTTTCGATACCTTTAAGGTACATTGTGTGGTAATTTTTACCAACTGTGTTTATTTAACACTATTAATTATTGTGAATAGGCATTCTTTTTCTCTGTAAAGCAAATGAGCTGAGATAGGTTTGTGAATTCAGTATACATTTTACAGGGATTAATGATAACATTTTTTTGAAAATTTTATATACATAACCTCTTCACTCAAAATAGTTGTGTTAGCTTCATTCAAACAAATTTTTGGTTTGAAGTTGAACTTTATTAGTTCAATAGTTTTTTTCCAGGGACTTTATTAGTCAAAAATAGAGATAAACTTGTGTATTTCACAGTAAAATTTAATGATGAGACTTCATTAGTCTTTTATTTTTATGAATTTCTAGTTGGTCCAAATGTTTTGAACTTTGATAATTAGAAATATATTATTGATTTTGAAAGTTAAATGGTACAGCCATATTTTTGAGATTATTGGACATAACAGTTCAAGTAAGTGTTAATATTTTTTTGAATTTTAGTAATTCGAAACCAAGTTGGTCAAAATTTAAAAATTTTTTTTGAAGATTTTTAAATGAATCGGTGGAATTTATAAATAATTAATTTGTTCCTGAGTTTCATTTGTTTGAGTGCATATTTTTGAACATTGAATTTTAGTCAAAATTATCTTTTTGTTAATTATTGGTGACTGAATTTAGTTGAGACTTATAATATTCATATTTTCTTTGGGAATATTTAAAAAAAAATTTTTTTTCAATATGGAGTTTACACCTAGACATTTATTAAAAGATGAGGTAGATTATGAACTTAGACTAAGAGGTATAAGTACAACTAGACCCCTAGATGAAAAACGTAAAATTTTAAGTACTCAGTTAAGGAAGGAAAAAAAATATCCAGTTACTTTACAAGACCCCACTTATCAATTCGAGACAGAATCTGCTCAAATCACAGCCACCTTAGATAGTATTAGGACTTTAGTTACAGATTTTGAAGGTTCGGAATCCGATGCTTTATATTTGCGTTTAAAGTCTAGATTAGTTCATGTAAGTGCTCGAATTCGTCGAATGCCAGTGGATGTAGATAATCATGATGAAACCGTTTTTAAAAATGAATCATATGCCTCTTGTTCAATTCTAGAATCAGATCTAGATGAGAAAGCCAAGGATGAAAATCCTTTAACAAATTTGTGGAGTACTGTAATGCCCCCAACTCCCACCGTTCAACCAGTAGTTAATAATCAAGTAATTGAAAAACCAGTAGCTATATACAAATGGGACTTGAAATTTGATGGTACTAGAAAAACGTTAGGAGTAAAATCATTTTAGAAAGGGTAGATGAACTAGCCACTGCTAGAAAAGTGAACAAAATACAACTTTTCGAAGGGGCAATAGATTTATTTACTGGGAAAGCACTTTTATGGTTTAGACACGTTAGGACCTTGCCTGAAATTAACGATTGGGACTCTTTAGCCAATAGACTTCAGGTAGATTTTTTAGATGACGATTATGATGAAGTGTTATGGGAAACTATAAAGAATCGTAAACAGCAATCAGACGAATCAATTGTTATTTTTGTTTCAGTATTAGAACAATTATTTAATAGGTTAAGCTCTAAACCAGCTGAGAGTACTAAAATTAAGTGGATTCAGAAAAATCTTAGGCCGGAAATAATAGAGAAAATAGCTTTGAACAAATATAA
This sequence comes from Diabrotica balteata, assembly GCA_918026665.1. Classification (NCBI taxonomy): domain Eukaryota; kingdom Metazoa; phylum Arthropoda; class Insecta; order Coleoptera; family Chrysomelidae; genus Diabrotica; species Diabrotica balteata. Next base: position 4,603,378 of record OU898277.1, on the reverse strand, counting down.
CTCGGTTGAAGCCTTATGCAAGGATGTCAAACTAATAGAGGGTGTTCTTAGGGATTTGCAAAATAGAAACTCTAAGTCTAGAGTAAATGCTCTACAGTCTGATATAGATTTTGATTTTGGTTGTTGCAGTGTAACTAATCACAGACAGGTATCTGAGTTTAAACCTAATAATAATAATAACGGTAATAATAAAAGTAAATTTCACAACTCTAAATACAATAAAAATCATAATGTGAAGGGTCATCAGTCTAGTAATAGTAAACATGTTTCCACTGTTTCTAAAGAAATAACTTGTTTTAATTGTAATGGACTTAACCACTTTTGGCAAAATTGTACAAAAAAAAGGGGTAAATTTTGTTTTTCTTGTGGCAAGCCAAATGTCACAAAAAAAGATTGTAGCTTTTGTCAGGGAAACGGCGACAGGAGATAGGGCATGATCCCAGAGGCCGACCAGTATCTCCTAATGAAACACAGGCCTTTAACACAAAATTTTTTGTAAATAAAAATAGACAACCTTCTAGTAATTTTAAAAACAATTTCAAATTTAAATTTAGCAAAGAACAAGATGAATGTTTAGAGTTTACCAAACAATTTTTAAAATGTAATCACTTAGTGAAACATTGTCCTCATTTGAAGGGGAGGAAGTCTTGTGAGAAAATAGAAAATTCCAAATCTTTTTCTAGTCCAGTTTTTGTAGATAAAATGTATGATAACAGACCGTATATTAATATAAGTATTTTTAATAAAGACATAACTGCATTGTTAGACTCAGGTGCTAATTCTAGTACAATTGGTAGAGCAGGGATGGACTTTGTGAAATCCTTGGGATTAAAAATTATTCCTTCAAAATTAAATTATGTAGTAACTGCAGATGGGAATAGACAATCAATCACTGGATGTGTAGAGATTCCACTCACAGTAGAAGGAAAATGTTTTATAGTAAAATTTCTTGTAGTTCCTTCATTAGATTATTCATTTATTCTTGGGTCAGATTTTTGTAAATTATTTCAGTTAAAGTTAGATTTTAAACAAAATACTTGGGAAATTTTAGCAGATGATAATATTAATATCGCTTTAAGCGGTTCTGTTTGTATTAATTCCATTGCTGATGATTCCATTTGTTCTTTGGATAGTTTAAATCCAGATCAACTTGAAAAAGTAGATAATATAATTAAAACCTTTAAAGAACTTAGTCCTCTTGATAAACTAGGTAGAACTAATAAAATTTTGTATCATATTGACACTGGTGAAGCTCAACCATTTAAACAAAGACAGTATTTGATGTCACCATATATGTTGGAGTTCTTAAACAAAGAACTTGATAAAATGTTAGCTCTTGATGTTGTCGAAAAGTCTCAAAGTAATTTTTCTTCTCCAGTTTTATTAGTAAAAAAAAGTAATGGGGATTATCGTTTTTGTTTTGATGGAAGAAAACTAAATTCAGTGACTAAAAAAGATAATTATCCTCTTCCGATGGTAGATCGGATTCTTTCATTATTAGGGACAGCAAATTATATTTCTTCAATAGATTTGAGGAGTGCATTTTGGCAAATACCTTTAGATGAAAGCTCTAAAGAAAAAACAGCTTTTAGTATTCCGGGAAGGGGTTTGTTTCAATTTAAAGTCATGCCTTTTGGACTTGCCAATGCCGCGCAGTGTCAACAACGGTTGATGGATGCTATTTTTGGTCCAGATTTGGAACCATACATTTTCTGTTACCTCGATGATTTGATCATAGTGAGTAATTCATTCCAGCATCACATGGAACTATTATTAGAAGTTTCAAAGCGGTTAAGGGAAGCTAATTTAACAGTTAATTTTGAAAAATGCGAATTTTTTAAACCTTCACTTCGATACTTAGGGTATATTATTGATAGATTTGGTCTCAGGACAGATCCAATCAAAGTAACAGCTATGTTAAATTTTCCTCAGCCTAAAAACACAACGGAAGTAAAACGTTTTACAGGTTTATGTAGTTGGTATCGTAGATTTGTTCCACAATTCTCCACATTAATGTCACCTATAAATGACTTATTAAAAAATCGAAAAAAGGGTCAAAAAATATTTTGGAACCCAAAAGCTAATAAAGCTTTTGAGGACATTAAGCAGGCGCTAGTCTCTGCACCGATTCTGGCCAGTCCGAATTTTACCTTGCCATTTATTGTGCAAGCGGACGCTAGCGGTGTCGGCTTGGGCTGTGTATTAACACAAATTCAGGATGGCGCGGAGAAGGTTATTGCTTATGCCTCAAGAAGTCTTACACGGTGTGAGAGAAATTTTAGTGTAACTGAAAAGGAATGTTTAGCTTGCATTTTCGCTTGTGAAAAATTCAGAGGGTTTATTGAAGGGGTAAAATTTACTTTGATAAGTGATCACGCTTCTCTTAAATGGTTTTTAAAATTGAAAAATCCAACTGGAAGATTAGCTCGTTGGAGTGTTCGTTTGAGTCAATTTGATTTTGAGTTAGAGCACCGTAAAGGTAAAATGAATGTTGTACCGGATGCTTTGTCTAGAGCTCCGTTAGTAGACGTAAGTGAGAATGAAAATCTTGATTATGATGAACAATCCAATAACATTTTCTCTTTGGAAACTCAGTTTAATGATAACATTATACTAGATATTAGTTTGGAAAATTTAGATCCTTTCTATGTCAGAATGCGCACTCAAATAACTGGAAAACCAGATAAGTATCCTCAATGGGCCGTTAAAAACGGTTATGTGTATAAACTTGTACCCACTAAAGTGCAAGTGAATTCTAATATATCTGATTGGAAATTATTAGTTCCAAAGTCTCAAAAATATCAAATTATTTATAACTGTCATGATACTAGTACTGCTTCTCATTTAGGTTATTTCAAAACTTTTTCTAGAGTCAGTTTGCAATACTATTGGCCTAAAATGCGAAACGATATTTATAAATATGTAAAATCCTGTAAAGTGTGTTGTGCTCAAAAGGCACCCAATTACAAAAAATTCGGTTTGATGGGAGTTGAAAGGAAAGTTAGATTTCCGTTCCAAACAATCGCTTTAGATTGTGTCGGACCTTTTCCTAGGAGTAAAAATGGATTCACGCAACTGCTAGTTGTCAGTGATTGGTTCACAAAATACACTTTAATTTTTCCTTTAAGGAAAGCCACTGCAAAAACTATTTGTAGAATTTTAGAGAACGATGTTTTCCTAATTTATGGTGTTCCACAAAGTGTACTATGTGACAATGCGAAAAACCTTGCTAGTAAAGAACTGAAAAAACTTTTAGAAAAGTACCAGACACATCTAAATTTAACACCTTTTTATCATCCTCAGACTAATTATGTAGAAAGAAATAATAGAACAATAGAAACAGCTATCAGGAGTTACATTAAAGATAATCATAGAACATGGGATGAAAATTTGGGACAAATTGGTTTTGCAATAAGAACAGCTGTTCATGAAATAACTGGGTATAGCCCTGCTTTTCTGATGTTTGGTCGAGAGTTGCCATGCACAGGTAAATATTATGGTAAAGCAGGAGATATTTTAGATTTAGGGAGCAGAGATTATTGGGGTAAAAATCTGGGTAATATGAAAAATTTATATGAGGATGTTCAAGAAAAGATAAATGCAGGATATAAGAAAAATACTAAGTATTATAATCTTCGGCGGCGAGAAAAAGAATTTTTCGTTGGCGAGAAAGTGTGGCGCAGAAACCACGTTTTATCAAAAGCAGCTGAAGGTTTGCGAAAAAGCTAGCTCCAAGGTATGTACTATGTACCGTATCTAAAAAAAAGTCTAAATTAGTTTATGAACTAATTAATGAAGACGGTTCCAAAGCAGGAACTTACCACATTCAGGATTTGAAACCATATAGTGAGTCACTTTCTGATCTCTCCACAACAGGATCTGAGGCTGGAGTAGATACAGATGAGGACTAAGGTTACTGATAGTGGATTTTTTATGTATATAATGTAAATAAGGGGGAATCACGTGATTGCAATCTAAATAGTTTTAGTAAATAATAGTTAGTACTAGGTAATATAAAATATAAAATTTAAAAAGATGATTTAGGTACGAGTAGGGAGTTCGTGTGCTTGTGGAAGCATATGTTATCTCAATGCCTACTGTGGACGGTAAAAGAGCCCTAGCCATTGCTAAGCATGCATGGGAACTGCTCAATTTGAACTTGAGTTGTCCACTTATAAAAAAAAAAAACTAAAAAAAAATATATAGTGTACATATTTGTAAATATTGGGTCCTAATACAAAGGTTATTTTCTTGAGAAGCTCTCAGGAAATGCATGAGTTTGTAACTATTTTGTTGTTTTTTAAAAAAAATTTTATTTCTTTTCTTGATCCAACTGTCCGAAAGAAGGATTAACACCTTTACCCTATGGTGCCATAGAGGAATAATAGGGGTGCCTATCTGAGAGTCTGGATTATTTTCTTCCTGATAAAGGAAGAGTTCACATAAAAAATTTTTGCCATTTCATGTCAAATTTTTTTTACTTGGGAAGGGGGTGATTGTAACGTGAAAAATGTCCATTTCACGTACAATGTAATTTTTTTTATTAAATATATCTCAGCTCGTTTGTTAAAATAAATATTTAAATACTCAATAATTGTTCACATTAATTCAAATAATTTTAATTCTAAATGAGTTCCTATTAGGTATGCAACCAGTTAATTATAACCTAGTAATGTGTTTAGTATCCCATAAATTAGTTTACTCAGTGTGTATCTATGGAGAACGAAGTTCTATGGGTATGGTAATTTATTTTCTGTCAGTTGTCGATATACATAGATAAATAATATAGTATATACAGATTAAATAATATAGTATATACAGATAGATAGGCAACTCTATATATAAATTTGGTTTATTAGCACCACTGGTGAGTGGAGTCAATACTAATCACCATTTGGCGGGAAATTCAAATGGTTAAGTATTAATTTTATCGCTTTAGCGCCTCTGGTGGGTCATTTCGGTACTAATTAAAATTTAGTGGAAAATTCAAAATATTTTATTATTTTCCAATGGAATAATCTCACATATCGTGAGTGATGTGACAATACCTATCTGCTTTTTCACAAGTTTTGTAGAGAGACGAAAATCTTTATTTATAGGAACTATAACTAAACTTTAAAAACTAAGGAATCAAATAAAACTAAACTGAAAAAACTAAAGAATCAACTAACCGAACTTAAAAAACTAAGGAACCAACTTAAATTAAAATTATCAAGATTAAATTACAAACGAAAGTTAATTAAAAATGAAAACTAAGGTATCAACTAACTAAACTTTAAAAACTAAGGAACCAACTTAAATTACTAAGACTAAATACAAACGAAAGTTAAAGATAATTAAATTAAAAATGAAAACTGTAAACAAGCCAAAGCACGTGGAAGACGAAAATGGACGAAACTCGAAAATATACAAATAGATTCCACCGAACTTCTAACTCGATGACAAATATCAATCATCAACTTGTTATTACTTTTGACGGAATTGACATGGCGGAATTAAGCTTCGTTTGATTATTTTATTTGTGACATTCAGAGATGGTGTTAAAATAAAATGATTGGTTAAAGTCTTCGTGAGCGAGATAGGCTGTCATCTCTCTTTATTAACCGACTGGAGTCAAAGTGATGGGGGAAATGTTCAAGGTTATTCATATAAGATTCCAGACCATGGTCGATATATTTTTGACATCTGAATAATTCTGGTTTTTCTGATATACGCTTTCGTAGAGTAAAGTCGAATTTTGGTTTCCTTTAAATCAAGGGTTTTGTAAGAACAAAAAAAGAATAAAACAACCAGAAGGGAATTTTGCATTTTTTTGCCGTTTTAGCTGACATGTGTTTAGGCGTCTGGCCTTATCCAGAATTAACTAGTAAAATCTAGTTTTTTTGTTGCAAAATGCTGATGTAATCAGTAGAATTCACACTGGTGGATGCAGTTTTTTACATACATTCACACAATTCACATTGGGGATCAAAGACAACTTCCATGAGGTTAGAAGCGGTCTAACAATTTTCTTTTCTCCAAGAATCCTGTCAATTTGAGATAACACTTTGTCCAGGGTAGCCGGTTCTGTGCTCTTGTTGAATAAGGATTCATCTGGAATTTTGTTAAGGTTTTTCCTTCAGCATCAGCCTGTATTTGGGAAAGTCCCGTTTTCAAGCTGAAGTTTCATGTAAAGTTCACACAAAGGTATTTATGGTGAAAATTAAAATATGTATTTTGAGAGACTTTTCTTTAAATTTAAATTTTGAAACACTTTTTTTAGTAATGATTTAATGAATACATTTTGGGTGATATTAACTGGTATATCTTCATAGGGCTCCACAGTTTATCCATATTTTCACATGTTTTCATAGGTGCAAACTGTTTAATTTTGACATTTCTTAAAATGAGTATTTTAGCAGCTTTTATTTTTATTTTTAATATTTTGACAAATGTAAATTCAATTATAGTTAAATATTTCATTTACAACATATAAATTTGCTACTATTGTATTGTCTAATTTTATAACAGATCTTTAAATAATTTCATCAACACCTGTAATGTAAACTATTAATTTTTGAAGTGCTCATGATCTTGACGGGGATGTTTTGTTGTCAATAAATGAGACATTATATTTATGATCTGTGCCAGCTCAGTCAGCTATTATTATGGTTACTCTGATGTCTGACTACATAAAAACAATTTTTTCTTTGTTTAACATTGACTGATTTAAAGAACTCAACCAGAGAATAAAGATAAAAAAAATTTTATTTAGCTTTTTATTTCTACAATAGTTTTAATACAACAGGATCTTCTTTGAAGTTAGGAATTTAATGATTTTTATATATTTTTTTCCCTATAGTTTTTGTATAAAAAATAGGGTGGCGTCCAATACATCTTTAGGTCTGGTACAAGGTAAGATTAACAGAATCCCCCCATTATCCACTGTTCTACGACGACGACTAGCCAGGACACAGTTTGCAAAGGGATGAGTTTGCATAGATTCTATCCCCTGACAAGAACACTTTAGTAACAAATTAGACTTGTCGAACTGTGCATATTTCTAACCCCTACTAAGGACAGCAAGAAGGAGTTATAAGATTTTTGGGTTTGTATATAAATAAAACAAAAAAATAAAAATTTTAATTAACATTTATGCAGTTCTTGTATAAAAACATTTTTAATATACAAACAAAAATTATTCATATTCTTCTTTTACCTTTTTCTTCTTCTTTTTCTTCGGCGGACTAAAATCTACAGGTTCCTCTTTAATTTTCCTCTTCTTCGCCTTTTTAGGACTATCGGAATTTTCTTCTAGGTCATTAGAAATATCAAAAACAGGATCTGGTTTTTCTTTCTTGATTTTTGTTTTCCTTATTGGAGGTATAAAGTCATCAGGATTAACATCAGCTATTGATATATTATTGAATATGTCACTGTTGTTTGTTTCGAGTTGCTGTTTTTCTTTTTTTATTTTTTTCTTTGGAGAAATGTAACTAACATTTGGACAAAATTGAGTGGATGTGACATTTGGTAGCATGGTACTATTGATAAGTGACTTTCTGTCCTCTTTTGCTTTTTTATTCTTCTTGGACTTCAAAAGATTATTAATAGCATCAGTCAGCTTCTTTTCCACAGCTTCATCAAGCTGTATCTTCTCTTCAAAATTAGAACCAAATAGGGGATGGCGATTTTTCAATGTGTTTGGTAGTTGTACTGCAGTTTTTTCTATAGTTGGTACATTTGGACCTTTGTTGGGTTTTATGTACTTCTCCATTACTAAATTTGCTTTAAAGTCGATCATGTGGGTTTTTGTACTTAAGGCAAATGTGGGATCAGGTATTTTTGACAAAGTTCTTATTACAAACTTGTCACCCCCTATTGTTACTTTGCTTTTTTCTTCAAAGTTAATGTTCATATTCAAAAGAGCATCAGCATCTACACTTTTAGGGACTCTTAACATGTAAACATCACTATTACTCTTTAACTTAAGTTTCGTTTTGATAGGACTCAATTTTAAATTGGGATATAAGTCCTTTAGGAGTTCTTGTGGTGATTTTGTCTGAAAAAAAAAATGAAAACCAATGTACTATGTTAGCATATTCATGATGAAATAACTATTTTGCAGTCAATGGTATTAAAACAAGTGTAATAAATACATCTAAACATTTTAAAACAAATCTTTTATTCTACAATGTGCTTTGGATCCAAGATCTTAAGCCAAGTTCAACAAATACTTACTTTTGATGGAGATACTTGAATATTTTGAAGAATATTGACTTTCTTTTCAATTTTTTCCATCACTAAAATGAAAATTTAATATAAATAAAGTAATTTTGTACAGTTTTAATTTAATGTAATCAACATTATATAAACTATTCTGGATGTACTAATGACCAAAACACTTGAAAGACAGATTTATACGTCCAACATATTGAATGTTGTATCACACGTTGGAGTATTTTGGTACTCAATATACTTGAAACAGCATTTGGAGCTTGCACTGAGACTTCTGGTGACATAATTAGAACCTCTTACCATGATATATTGCTCATAAACGTGGAAAAAATTTAATATTTTCAATTTCTATGCAGATGTTTTTTCTTCTAGATGATAGAATTTTAGGAACCAGTTGTTTTCACAAGTTTACATTTTAGATTTATAATGTTTTCACCATTTACTTGATTATTTTCCTCCATTTTTAAACATTCTCTGTGATATTCTTATATGAAATAGTATAAAGTGAAACAAAGTCAACTTATAATGTTAAAATGACTACATCATCTTCAAACTTCCAAAAAGTATTTAATACGAGTTTCATGAGTATTTTATGAGATATTTTAAAGACCAAAATCATGTTATAAATAATCAATACTGTACATTTTACTCCATTTTGGGTACTTTTAGATTAAAAACAAAATTATTAAAGGTTAATTGTAGATACTTACTACTATCATCCTCATCTTGGTAACTTGTGTTAATTCTAGGAGAATTTGGCACCTTTTCACCATTTGTCACATTATTTAAAGGTTCTTCATTGCTGGGGTGACCATCAAATTCTTCATTTTCATCTTGCACATTGTACATATTTGAATTTTCAAATGAATCCAAGGCTTCTGTTTTAATATTTTCGATTGTAAGGGACTCATTTAATTCCTGAGTATCATCTTGTTTTTGAGACTTTTTAGATTTTTTTGGTTTCTTAGTAGATAATACCAAACGTTTTGTTTCATTCAGTATTGAATCAATCATGGATTGTTTCTCTTCTCCCTGATTTTTTCTATTCTTTTTCGCTTTTGGTGTAGCTTCAGGCCGAATTGTGGTCTCATCTTCTAACTGAATTTCTTTTTTTATTGTAGGTGATTTAACGACCATGTTTAGGTCTTCCCTTATGGAACTTTTGGATCTTTTTGCTGGCTTCTGTTCATTTTCGCTATCACTTGCAGCCTTGCGTTTGGCCATGATCGGTTTATTCTATTACGTTCAAAAATAAGTCACAAAATTGGTTGAATTTTCATTTATGTTTATAACTAAATACATCTTACAATAGATAACGTGTTTACATTTTTTTACAATTCCAAAAAACACAAATATAAGAAATAAGAATATAACATAACCTTTTTATTAAACGAAAAACGCAACGCAGCTGAATGCGCATATGACATGTTGACATTAATCTTCTTCTTTTTAGTCTACTTTAATTACATAACTGGCTGGACATCCTTGCAGGTTCTGCATTAACATATATGATCTGGCAACGTTGATCTTTGTTTTTAACTAGAGGTAGGACATTCCATCTTGGCTTTACTTAAATGGTTAATTTTACCAATGGAATTAGCATTAACAAATGTGTATTGTATACATGATACCACAGAATACTAATCACAACAAGAAGCGAAACGGAGGGCTTTTTCGCAATCCAAATTTCTTTGCGCATGTTCGAAATCGGCCATAGCACAGAATACTAAACACAACACAAGTTGTGATTAGTGTTCTGTGATGATACTATAAACTACAGATAAACCCACGCGCACGCGATCAGTCGTGTGACGTCACGTGGCGACAAATGTCACCAGAAATGTTCTGTGTTGTATGGAGTTTTGTCAGATTTAGTCAAGGTTAGTAGACATTTAAGTATCTACTTAAATATCTACTAACCTTGAGATTTAGTTTTGTTTTATCGTTTATCTTGTACGTTGACATCGGTTTACTTGGTAAACCATCTTTCCGAAGGAGGTTTACTTAAACCATATCCAGATTTTCTAATTAAATGTAATGAACTGGACCATATTTTTAACAATTTTAACAAAGGGTCATTAAAATTAACCAAGAATTATTTAAAATCGCTAATGGATTTAGCTGTGTTCAGATGTAATGTTAGTAAAAGTGTAAATTATATTTAAAATTAGAAAATTGAATAGATATATTAAAGAAACATCCAAAGTTAAGAAGAAGAAAATAATAAAAATTGTAAAATAAATTGTTAAATAAACTTGTAAATTATTACAGTGTATTTTATTTTATCAGTTGTATTAAATTTTTATTTTAATAAATCAATCCATTGTATATAAATTTCCATTTGCAAAAGGATGTTTAGTTCTTACTTTTTTATATAATTTTAGTTTACATTGCTAGGCTAACAGAGATGTATATATAACATATTTTTAAGATTTAATTGCAGATATTGTACCTAACATCCTTAATATTCTAAATATTTAAATAAAAACCCCTTTCTTTCCATATATGTTTTACCGACTGTGATGATAAAAGGTTGGTGATAAAAGTGACTTTTATCACCAATTGACGTCATGCGCGTCGATGTACAAAATTCGATTGCGAAGTAGGTTTATCTTGGAAGTCTTAGTATCATGTATTGTATAAAAATATTGATTTAAAATTGACCCTAAAGCGTTTATTACCAAAGAATATAGACGCACATGTGTCTATATTTTTTGTTAATATGTTAAATCTTTATAATAGTAACTGTATCTTTAAAGGAGTTTCTAATATTCTATGTTTTTCTATTAGGTTTAAAATTTTAAGTGCTTGTCTCCTGTCTATATTTTAATTTAATGGCATTTTTCTATTGTCTTTATTTCCTGTTATAAACTTCAAGGAAAGTCTCGCTTTATAATTGTCCTGTTATTTAACACTATATAGTTAGTATGAATATATAAAATATGTTAGCTTTATCTTCGTATAATATTAATTTTATAATAATAACAAAACAAATAATAATAATCATGAACCTTGCTATGGCCCGGGGGCAGAAAATTATTTATGTTATGTTATGTTGATGTCTGGTTGATGTTCATTGTCCTGTCCACATCTCTAGGAAACAGCAACATCGATGCCGCGTCTATATCTGAGTTATCTGACCGGTGACCAATGACAATTGACATGTCAGTTTCGTTAGATGATGCTCGTTTTCTAGTTTCCACAACACAAAATAATTTAAAAATAAATGTATTTACTTAACATAAATATGCAGCCCGTGTATACAAATTGAATTATGAATGTTTTATAAAAATGGACGTACCGCAGGCACCACAAGGTCCGTATGAGTATTATTTCCGCTAAATCGAACAGTACAAACAATTTTAAGGTTATATTTTTCAGATACGGAACTTCGGAATATCATAGATAAATTAGCCCAATTTGTTGCTCGAAATGGCCTCGAGTTTGAGTTAATGACCAAAAATAAACAGAAAGGAAATCCCAAGTTCCAGTTTTTATACGGTGGTGAATATTTCAACTACTATCAGTATAAGGTTTCAGCCGAACAAGAATGTAAGTTTTCTCCAAATTTTTAATCACTATTATCAGCAAGTAGTGTAAATATATTGTGTATTTTAGTATTTAAACAGCAGCAACAACAGGGAACTGTTTTGCCTGATCAGGAAAACAGTTGGAACCCCCCTAACCAAATGCAGCACTCTGCCGAAATTGAACAGATTAATAAACAACAAGACACTTTACGGGAACAAATCAAACAAAGTGAACATAATTTGACGGCCCAACATACAGTGTTGCTTCAGCAACAACAAACACAGATAGAACAAACAGTTAAAAGATGTGAAATTGCTGATTTACAAAGGGAGGCCACTAAATGTGAAGTGGTTTTGAATGACATTTATGGCATTCTGCAACCTATAATAGATAGTTGTACAAAAGATAGTATCAGTAATGGGAAATCTTGGTTTTTGCAACATGCCACTACCAAGGAAAAGGCAGACTGTATTGTGGAGTGTTTGTTATATAAGTAAGTAGCAAATTTTTGATTTATTACACAGTATAATGAAATATTTAATATATTTAGAGGTAATAACCTGTAGTTAGCAGTTTTGCACATAGTGTAAATCAGTTGTTCAATATATTCAGCAGTCTAATAGTCTCTAGAGATCTTCAGATCAAAGGTATACTATTTTTTCATAGTAAAAGTATAAGAATAATGTAGGTACCTAAAAAGCTTGGTTCTTCAATTTGTGACATTAGATATAAATGTAGATCATCCTCTTCTTAGCCTTCTCTTGTCCATTTTTGAATATAGGCCTCTTCCAACTCCTTCCATTAATCTCTATCCTGAACAATATACTTCTAATTTGTTCTGGCTATTTTGATGTGGTCCACGCATCTCATCTATGGTATTTCTCTTGTTTTACTACCTTTGTAAGGTCTCCTTTGTTATTATGGCATTGTTCTGATCTCCTCAACTTTTGTTTTTGATTTTCCCTTATTCCTCTTTTTATTTGATAGTTTTATACTTAGTGTACACTAAGTGTGTTTGTTCACATTGAGTAAATAAATAAGCCAAAGTGTTGTAATGTAAACACCCATATATAATCATAAAAACCCACACATATTATATCAGGGAATCCCCTAATATGTGCTATTGCTGTGAGTCAGAAATTTAGATTTCATTCCTATGTGTATAGAAAGTTGATAAAATATTGATGATTTTACATTATCTATGTTTATGATAAAATATTATATTTCTGGAATGCTTTATTTATTTCTCAGCTAAAAATACATACATATGACTAACTGGGAAAACATGTCTGTTTAAGCATGTATGATATAACAGGATGTTTTTTATTTTTTTTACATTTGACAGAATGTTTGGTCCATTATATCCCAAGTCCATTAAATATAGGTCCTTATATAGATGTTTTACTGTACTTGCTTGAGGATGACATATTATCCTCATCTGATACAAAATGTTTTTCATGCTACATATGATTTCTCTTATTTCTTCTACCATGGGAGCCTCCATCATTTCCATCCAGTTCTTCATTAAGCAACTCTCTGAAATGTTCTTGCCATATATCTAGTTTCCTCTGCTTATCTCCATTAGATGCCCTTCTGTACTCTTCTAGTAATTTTGTTTTCTTGCGCCTTGGTCACTGCTCCTTTTAGGCTCCTGGTAGAAGTTTTTCACATGTTTATTAATTGTTCTTCAATCTCTTGGAACTTTTTATCAATATGCTCCCTTTTCTTCCTCCTACACACTTTTTTCATGTGTCTTCTCTCTGCTTCATATTCATTTCTATTTTTATCACTTGGTTTGTCCATACATTTTAGTCTCATTTTGTTTGTTAAGGTTTTTTTGCAATCAGCATCAAACCTTTCTTTAATTAACGCATAAACTTATCAATCAAATAATCAAAATGTCATATACTTAAAGTATATAAGTTTTTACAAATTCGCCATCACATATATAAATAAATTGAGAATCTATAAAAGCTAATTTTTTTTTGCTTTTTTCAGGGTTTTACGAACGACAGTCTTCACTCAAAAATTACATGTGATATATTTAGTAAACGATTTACTTCATCATAGGTAAGTTTCTATAATCCTATGCTTTTCGTGCAGTTTCATTTCAATAAGTGATTCATTTTGATGATTTTAGTGCAAGAAAAAATGCCAGTGATCTTAAAGAAGCCTTAGAAAGAGTAGTCGTTCCTATGTTTTGCAATGCCAGCATAACAGCTACGGCAGAACAAAAACAAAAACTAGATAAACTGTTAAAATTGTGGGAATCGAAGACGAACTACTTGAAAGTTGATACATTAGAAAGAATGAGAAATCCTGTACAGAGCTATACTCAGTATCAAGCTGATCAAGTAGCCAAATATCAGTCGGAAGTTTCTAGTTTGTCACAACAGACGAAAGTCACATATGATGGGTACCAGGCCCAGCACCAGGCTTTTGTCTGCCATGCCATGCAGCAGATTATGGATCTGCAACAGCAGAAGCAAACATTAGAGCAACAAGCTATAACTCAACCTACACCACCACAAGGTAACCATTAAATTTTTAAGTTTCTTTTTGTAGATTATAAAGAGTTTATTTTCGATAATAGAGTTTTTTTTCCAGCTCCTTCTAGCACGCTTCCTTTGGAAACAATCCAGCAGAGCCTTCAGCAAACTATACAGAGCCTAAGTCACAGTACGCCGCAGCAAGCATTCCCCATTCCGACGATAAATTCCCACCAGAACGACAACTACATAGACATGAACATTTCTATCCCACCTCCTTCCCAGATGAACCAACATGGAATGAATCAAAGCTACTCTTCCAATAACACTTCCATGCCCGTCTTCCCTGCCACGCCGGACTTGAACCAAAACGGCGTCGACAGTATGTCGTTTTCGCAACCGCCTCCAGGATATTTTCCGACGCCGGGGATATTTCCGGATTTTTCGAAGCCCCCTCCAGGGTTTGTGTCGCCTCCAGAACCGTACGTGGATGACCTAATGCCGTCAGCGCCCTACTACGAGTTACCGGTTGGACTTACGGTTCCTCTCGTCAAGGTACGTTTTTTTAGTTGGCTTTGAAGTTTTAGTGAGACTGATGATAAGAGACAGTGACGAGCAGTTTGGTTGATATTTGTCATACTTTTTATTAAAAAAGAGACTACGAAATTTCGTGTTTTTACATTATTTTTACACATTTGAATTTGTCGAAAAGAATATTTGAAGCAGGTACCCAATAATTATTGTATTAAAAGTTGTTGAAACCTTAATTCCACAGTAAAAATATGATACCGGTATAGGTATAGGGACGTTTTCTTCTTTTGGGTTATCTTGATTTTTTTTCTAGTTAATCTTCATTCAGCATTCATTACGTAGGTCTAAGACTTTTTGTACATCTACTAAAATTTTCATTCGTTAATAAAGTTTATTTAACTGTATTGAATAACTCAAAATGAAAATTAAATAGTACGGGGACAATATACAATCCTATCTTACTCCTTTATTACATGCTAATACCCTATACTCCATCAACCTAAAGAATCGAAGGAAGTTCAGCAAACTGTATTAGTTAGAAAGTTGTAGAAAGTAAATTTTTATAGTCAAAAAATCCAAACTAGGACGTTTTCGTTTTGAGATTCTGTGAAAGTCGTCAATTACAATGTTCGTACAAAATGAACAGTCTTTTTCCATTTAGTTGAACGGCAATAAGCAAAAAAGTAAAGGAAAACTTTGACGGACAAAAATTAATCGTGACGAATAAACTTAGTCGTGAATTTTTGATAAATAAAGCAGAGATCTTAAAAAACATTAAAATATGATAGTATACTTTAGGGGACGTTTTTTCACTCTGAAATTGCAAATTTGTAAATATACATCACCTTTAATGATGAACAGCATCTTAATTTTTACTTTTTTTATGAAAATTTATATTAAAAATATATTTGTGTACGTGACAGACAAAAAAATTGGGGCATATTAAAAAATCCTATATGCAGACAAAATATTTGGTTATTCTGGTTGTCAGACAAAATAAGAGGTGTTAAAATTACCATAATAACATGTGACGGGAATATTTGAACATGCTTTCAAGTTCTTTTAAATTTTTTTTTCGATATTTTCAAAAATAATACATAACAATTCAACAAAATTAATATTTTTGGCACATCTCGTATACTACCGACAAAAAATTGACATATGACATTGACAGCATCTAAATTTTTACCTTTTTCGATGAAAATTTACGTAAAAAATGTTTTGGTGTAACTGACAGCCAAAAAAATGGGGCATTTAAAAAAATACAAAAAATATTATTTCACTCACAGAAATATTAGTGTTATTTTGCTTGTCAGTCAAAAATAATGTGTAGTAAAATTAATACATTGCAAGTAGCCGGTTTTGAAATCAATCAAGTAATTTTTTTAAATAATTTTCGATGTTTTCAAAAATAAAAATGTTTTACTCTTTAACGAAATTCATATTTTTGATACACCTTCTATACGACTGAATTGAGTTGACATATTACATTGACAGCATAGTAATCTTTTACTTTTTTCAGAGGAAGTTAATGCAAAAAAAATTAGGTTGAATGTGGCAGACAAAAATATTTGATTATATCGAAAAAGAAAAAATACTAGTTCGCGGACAAAATATTAGGATATTTTGGTTGTCGGACAAAAATAAGAAGTTGTAAAATTAACATATTAGCATGGGACAGGCATATTTAAATATGATTTCTAGTTATAATAAAGTTTTTTTAATAATTTTCCATGTTTTCAAAAATTAAAGTAGTTTACTATTCAGCAAAATTAATATTTTGGACACATCTCGTATACGGCCGACAAAAATTGACATCTGACTTTGACAGCATCGTAATTTTTGACTTTTTTAAGTGGAAATTGATGCAAGAAAATGATGGTGAATGTGGCGGACAAAAAAAATTTAAGCATTCCGAAAAAAATAAAAAAAATCCTAATTAGCGGACAAAAATATGGAATTCTTTTGCTTGTTGTTCAAAAAATAATAAAAAGACGGATTATATTACGTGAATATATTACTAGTTTTGATCTTAACATATGAAGACGAGCTGAGCATATTTAAAAACGGTTTGTGGTTCTAATATTTTTTTTATAATTGTCGATATTTTCAAAAATTAAAGGACTTTACAAAATCTTTCTTACAAAATTCATATTTTTAACAAACCTTGTATACAACAAAGCAAACATAAAATGTACTGATACGTTGCTTTCCGGGTCTATGGACCTTGGTTTGGACGATTCTTCTGACTTTTCTCTGTGGCTGCGAAAATATCTAAGACTTCATCTTTTGTCTACAAATAAAGTAATTATTTGTAGACTTTAACTTTATTTTATGCAAATTTAATTTAATTTTTCCGGAATGCTTCATTTTTTGTCGGTCTGTTAAAAATGAAATCCGTTTTTTTGTCCGCAACAAATGCTGTCACGTTTAATGCTTTTTATAAAGCATTATTAAGAAAATTTGAGTGTATTCGTGTGAAATTTATACTGCTGTGAATAATTTTACTCATGTCTTTAAATTGATATTGACGGACAAAAAAGTTTTGTCTGTCAAAATTTTACTCGACTTTTCCACATATCATACGTAAACATATTCTGTGCATACTATATATGAACTTGAATATTGAAATTTAGTATTATTCTGAGATCTTTATCATTTAAATTAACATTCCGTACATAATCTAACATTTTAGGTAGGAAGGTACGCTTTTGGAAATCGACGAAGCAAAGGCACATAACCTTTCCATCGGAAAATCGTGACACCTCTACAATAGTTTTTGGATAAAAAACAAAGTTTCTCCCCCGTCCTTTTGCCTCATTTAAATCTGAACTGGTCATACTTTACTTCCGCTTACTTTTTGTACGCTGTTTTTTTCACCTTTGTGAACTATACTTAATAAAATTTCGAGTGCTTCGTCCTGGTAAAAAGCCAAATTATCTAGACCTATCAGTCCTGAGTTCTCAGAAGCTGTTACGGGTCCGTCCTCGACACATTATTCACCTCAGATCTACATAACTGTTTTGATATGGTAGTGAAAGTAGATTATAGCCATTGTTTGGTATCATAAATTGATTTATAGCCCAATTAAGTTTTTTTACTCGATACAACTGAATAGACGGGTTTGATAGTATGTGTAATATGAGATTATATAAATATTTTTAAAAAGACCCGTTAAATATTCTTTTCGACTATGAATGCACTAACATCTCTTGTTCTGTGTTCTGAATTGCGTAATGGTATTTTGACACACTTATTCTAGTTGGAAGAAACGACATATAAACCGTTAGATCCTAAAGATATTAGGTTGCCACCTCCAGCGCCACCTAGCGAACGACTTCTAGCTGCAGTCGAAGCATTCTTCTCATTACCAAACCATGATAGGCCTAGAGACAGGTAAAGAAAGGTTTTTCAGAGCTCTCAATATTATTTTGTTGTGAGTTTTTGGCTGTTTTACGATATTTTTATAAATTTGAAAGAATAGTTTATTCGATATCCAAAGTTTGTAATGATGCGTTGTTTTCCGGGTTTATGGACCATGGTGTAGGCGATTTTTCTTGACGTTTCGTCTATAATTGCAAAGATAATAAGGCTTCATGTTTTGTCTATATTTAATGTCATTATTTGTAAACTTTGTATGTATATTGTACCATTTGTACAAAAAGGCTATACATATGTGGGAAATTATGAGTATAATTTCAGTGTATGTTGACTGTATTATATAGGGCTGGTTCAAATAAATTAGGATATGATATAAAAGGTATAAAGGGTATACAGACAATAGCAAATTAAGTTTATACAAAGTCTAACAGTATTTTTTTCTGCTCCACACACTCTTGTTTTTCTTGGTTTTTCTTCTTATGCGGAATATGTCCGGACACCGGTTTCTAAACACGTGTTTCGCGGTACTTACACTGATATCCCGAGATAATGAGCGATAGAAAACAGCCAAGAGAGATGCTGTTCTTGATAAGCGAAGAGAGAGAGAGAGAGAGAGAGAGAGAGAGAGAGAGAGAGAGAGAGAGAGAGAGAGAGGACTGTCCTCAACGACATATACCTGTACCAAGCGATAGGTAACAGGGAAGAGAGAATGACTGTCCCTAGCGGTAGCCGACAATCAAGAGAGTATCTTTCTTCTTTGCCGTCTTAAAATTGTCTGTATTTGTAATGGAGTGGGGTTAAAATGTGAGTAGGAAGGGTTATCAAGGGTTAGACTAAGATAATGATTGTAAAATTGTGATAGAAGGATAGTTAATAATTCAGCGAAAAAATGACATGATTTTTCGCATGTGAAAAAATTGAACACCATTTATGAGATCAACGTGTTTCTCTGTTTTATCGACTATTAAAAAGCGTTTGCAAGACTTTTAAATATGCCAGATCTGCTTTTGTCGAAGCTACAACTACTAAAACAATTGAAATCTATCGAATTTATCGCTAATGTTCAGCAATGAGAATTATCTTGGAATGAACACTTAGAAGACATTGTTAGCAACATGGGAAAACGGTGAATGATGTTTTATGGTCACCTAGATGGTCTGACTCCTAAAAGACGTACCCATCGCATTCACTTTTCAATCTCAAGATCATCATCTTATTCAAAATGGGAAGCCAGCTTAAAAAAATATTGTAGCAATCGGAAATTCCACCTGGTGATCTCCAAGATCGTCAAGGTCTAAGACATAGGTAAAATCTACAAGAACCTTATCTCCCTCAGTATCCCATGTTAATTTTTTTTAATATATCTTACAATTAAAGCATCGAAGAATCGATTGCGATTTGATAAATACCCCTAGAGCCATTTTTTGGGCGTATATCTCATAAACAACTCTGTCATGTTGGTTGAATTACAGCGGATATCTTCACAGTCCAATTTTTGGATTTAATTTTTTCCACAAAGCTCTTAATATTTTTTTCATTAATTAATCTTTTTTATAATTGTAGACACTTTTTTAAACTACTTATAAGAGCAAATATACCTAAATGATCAGATATTACAGGATCATAGACATCTGTATTTAAATTGAGTTCATTAATATTAGTAAATATATTATCAAGGCAAGAGCTTGAAGTAAGTGAAACTTGAAGCTGGTACGACCATTGCTATATCGCCTATAAACTCGGAAAACATGTAGCTTTACACAATATCGGTGAAACCTTAGATTCCTTGAGATTTTACAAAATTTTGTTTGTAAATAGTGATCACTATAGTTGCGGCATCTTCAGAATCATTAGAACAAATTAAAAATAATAGAAGACTTTTGTTACAAATAATATAGGACAAGAATATAAAAAATTTTTCGTAATGTAGTACTTTATATATTGTAGATATTTTTCTTTTTTTCTTTTCTTCTATTTGTCACAGGAAATCTTTGTGTTTATTCTGGTGTTTGATTTCCATGATCAAATACACAATTTTGCTTCGCGATTTTTTTATGTCATACTTCAATTTGGCAAACAAACTTTCTTCCTCTGTTTTTCTTTTTCTCCTCTGTCTTTATTTACTCTCTCTTTCTGTCCCGTAGAATAAATATTCGCACTCTCTCTTTCTGTCCGGCAGACTATTCTGTTCCGTGTTGACGGACAAGCAACATCTTATGACATCTGTGTGTCTGTGCTAACTTCCAGCAGTCCCACTACTTTCTGTCAGTTAAATTTTCTAATGTGAGAATATGTTTCTAGTGGGAATATAATTTTTTGTCTGCTTTTGAACTTTATAAGGTAAAAATTATGATAAGACTCATTTTTATGGTGTAAATATTCTCTTGGGTTTATTGCCAATATTAACACCTTTATTGGGAATATTAACAATTTTATTGGATTTATTGGACATATTAACAACTTTATTGGGAATATTTACAACTTTATTGGACTGAATCAAGAGATATAACCACATGTGACTGCAGTTCTCCAAAAACTACCATATTCAATTGGAGGACCTAGCAGCTAGAGCATACAAGTAGCCCATCGAATGAAGCAATAAGTAATTGTTAAGCTTTGGCAGGGTCAATTATTGTGTTTTTTTATTCTTTTAAATAGATATGTTTGGTTAAAATTTGTCTTATTTGCTATCAGCTAAGAACTCAGGTGCAAGCTCTATTTTAAGACAAGACGAACTCACCCTTGAGATACTGAGCTAGGCAAGGCATAGACGATAAGCTCCCATGGTTGATTGAGGTATCATTTTTTATAATAATACTTCAATTCTCTTTGGTAGTCTTATGTTACAATATGTCAACATTAAATTTAAAACAGAACAATTAAAATGACAGCTAACCACGCTCTAAGACATTACAAATTATTACAAATTCTTAAATTTTAATGAAAGTAAATTATTATTATTAATGTTTATTTTTAATTCAAAAGTTCAAAACAAAAGGGTTACCTTAATTTCACAAAACCACTTTGAATTTTCTGTAATTGGACTTAACTGGAATTTCTGGGGATAGAACTGGGGTTAAACTCTTGATACGAACAAAAACAAACTGCTTTAAAAAGGTGTGGAAAGACGACCACAAACAAAGGTTGAAATGGCACTATGGCTTGGCTTCTTACAAAAAGGAAACTGGTAAAATCGGATACAATGGCAACATTTCAAAACTCACTTAAAACTGTAACTGAACCATTAAATTGCTACTATACTTTACACTGCTACACATTTTCCATGAAAATGGGCAAAACCAGAAAACTTTACAAATTCGACGTGAAATTTGGACAAACGCTAGAAACAAATGTTAACGCTAACAACGCCTCAGAGAGAGTGTCGCAATTATCTTGCCGGCAAAAACTTCTCAGCGATCTAAATGAATGTTTATTTCAAACTCAGTATCGAGCGGTTCGAACAAAGAAATATCGAGGAAAATACGCAGCTGCGAAATATAAACAACTACAAAATGTGTTTATATTAACCCGCGATGTTAAAAAGGAATTGAAATATATTTCGGTTTTTAACTCCTTCGATAGGAACATGGACATGGAAAACACTCTTCGTTATTTTAATACATATATGAGGGGATTTCAACTTAATACATATAAGAGGGGATTCCAATTTATAGGAAAATGCAAATGCTACACAGCCACAATACAGCAAAAATGGTACAAGAAAAATATTTTACTGAGTACGGCATAAAAATCGACCCTTCCGCAGATATATCTCTCAAATGTGCAAGATTGACTAGAGATACCAAGCCGAGGCAGCTTCAGAGTATTCAAGAAAGAAGAAAAGTTAGTTCAAAAGCATTATCCACCGAAGAACTATTAAATATCATCCAAAGTTACCTTAAAAAAAAACCTCCGATTGAGCACAAAAAAAGTTTTTTTCGAAAAGGCGGTTCGAAAAGTTTGACAAGCAGCAAATGGCTGGTGAGAAATTGAATAAACGAAAATTTATGTCCAGTTGGATTATTTTTGAAATTATGGAAAAATTGGGATCAAAGATTTTATCAGACCGTTTTTTACCGTTTACCCCAACTGGAAAGATGGATTTTGGTTCAAAAATTGTCCACTTGGAATCAACACCGTATCTAATTGGACAAATGTCAACTGAAAAATTACACAGAAAAAACATAAAATAACAAACCATTTTTATCGATCTTCAGCTGTTAGAACCACAGGAGTTAATTAAATTAACTTCTTCTTCTTCATGTACCATGTCCATCAGAACGTTGTTACCATCATAGCTATTTTAATTTTATTCACTGCCACCCTAATAGCATGCTTGTATCTACACCATACCAATCTCGCAAGTTCTTCAACCATGAGGTTCTTCTCGTCCTGGACTGCGTTTGCCTGCTATTGCCTGCGTTTTGCCTGCATTAAATTAACGGCTCACCCAAATGCAAACCATACTGCAGCTGGATTGAAGTCAAAACCAGATGTTGATCGAAAATCTCAGAACAACAAATGAAGGTGGGCCTTCGAGTTCCCAAATGCTCCAGGTCAATAATATGCAAAATCATGCTTTGGTAGAAACGAATGGGCAAACTACTATAGCTTATAATAATAGTACATGTAATATTGTTAACAAATAAATAAAGATTATGTTTCGTTGATATGGTGCATTAATTGTCTTATGAAATAGTCTTGTCAAATATCATTCGAAAGAAAAGTATTGACCGGCAAAATTTTCTTCTGGTTTTATTCAAGTTTTTTGTCTTTTGCCAGGCAACAAACTTTCATATTAGTCGAAAATATTGCCGGCAAAATTTTTTCTCTTATATTATATATGAAAAAATGTATTTAGAATAACGCAGTCCGTATTTGTCACCTTTTATTCTTTTGTATCGTCAAATATCAGTGTTGTAGTGGTAGTAAAACAGCAAAACTCGCAATACTCAACAACTAATTGCTTATTTCATACTGCAAATTTTTCCATTATTAGACATTATTTAGAAATCTTCGCGCAATGAGAGCTCTGTCTTTTAGATCATGTATATTTTTGTTGTTTGACAATTTGTATCTTATGAACTTGTATCGTATGTGTAAACAGCGAAGGTTGGGAAAAACTAGGTTTGTATGAGTTCTACAAGGCAAAAAACATTGCCAAAAAAGACAAAGACGATCTTATAGCAGCGGGGCTTAGACAAAAATCGAGAACCCCTAGTCCGGTGATACTACCGGACGAGAAAGAACCTCCTCCTCCGAAACGAAAATACCGCAGCAAATCCCGAACTCCGCCACCCACGCCGGTCCGCTCCACCAAGAAATCGAGAAGTAAGTCGAGGTCTAGATCGAGAAGTCGGTCGAGAAGTCCGAGGGAGGTACAGAGATAGAGATTCGAGAGGGGATAGAGACTCTAGAAACGATAGGGATTCCAGAAATGATAGAGATTCCAGGAACGATAGGGAATCCCGAAATGATAGGGATAGAGAGAGAGATCGAGATAGGGATTCGAGAGAGATCGAAGACGAAGAAGTAGAACCAAGTCGAAGTCCAGGTCCAGGTCGCCGCTGAACCGAAGGTCCATCTCGCCGCCTGCTAACAGTTTTGTGTAAGTATCAATTTTGTTAGATATAATATCGTATGTAGTACGCGAGTCTTCTTGGTTTTTATTTGTTTCTTAGTTTAAGTTGTGAAAGTATCGCTAGGAAGCAATGTTTTTAAAAATTGCGTTGATATGATCAATTGTTTTTAACTGATTGAGACTCCTTTAACCCTTCATTTCATGATTTTTTATTTTTCGTTACAAAAAAGTTTTCAGACTGAATTTTCGTTATTTTTAAAGGAAAAAATAAAAAAAAAATCTGAACAACTTTTTTTGTTTTTATTTTGGAAAAATATAAGTTTTGTTTATAAACATTATGCAAATAAGGATATAATTAAAACAATATTTAGGAAAAATGAAAATTTTTAAAACAGTTCTTCGTTTTAATGAAGCACTTTTCGCAGAACACATGTGTATAGCCATTTGCACCTTATTTGTTTTTGAAACCATACAGGCCAATGGTGAATTCCATCCTTTCGAACATTCTTTACTGGCATAACCTGTGCTGTGCCTTTTCTCTTCTCTATTTGTAGGGCCTCCTCAATTTCACCTGCTGAAAGTCTTCCCCTTTTTGAAATGGTGAATCGCTCTCCTGTCCTGCATAATGCGTCTGCCAGTTGTGTTCTAAACTAAGCGTGTGTGACTTTATGCTTTACACCAGTTCTACGTTCAGCTGAATTTTTGTAAAGAATCCCAACTGTTAGCAACAGTTAGATCTAGTAGATGATAAAATATTCTACAATACTCCTTTTATAGAATAATTTTATTCTGTCCCATATTGCTGTCCAACAAATCAGCACCGCCCATATGACGGTTGTGTCTTGTAGAAGATATGGACAACTTACTTCTTTTGTTTTCTTTTCTTTTCTTTTCATATCTCTATAGGAACTTTGCCACCGAAAGTCGATAGAAACGTGACTAATTTGTTATCTTTCCACACTAAGCTACTTATTTCCACACCATCGCAAGCACCAACAAACTCTACATTAGTTCCTCTTTCTTTATTTTTCATAGTCTTTTCATCTGGAAGCTTACAGTTTGGAATCCTATTCCTTCTTACGGTTCCTAAACTGTACATACCTTGTTTGGAAAGATATACAAGGAGAGGTATAGAGGAGTAATAATTGTCAAAAGAAATCCTGTGACTTATATTCCTAGGAATAATTCTAGCCAATCTCACCACATTTACAATTACTGCGAGGTCAGGTTCAAAAGCAGGTCTCGTTTTTAGATCATTATCTTGCCCTGTATATAATACTATACGATACGCATATCGAGAGCTACTGCATAAGACAAAAAATTTAAAACCCGTTTATGTGGCTTGTTTGGTAGGTACTGCTTCAGGTAGAACAAATTTGCTCATCTACGGACAGATATTGTTCCAATGGAATTCCATTTGAAAATGCTTCATTGAGTTGGTCAATTATTGGTTTAATTTTATAAACTCTATCGTAGTTTGGATTGTCGAATAAGGTATCCCGTTATTATTGAAATTGAAATAAAAATTATCTGATTTTTTCGTACCTCTTAACTGACAGCACTTGTTATTTTCTCAAAACCAATTTCTTCTGACCAATGGACAAGAGTTTGTTAGGATTCTGCTGTATGGCATATAAATTTGACTCCTCCACAATTTTGTCGAAAAGGCTATCTGTAAAGAATAAATTAGAATATTCATAGGGGCTTTCTAATTGTAAGAAGGTAAGAAATCTAGATCGACAATATCATCATCATAATCAAACCCATCTTTGCTATCCCAAAGCCTATCTATTATATCGGCAAGTTCCTTGTCAGTCAGCAGCCTTTTATCTTTCCAACTCATGAAGTTTTATCTAAAATCTGAGATTTCTCACATCATAACTAATTTATTAAGAAAACGGAAACTTTTAAGTACATAAACTTTGTACATTTGAAGCGATAAAAAATTATTTCTCTAGTATGGGGTTAATGTGAAAATACATAGTTTCGTCAACAATTTTAGAATTAAAGATATTGAAACGTAACAGTGTCAACTATGTTTTCACGTGTTAATTCAACATTAGGTTTCATATTATTCAACGAAGTTTACAGATTTTACAGTGCATGTATAGGAAATGTCGATCATGTATTGACTTTTGTTACAGGAGGCATAGGATATTGGTTATCTTATATATTTTTTAGTATAAGCATTAAATTTATTATTGTTTTCTTATATTTCTGGGTCCTCATCTATTCATCAGTGGTTTTTCCTCTTAGTAGAGACTAGAATATTATCGTTAGATAAAATATTAGCCTAGTTATCATTTTTATGTAATATTTGCGTTCAATCTTAGTTTTTACGTCAAGGTGCAAAAAAACAAATGACATATATTCTTTGGAAAAAGTTTACAGTATATATTACAGAACTTGTAACCAGGAATATAGCGGATAAACTAATCGATGAATCTCCGTCAGACTTTACGAACACAGACTAAGTTTTAAGATCTAGCAAGTCTCATCAAACATGAAAATATTAAGGATACAAGGGAGAAGTACCATCATATGATAAAGGCACCTTGACGAAAGAACTGAGTTTCTAGTCTATGAATGAAAGTTCAAACACAATTTATAAAAAAGACTAAATGATATTTTCTAGAAACATTTATGAACATGACGGAAATAGAAACATTTATGACATTTAAGAACATAAAAAAAATTTGAATCCCCAGAATATTGGAAACCGACATTTTTTATACAAAAATGTTTAGTTTATCTGTCAAAAAACAGTTAAACGTTAAACAAAGTCACAGAAACTTTAGAAAGTAACCCTTAGATATTAAGTTCCAAAAACACTAAAATTTCAATGTTTTTCTCAATTTTCATCAGCATTTTTACGTTCTAGTAACCTTAATTTAATGCATAACCCTGTACAAGAACTGGACCCGTCCAACAAGGGCCACCAGATGCTGAAGAAGATGGGGTGGGGCGGTAGTGGTTTAGGTGCTAACGAACAAGGTATTGACACTCCGATTTCGGGCGGTGACGTTCGCGATAGACAAGATCAGTTTAAGGGGGTGGGGTGTAACTTGAACGATCCCTACGAGAACTTTAGGAAGAACAAGGGGGCCGCCTTCATCACGAGGATGAAAGCCAGGGCAGAGGAGAGAGCTGCAGAAAGTGAGTTGAAATTATATTCCTAGTATTTTTATTTCATGCTTTACTACTTTTCTTTAAGTTTCTAGTTCATGTACTTTTATTTTTTCGTTCTGATACCCTTAGTGTGTTTAAATCTCTTTTTTTCGCTCTCATTACATATAGATTGTTCAATTTTTCTTGATTTAACTTGTTCTTCCTGTTTCACATGTTATTGTTGGTCTGATGACGGTCTTGTAGATAATTTCTTTGGCCTTTCTCGAAATATTCTTTTATTTCTTTTATCTTCTCATCATACCATATTTCCAATGATCGTTGACAATGACTTTCTCATCATCTTTACCATCTTTTGTTGGTTTTTACCAAAAGTATATAATTTATTATACCATTTGAAATGTATACTCTTGTACTCTTAAGTTTTCTTTATCCATGCCTTTAAATTTGCTTAGTTGATATACAGCACTGGTTCTGCACAAGAAAGTGCTCAAGGTTAAGTCTGTCTGATCAAAAAACGGCGTTCCGAGTCCAGACCAAAGTGGGTGACGTTAAATCGTGACATTTTACGAGAAAACGTGACGTTTCGACTTGAAAACACATTTTGATGTGACACTCGACGTTTTTACGTCAAAACTTCACGTTTTTATACCAAAATGTAACGTTTTGATGTCACCTTCTTTGGTCTGGAGTCGACAAGCCGTTTCTTGTCCAAACAAACTTGACCTTGACCACTTCGTGGCCCAGACCGACTGCTGTATATCTACTCTGGTTCATTTTCTTGTTGCTTATTTTTATATAGTTTGCTATACTTACGTGAGTCTATACTTTTCTGCCTCTTCTATTATTCTTATTATAGTTCTTTTTATGTCAATTTTGGTTTTAAACAAAACTAGTAAAAAACTGAATAATAAGTGATCGTTTTCGGTTTTTATAGATCCTGCTATGTATTTTCTTCTAGACGTTTGGTTATCTACAAACTTCATTTTATTAAACCAACACAATGGCTTTTTATCCACTATCTGTAAGGCTTCCTACTCGAATTTCTCTATGAAAACTTTACAAAGAATAAATATACTGTGCTCAACGGTCTTCCTATTACTCTGATCGTAAAATCCGTCGTATATCGTTGAAAATATTTTGTGAGAAGGCGGTGAAAAAAGGATTTTCTGGAAGCGGTTAACTAATGAGCTCAATTTCTCACTAATTGGCAGGAAAACAGACAGTGAAATGATATCTAAACTCTAGTGGAGTACCGAAAGTGGGCTATGTTTTATTATTGTATAATCCTCAGTCAATTTCAGACTGGCTAATAGGTGGTTTTAGTAAAGTACTTAGATACTTTACATCGTATGTAGGAGAGCCAATTGCAGACAATTTGTGGAAATCAACTTTTTCGTTGTGAATCTTGTTAAGGCCGTTACTTTTCATCAGTTCAGCCTAGTAATTTTAAATCGCTCATTTCATTATTTATTTGTTGAAATGTCGTGCTTTTTGTAATACTAAACTGTCCACATTTAGCCCAAAACATTGACTTTTGATGTTGAAATTTCCTGTTTTAGACAATTTCGTTCTGGCTGTACTGTCAGACTTGTGCAAACTTTCAGAATTCGTTTTTGTCTCTCTGATGAGGATACCATTGTAATTTTTATATTTTTGAGGGAAAGGGTCGATTTTATCAATGCTAGTTCAACTTATTTTCCTAAGTGTTTGTGTTGTAAGCCTAGTCTTCTAGAATAATTGTGTTTCTTTATAATTATATTATGGGAGTTCTCAATAAATAATCATTACATTAGAATTAATCAAATAAGACAGATTCATAAAACAAAGGATAGTATATATTATTTCCTTTAGAGTTTATTGCACGTGATCAATGATATTTCTACGTTATCGTAGTACAAACAATTGCATAAAAATGTCGTAACAATAAAGATTTTAATAATTTTGAGTTCTAGTTCAGGGAAATAAGATTTTTCTCGTAACACTGACCCCGCCAGGCAAACGACAGTTGTTTTGAGTAGTATGGACCTGTGTAATAAAAACCTATATGTTTCCTGCAGTCGATTTTTTGGACTTAATTACTTTTTGTACTGACGTTTCAAGAAAATCCCCATACAGTACTAGGCAGGTCGCACTAGATAATAATGTCAACCAATCAACTGTTGTAAGAGTGCTAAAAAAGAGTGCATCTGGTCCAGGAGCATTAGAAGATGACTGATAAACGAATCGAATTCTGCAAAACCGTTATTGAAAAATGTAACAGCGATCAGGGTTTCATGAAAAAGGTACTTTTTTCTGATGAAGCGTTTTTTATACTGAACGATCACGTAAATCGCCAGACATATCGATACTGGGTAAGTGAAAATCCACATTGGATGGAAGAGTATAGGACACAATATCCTGAGAAGGTGAATGGTTGGGCTGGTATTATAAACAATCAAATTGTAGGGCCATATTTTTTTGAGGAAAACTTAATTGCTTCTCGTTATCTAGAATTTCTTCAGGATTTTCTGTTGCCACTGCTGAATCAGCTATTTCCAAATAAAAATGATTTGTGGTACCAACATGATGGGGCTCTCCCACACTACGGCGTTAAGGTACGAAATTACTTAATAACGTTTTCCCAGGTAGGTAGATAGGTAGAAAGGGGCCCATCGAGTGGCCACCAAGGTCTCCAGATTTGACTCCGTTATAATTTCTTTGTGGGGATATTTAAAGAGCAGAGTGTATCAAAATCGACCGAATAATGTAGAAGAGTTGAAGGAGCACATCAGAACGGAAATTGAACAAATAACACCTAAAGCCATCGAAAATGTAAGAAAAGAGTTTTATTGTCCATCTTTCACATTGTATTATGGCTGAAGGTCGTCAATTTGAACATGTTGTAATTTAATTGTATTTAAGTAAACATTTATTGTAAGTTAATTGTAGTAATAAACCAACAGTTTTGGTTAACCCTGTAGAAATAAATATGCAAATGATTATATCGTTGCAAAGGCGATAAGGAGACCTTTGGGCTGTCCATACATTTGCATCATACTTTATATGTTTCCTGCAGTCGATTTTTTGGACTTCGAGGTCAAAAAACAGTCAATTTTCGTTTTTTTTTCGTCTATCAGCAAAAAATGAATCATTTGAAACAAATTTGAGAGTAACAAACTTGTAACTTATATAAAAACCTTCCAAACGGCGTTTTTAACACCTTATTATCCTTATTTGTTGCTTACAGTTAGAAAATAATTCATAAATTTCGGTGTTATTCGGAAATGTTAATTAACTTTTTTAAAAAATTAACTCAAACCCTTTGTCAAAAAAGTCAAAAAAATCGACTGTAGGAAACATATACATGTAGGTTCTTGTTATAAAGGTCCATACTACTCAAAACAAGGTGAGTGGGGCCAGTGCATCGAGCAAAAAGCAATAGAGGGAATGTAAAGGTAGTGGGGCAAACATATTGTTAGACAGGAAGTGCGATCTTTAGAGGCCACATTAAACAAGGAAAGAGAGTCTCTCTCCTTGTTTGACATCAAATTTAGTTGGGTTATGTTATTGTTTGTCCCAAATGTCACATGAAATCTTATTTATATTGAAGTTTTTTAACAATTGTGTCGCATTTTAGACTCTTATCATTAATAATTGATTAAAACTTTCTCGTCTAAGACACATTCTGAAAAATATTATATAGCTACTGTTGATAAGTAAGTTTGACAGCTTATCTCATGATGCGATATGGAAAATTTTAGAGCTAAGAAACATCCCGCATAAAATAATTTCCATTATAAAGTCACTGTACACTGAAGCGAAATGCAGCGTGACACACAATGGGATCAACAGTGACGAATTTGACGTACTTACTGGAGTCAGACAGGGATGCGTGCTTTCTCCGTTTTTTTTTAACATAGCTCTAGACTATGTTCTCTCCAAACTAGACTCTGACACAAGAGGGATACAATGGACGTTAACCACACGCCTAAGCGATCTAGAATATGGCGACGATATCTGCCTGTTAGGACAAAGGTTTCAAGATGTGGCTGACCAATTGGAAACACTTTCCACTGAAGCCAATAAAATAGGTTTGAAAATCAATATTGGTAAAACCAAATCCATGAGAATAAATGCAAGAAACAACACGCTATTCACCATTAATAACATGCAGATTGAAAATGTGGAAAACTTTACGTATCTTGGAAGTGTCATAACAGAAAGCGGAGGTACAGAAGACGATATTCGTATGAGGATACGAAAAGCGCAACAAGCTTTCAACATGCTCAACCCTGTTTGGAGGTCTGGAGACTACACTACGAGGACAAAGATCCGCATATTCCAGTCAAATGTCATGTCTGTATTACTTTACTGATGTGAAACCTGGAAAGCGACAAAAACCCTTACAGACAAACTGCAGGTCTTTGTTAATAAATGTCTACGAAGAATTGTTCGTATTTTCTGGCCTAACATCATCAGAAACGAAGATTTACTACACCTGACCAAACAAAAGAGGGTAGTAAATGAAATAAAGTCCAGAAAGTGGGGCTGGATCGGTCACACACTCCGAAAAAATAACTCCAGTATTGCAAAGACTGCCCTAGAGTGGAATCCCCAAGGAAAACGAAAAAAAGGTCGCCCAGTACAAACTTGGAGAAGATCCATCATGGACGAGATAAGAAAACAAGGAAAGTCTTGGAATGAGGTGAAGGCCTTAGCGCAAAATAGAACCCGATGGCGCGTTTTCACTGAAGCTCTATGCTCCATTTAGGAGTTCAAGAACCTTATATATATATATATATATATTATATATATATATATATATATATATATATATATATATTTATATATAATATATATATACTGTTGATAAGTGTCGGAAAATTTAAATTTCGCGTATTCGCATTTCCGGATATGTCCGCCATCAGAGGCCACTTTTTGGTCTCCTTTTCATAAGGATTAGATTCCCTCTTTTGTCTTATTGCTCGATGGGCCAGTGTCACAAACAGGGACTTTTTTGCTTATTTCAGTGAACTATTACATCATGTAATATTTTGAAAAAGAGCGGAATTGAAATGTCAACGGTTAAATTGGACGACGTGCAACAATTTTATAAGGAAATGCCCAATATATAATATAATTAAATGTTAGTATAATTTACAGAGACACACAGCGGATCCAAGGGGTCTCAAAAATACTCCGAAAACGAGGACTGATGTCGAACCTTCAATTCCTAAGCCAGGTTCAAGAATATTAAGGTACTATTTTAGTTTCTCTTGCTACTAAAATATAAGTCCAATATGAAGATCGATTACAATTAGGTTTTGCAATAAATTGGATCCAAATATATTTGAAACGATTCCCCCAAAAATATCTTTTTTCGTTTTATTTTTTAGGCTTGAGTGTTTTAAAATTGTAGTTGGTGTTTCTGATAAAATAACGCCGTAAAGAACATCACTAGATTGTTCAATTTTATAGTATTTCGAACATAAACTAGTTTCCTGTCTTTGGAACAAGAAAATCGTAAGTATGTAACAAAAAAAGGATTGTACGCCAATGAAGTCGAAATTTTAATACAAATGAAAAGGATTTTATACATCGATTAAATAAAAAAGTGTACGATAGTCTATAATAACGTTCAAGACTGTACGAGGGTGATTTAAAATGTATTTTCAACAATTTACGAGGGTAATGTAAAAAATTCTAGGCCAAATAATAAAAAAATGTATTGTTTATTATAAAATGCGTTTGAAGCCTACTTTATTTCAATAACCACATTCAACGAATCAGATTTAACCTGATCTTGAAGGAAATTGAATAAATGCGTGTTAAAACTGATCATACTCCAGCAAATAAGACTCTCACTTTGCACAAGGTTGTTTTATAACGGTATTCAATAGAAGTATCATATTCTTTTTTAGAGATGTTTAAAGCTTTTGTTATATTACAGATATTTCTAAACATTTATTATCTGAAACATATTGGGTATCTTGTTGATATTTTCTTCCCTAGTTGCTATTTTTGATCATCTAAGTCTAATTTAATCGGTGTAAGACCACGGTTAATACATACTCCCTATATACTTTTTCCAACTTTCATTGAAGCTAATGACAGTACAGATCATCCTTTTTGTCAATAACAGGTCGATGTAGGAAACAACGTATCTTTTTGATGAAACTTCTACTTGGTGTTTGCGTTTGGAATCAATATGTGTCAGGAATTAATTATATCTATTATGGTTGTACTGTTTTGTTGGAATTGCAAACAAAATTTATAAGAATTATGTTGAAAATATATGATAATCGTCTTGTTGCCCTCTTCCGAATGGATTTTTTGAGAAAACACGTCTGTTATTATCATTGATAATCCTTTAGAGTTAGCGGAGTATTTCTACTGCTAAACGCATTTATTTTCTATTATAACTGTTTGTGTCTATGAGTTTGTTTCTCTTATAAACAGTTTAGAAGTAGATAATCCACGATTTAAGTAAGCTGCAACAATATGTCATTAGTAACAGTGCCATCTATGATCTAAACTTAAAAATTTTCACCCTATCCTCGTCTGACAAAATTTTGTACGGAAATTTTTGAAAAATACCAAGTTTACGATAGCATTTTCAAGTTGTAGATTAACAGGTCGCTGTTGTGCACTAATCTTCTTGTTAGTTTGACTATAGCACACATTATAATAAAACATTCTAGACTACTTGCTAGATAGACTAGTTACTTATCCTATCTGCCTTAACCCAGATCGATCCTCAGTCACTTTTCGCCATATTTTGAATGTCAGTTTTCTTGCATCTTCTTTGATCCGAGGCAGCTGAGCATTTATCAAGTGAAGACAGGGATCTGCTTCGATGTCTTGTGACCCTTGGAGTTCCTCAGGTAGATTTCTTCACAACTAGCATTTGTGGTACGCTGCCTTTTATCTCAAATGTTCCTTTCTCTTTGACGCTTATATCTTTTGAGGAGCCATGATCTCCGTTAGCATTCCTTCTCATTGAGCCATGTCCTTTTGAAGGTTGGAGATCCAATTGACAATAGTTAAAAATGAAATGTCGGCTCTTCTCTTGCATTTTGCCATCAACTTCTTTTTCTTCTGCATTCTGTT
This sequence comes from Diabrotica balteata, assembly GCA_918026665.1. Taxonomy (NCBI): domain Eukaryota; kingdom Metazoa; phylum Arthropoda; class Insecta; order Coleoptera; family Chrysomelidae; genus Diabrotica; species Diabrotica balteata. Next base: position 4,569,430 of record OU898277.1, on the reverse strand, counting down.
AAGAACTTCGGCATTTGTTCGGTTTTTCGTCCAGGTAATACGTAGTATTCTCCTATAGGGATACATTTCGAAAGCATCAATGCGTTTCTCTAACGGATGATTGAGAATCCAGCTCTGGCAGTCTTAGAGAAGGATTGGAAACACATCTCTCACTCCTAGTCCACGTAAATCATCCGCAACTCTAATCCCTTTGCTTGTACCTGGCAACACGTAGCACCTTCTCGCCAATCTTATAATATTCCAAAGAACACCAAACTCTATAGAGGGTTTAAACTTTAAAACCCTCAAATAACTGGAGAGGAACATTCTCCTTTTTTCCGCAAACATCCTTCTGTACATTGACCTTACATCTGGCGCCATTCAGCATCATTTTCATCAATTTTATAGGCTTCCATTCAACTAATGGATGTAACATCATCTATTCACTGCTTGGCGCCTAGATCTTTCTTTTATAGATTGAAAGTTTCTTTTAAACTCACCAACAACTAGTGAATAATTACTTCATTTTTTTAATGTTGTCTATTTTACACGCTTCTTACTCCAGCTGGTTCGCTTATGTATGAATGGAACTCATAAAAGTACAGTGTGGAACTTGTTTTATAATGCAGGTGATTTTACTGGGCACATAGTAACGCTCTTCTGCGAGAGTAGATAACACCATATTGTTTAAAAAGTGATCGGGAGACACTACAGTAATGTTGCGTGCTGTTTTTATCCCTTTATTTCTCAAAAATACTCTTAAGTGAACCAATCAACAAGTTGCTCTAATAATAATAATTCGATTCATATCGTTGTTCCAATATCATGCCATTTTTTTGACCAATAAGTGTACAAATTAGTTCCTATAAGATGCCCAGAGGATTTATTTAAACTGTTATCATCATCATCATCACTGGCTCGACAACCCTTTTTGGGTCTTGGCCTGTTCAAGGATTCTTCTCCATTCTGACCTGTTTCGTGCTTTTTTTTTCCAGTTTTTAATTTTTAATGTTGTTATATCATTTTCTATTTGTTCTACGTATCTCAGCTTCGGTCTTCCTCTTGTTCTTTTTCCTACTGGCACTTGTTTGAATATTTTGTTTGGTATTTCGCCTTCTTCCATTCTTTCCACATGTCCAATCCAACGTAGCCTTCCTATTTTAATGAATGTTATGATATCCGGATCCTGGTATATGTTGTATAGTTCAAAGTTATACCTTCTCCGCCAAATCCCGTTTTCTTTTGTGCCCTTATATATGTGTCGCAAGATTTTTCTTTCAAAGGTGGCTAATAACGTTTCCTCCCTTTTAGAGAGTGTCCAGGTTTCTGAACCGTATGTGAGTACCGGTCTTATTAAGGTTTTGTATATTTGGCATTTTGTTTTTCTGGAGACGTTATCTGATCTTAGTTGCCTAATTAAGCCATGGTAACATTTATTGGCAATAAATATTCTCCTCTTCACTTCCTCTGCAACGTTGTTATCAGACGTAACTAGGGATCCTAAGTATGTAAAGTTTTTTACCGCCTCAATGTTGTATTCTCCTATTGTTAAATTTGGCAGCTGCCTTATTTGTGCGTTTTTATTTGCAGGCATATATTTTGTTTTTGTCTGATTGATTTTAAGACCACTATTTTTTGCAGCTCGTTCTATTTGAGTGAATGCCTCTATCATTTCTCTTCTTGATCTTGCGATTATATCAACATCATCTGCAAATGCTAGTACTTGCACGCTTTTATTAATTATTGTTCCTCGGGTATTAACTGTTGTGTCTCTTATTATTTTTTCAAGTATGATGTTGAATAATATGCATGATAGAGCGTCTCCTTGGCGTAGTCCCTTCTTCACATCTATTGTTTCCGTTAATTCGTTTTGTATCCGGATTTTACTTTCTACTTTTAGTGTTTCTTTTATCAATTCTATTAGCTGTGTTGGTATATTAAATTCTTTCATTGCTTTTATTAGGAATTCTCGGTTTATATTGTCATATGCGCTTTCGAAGTCTATGAAGAGATGATGTGTGTCGATGTTATATTCACTTGTTTTTTCAAGTATCTGTCGCAGAACAAATATCTGGTCTATTGTTGACTTCTGTCTATAGAAGCCACATTGGTATTTGCCAACTATTTTTTCAGCGTATGGTCTAAGTCTTTCATACATTACGTTGGACATTATTTTGTATGCCGCATTCAACAGCGTGATTCCACGGTAGTTTTCACATTCTAACTGGTTTCCTTTTTTATGTAGTGGTACAATAATGCCGCTATTCCACTCCTTTGGTAGCTGTTTATTCAACCATATCTTTCTTATCAGCTCATGTATGGCTTTAAGTAATGCGTCTCCTCCCTCTTTCAGTAGCTCCGATGATATTTGATCCGATCCCGGTGATTTATTGTTCTTTAATTTGTCCACTGCTGTTCTAATCTCTGCTATTGTTGGTGGACTCTTTTCTCTGTTGTCTGCTTGGTCTAACGGTATATCAGGGTTCATCTCCGTCCTATTCACCCCAAGCTTTTCCTTAAAATGTTCTGTCCATCTTCTAAGTATCTCTTTCTGTTCTGTCAATATATTACCCTCCTTATCTTTACACATCGTTGTTCTCGGTTTGAACTCTTTTCTGCTTTTGTTGAGTTTCTGGTAAAATTTTCTTGTCTCTGTTGGTTTACTTAGTTCTTGTAGTCCTTGAAGTTCTTTGTTGATATATTCTCTCTTCTTTCTTCGGTGAATTTTCCTTTTCTTCTTTACGTAGTTGTTTATATTCTTCCTCTGCTTGTCGGGTTCTATGCCTCTGTTGCATCTGTAGATATGCTCTGTTTTTTCTTTCTGTTATAGTTTGACATTCTTCGTCAAACCAGTGATTCGTTCTTGTTCTTCTTTCTTTACCTTCCATGCCCAACACCTCTTTAGCTGCTTCTTTTATGATTTCTCTGCACTCTTCCCACTCCTCATTTAGGTTTTCATGTTTTAGTCTGTTTTCTAGTTTGATGCTTATATTTTCTTTGTACTCTCTATTTTTGTTTGTTTCTTTGAGTCCTTCTATATTGTATCGTTCATGTTTAGAGCCTCTTTCCTTTTTGATGTTTGAAATTCTAGCCCTTATCCTACTTTCGACTAGGTAGTGATCAGAATCCGCATTTGCCCCTCTTCTGGTACGGACGTTTATTATATTCGATTGGTGTCTTGAGTCTACAATAACATGATCTATCATATTCACTGTAAGTCCGTCTGGTGATTTCCAGGTGCCTTTGTGTATATCTTTTCGAGCGAAGTATGTGCTGGCAATCACCATGTTAAGTGATCTTGCTAGGTTTACCAACCTATTGCCATTGTCATTTGATTGCTCATGGAGACTGTGCTTACCTATTGTGGGTTGGAATTGCTGCTCTCTTCCAACTTTTGCGTTTAGGTCTCCATAAATTATTTTTATATCACTTTTTGGGCATGACTGGTATGCGGACTCTAATTCATCATAAAACTCTTCTTTGACTTCCTCTTCTTTTTCTTCTGTGGGAGCATGCGCATTAATTAGGCTGTAGTTGAAGAAACGTCCTTTAGTTCTTAAAATACTGTTATAAGTAAATAAACTGTTATAGACTTAATTAATACTCACACAAATTCTTACATTCCGTATACATTAATCAATATTTTTGTTTTTGGTTTTAGGAAAAGATATTGATTTACCTGGCTTCTTTTTATTCGATTAAGTGTGAAAGTGTTTAAAACACTTTTGTCTCACTTAAAAATCCCATGTTTTCATTACTGTTTTATTATTTTTTGTATCATGTGTAATTCCGTTAATTGATTTGTAAATACTGACTGTAAAAAGTTCGATAAAATAAATATTGTAGAAAAGTTACTAGTAGTTTTTTTATTTTGACCTTATACGTGTTTGAAATTGCAAAAAATACTTTTTTTGTATTTATAGAGGTTATTAACTTATGATATGATTGCGATTGAAATGTTTTTCAAAATGGTTTATCAAAACGTATGTCTTCGTTTTGAGTAAATATACTTGTAAACAAAAAAGCGTCATTCTACATGAACAGATGTGATTGGAGCATATTTTAAACTATTTAGTGATCTAGTATCAATATTAGAATTATCAGCAAAGTCTCCCAGGATGTTCCCAGGAAAATCATAGCCTCCCTCATGGCGCAGTTTTGCACATCAGACGTAACTGCGGTTAAAGTGAAATGCTCATGGGGAAAGGGCAAAAATAGAGAGTTGATACTAGCATCGGTTTACCTACCCTCAAATGCAGCCACCCTACCACCAACAAAGGAAATAGAAGATCTGGTAGACCATTGAACCAAAGTTTGTCTTTGAGAAACCCTACAAAATCGAAACAAGACAGATATGGAGACAAACGTGACGAATGCCTATTGCATATACGTGTAGGTAAAATTTTAAGGTCGGTATGGTAAAATTTAACAGGATATCTAACGCAGATATAAAATCATATTTTCAACGAATTAGACAAAGATAACAATCATATTTCCCCTTCGTCTCCCCTCCTAAAATCCTTTTAACACTCATTGGCCATTGCCCATTAGTGAGACGATTAGTTCCGATCAGATATTCTCTGGTTCCGATCCTAATATACCTAAAAAACTAGAGGTGGGTCTTCTCGTTTTTTTAATTTTTATCGGAACCGTTTTTCGTAAACTGTAACTAGTTGATTGTTTACCAGTATTCAAATTAGCGAGTACACAAACATATTAGCTATTATCGTTTATGTGTATAAGTATTGAAATAAAAGAACCTAACGAAGGATATATTTATTGTAACTTGAAAAATAAATTAAATAATACAAATGGTACTTAAATAGTTACATTTACATTACACATTATTAAATCGCGAATCGTCTAAATTGACATTTAAAAACAAGTTTTTCCACTTTTCTTGTTAATCGCGTTCTTCTTTTATTTAAAATTATACCAGATGTTAAACATGTGTTCACAAGGAAAAGATTTTGTTACAATACTACAACATTTTATGAATATAGTGGTTAAGTTACGATATACATGGCGATGGTTTTTTCACCACGGTAATGGACAGTTCCAATCTCCGTTCGAAATTGTTTGTGGGTAATATATCATCAGACAATTACATGTCGACTTCTTTTATACCTCTCGATACAGGTGTATGTTTAGATGAGTCATGTCCAATTAATTCATCAAAAATACGCCATGGACTTAAGTCATCTTTATCAGTTTCTTTTTCTTGGACTGATTGATTTTCAAGATTTACTAAACTTTTCGTTTCATCCGTTTTCCATAGTTAAAGAACCAGCTTTTAAAAAGTTTGCAGGGTGGATTCCTGGATATAAACCGCCAACAAGAAAAACTTTGTCAGGTTCATTACTTCAGGAATGTTATGTCAAAAGTGAGCAAATTATTAGATCGCAAGTTGTTAAAGAAGTAGAAAATATCTGTATTACTACTGACCTCTGGACATCTGGAGTAACTGAGAGTTACTTCGCATTAACAGGACAATATTTAACCGAAAATTTAGTATTCAAAACTTTTTTATTAGGGTGCTGCCATTTTTCTGGAAACCATAATCCAGAAAACAGCGATTACTGTAATTGTTAATCAGTAGGGTCTAAAACGAAAAGTAAATTTTGCAGTAACTGATAATTCCTAAAATATGGTCAAAGCTATTAAATATGTTTTGTTTTATGATGATTGTGATTTATGATGATGATTAATTTATTGGTGGGGGACGCACTTAAATGCTGTCGTGTACAAATAGATAAAATAAAAAGTCCTTTTTTCGACAATTCTGCAAAAAAACACATTTCAAAAAAGTACCTTATCTTCAGAAAGGCTTTTAAAGTATTAATTACAACAGAACACAGTTCCCAAACGGCCAATCCAAGACGTGGAAACTAGGTAGAACTTCACCTATTACATGTTAAAAAGAATGACCGAGTTAGAAGAGGCAACCCGTTCCACATTGGTATTAAATAATACAGACTTAGACTTAAAACTAATCTAAATAAAGAACACTGGATTATTTGTTCTCAACTTTCCCAAATTTTACGGCCGTTTAAAGAAATAACAAGTACAATGAGTGACCAAAAATACTTGAATGCTAGTTCAGTGATTGTTATGGTACGCTGCCTGCAAGAATCTTGCAATAAAATTTTAGCAAACGGCATACTTACATCCATAGTATATGACATAGTACAATTACTAATATCGGGTTTAGCAAAAAGATTTAGAGGGATAGAACAGAGTGGCACATTGTCATTATGTACATTTATGGATTCACGATTTAAAGTGCAGAACAAAACAAAAAGTTAAGAAGCTGGTTACTTCTATAATTAACGAACAAGAAGATTGTACTATTGAAAATCAACCAGTACAAGAAAAAGAAACCAATAAATATGACTTAAGTCCATGGAGTATTTTTGATCAATTAATTGGAGATGACTCATCTACACGTACACCTGCATCGAGAGTCCATTACAACGGTGGAAAAACCATCGCCATGTATATCCTAACTTAACCACTATATTCATAAAGTATTGTAAATGTGAACACATGTTCAAAATCTGGTTTAATTTTAAATAAAAAAGAATACGGTTAACAAGAAGTAAAGTAGAAAAACGTATGTTTTTATGTCAATTTAGACTATTCGCGATTTAATAATAACGTGTAATGTAAATGTAAGTCCGATTTACTATTTGTATTGTTTAGTTTAGAACAGAATATTTAAAAATTGGAGGAAATACCACAGATCTGAGGCTTGAAAACGCAGTCATAAAAGGCTGCAACCAGTATAAATATCTAGGAAGCATCATATCAGCAGATGGCAGAGTTAAGATAGATGTACAAAACCGAATAACCCAAGGGAAAAAATGCATCCGAATACTGAATTCATTACTGTGGTCTAATAAAATAAAGATGTATACCAAACTTCGCGTATACAGAGCAATTGTAGAACCAATTACCACATATGGTGCCGAATGTTGGACGATGACAAAGAATGAACAAGATAAAGTAGACGTTGTGGAAATGGATTATCTTAGAAGGTCATGTCGAGTATCGAGAATGGAAAGAATCAGGAATGAGGAAATACGAAACCGTACAGGAATTAGAGATACTCTTTCAGATAGAATACAAGGACGGCAATTACAATGGTATGGTCACGTGATGAGAATGGAGGAGGAGCGGTGGCCAAAGAAAGCCTTAATGTATGTTCCGCCAGAAAGAAGGAAAAGGGGAAGACCACCAAATTCCTGGAGAAGAGAAATTACAAAAACAATGCAATCTAGAGGCTTAGAAGAGGGAGATTGGGGAGATAGGAAAAGATGGAGGCTGAAATGCGGAAGCGGCAATCGCCGTAGGACCCCCGTTATATGATGATGATGATTGTTTAGTTTATTTTTCAAGTTATAATAAATATATCATTAGGTAGTTTCTTTCACTTCAAAAGATATACACATAAACGATAATAGCCGTTATGTTTGTTTATGTAGGTACTATCTTACTTGAAACTACTTTTAAACAATCATAGTTACTTGTTTATGAAAATTAAAATTTTTAAATGCTTTTTAGCATTCAAAAAAATTTAAATTTTTTTGGAATCCTGAGAAAACTAACAAATATTTTTGAAAAATTTAAATGCAGAATGAAAGATTACATTATTACCGAGGGCCGAAGGTCCCTTAGAATAAACAAAAAGTTTTTTTAATGAGATATTTGAAATTAAAAATCACACTAAATTTTGTTTTTTTTTTTTCATCCCTATAACTTATTAAAATAAACATTATAGAAGTTTTCAGGGACTTTCAGCTCTCGGTAATAATGTATTGTTTCATTCTGCGTTTAATTTTTTCAAAAATATTTATTAGTTTTCTCAGGATTCGAAAAAAATGAATGCATTTAAAAAACATCGGCCCGAAATTTTGCTCCTACGCTCTTAACGATAAACTAGCACGACCCACCTCTACTTCTCGTTACTCGATCTTTTGACCAGAGGACTATCTAGACTAGACGTTGCCAAATAAATTAGTGTATGAATATTTTTTAATTTGGCGTTATTGTATGCATGTTTAATTGTTTATTATTTCATATTGGGAAATTATTTTGATGTTTAGATTTTTAGTTCGGAAATCGTACTTAAAATACGAAACATTAATAAATTTTATTTATATAAAACGATTTCCGAAATGGAAATCAAAATGTTATATTACAATTATTGTAAAGAAAACTTGTGGCATATTCCCAATAAAAAAAACAGTAACCTGCCATTTAAATCAATTTCGCCCAAATTTGATTATCTTGAGCATTTTATCTTCTTGATAGAACATTGTTCAAATGCAAAAAAAGACAACAGGTCAAATAAAACCAATAAGTTTGGCAACGTTGAATTTCCCCTTTTTTAATATTTCCATTCGGCGATATAAAGGGCGTACCTAATATACCTCTCTCTTTTTAAACAGCTGTTTCTCACTCCATCTCACGTAAGGTCCATACCGACCATAAAATTTTTCCTACACTGTATACCGATTGCTCCAAAATATAAGAAGACTCAGGATGCGGGATATACTCCAGATCACTGAACCTAAGAATAAAGTGGGGTATGGGTAAAAATGCCAACGTAGTTCAGACAGAACTGGCTGGTATCTTCATAGGCGCAAAAGAGATAACCCAAAAGGGTATAGGCGGGTTGAATAGACCACGTGTCACATCAGAATTAGTAATGGAGTGTGTAATCCATATTGTGAGTTGCTAAAGTAATTATTTGAATCAAAATGAATAAAATTGTTTAACCTTTTCAATCACTTTCTCAAAAGTAGAAACAATGCTTATGGGTTTGTAATTGTCAGTTTTTGAAATCACCTTTTTTGTAGATAGGTAGTACTTTTGAGTATTTTAGTACTTCCGGAAATATTAAAGTTGATAGAATTAAATTGTTGGGCTGAAATGAGCTGCGAATTCATTTCAAGAGAGCGTGCTAGTATAAACGTTAGCTCTTATTTCAATGTGTCTATGAGTTAAGACATTTTGTATAAAAGTTAGTGTGTGACCCTCAATTTCAAATTTTGTGTCGGTACATGATAAGCGATACCAAGTTGCCGGTGTGTGGATCTGCCTTCTACGAAACCCACTTTGATAGGAGGATAATAGCATTGAATTTTCTAGATGCCATACTAGTCTGTTGTTTATAATCTTTTCCATTAGTTTACACATACTACATGTCAAGGAGATTGGACGATATGACAAGGGATCGTCTTTAGGTTTGTTGGGTTTAAGAATTGGGTAGATAATTGCATGGCGCCATATCTTGGGAAATATATTATTGAGAAATATTGAGTTAAATAGTTCTAGGAGGATAAGTTAGCTGATTCTGGAATATTTTTCAAGAAAATAGGTGGAATATCATCTGGACCGGAAGTGGTATTTTTAAGACAGTTTAGAGAATAATCAAATTCTTGTTGAGTTATGTTTTCATTTAGGGGCGATTGGCTGTCATGGATTGAAATTTTAAAGGTTCTTCATGATTTTTGTATTTAATGAAATTTACATACCTAACGAAATGAATGTTCTATCATTGTTGCTTTTTTAAATACGATTCTTTAGTTGATACACAGATGCCATACCGTTCAGCAAACATTATTGGTGACTATACTACTGAAATCTCTTATTTCTAATTTGTTTTGAGATCACCGCTGAATTATTTAGTGAATTTCCTGTTAATTGCTCTGTATTTTTATTATAATTGTATAATAACAAATAACCTAAAATGTTACGTCGCTTTAATTTACTAAATATTTCATCGAAACCTTGTTTACCTCTTGATTTACGCCTTAGATGAGGGCATGCATTATTCTACATCATTTTAACTTTTTTTACACGGAGAAAAAAAAAACAAAAAACAACAAATATAACAAATTTATTAAGGAACTGGCAAGTAAACAATCACAAAATTCGAGACCCGATAAAACAATTTTCTTAATTAGAAAATAAACTACACCAGATCATCAAAGAGTAGTACGTTTAGAGTAGTGGGTGGGTCACCTTTTTTAACAATAGCCAAACCGTTTGCTCCAACTAGACTGTTTAGTCTGCTGCTGATCTGATTTCCGGTTGACGTGGCCTTAAACTCGCCAATGGTTGGATCGAAGCTTATTTGTACTCGGTGGTACTCTGGTCGTGAATCATTATTAACTAACGGTAAATTCTTGATTTGAATCGTGGGAAACTTGTAATTTGCACACTGTTCCATATAACGTAAAGCAGGGATGATATAAAGTAGACAAGTCACCCCGCACGATACGGGATTACCTGGCAATCCAAAGAACTTCTTTTCTTTCCCGTGGTAAGTTAATGTAGCGAAGGTTGTGGGTTTTCCTGGTTTCATATTAACTCTAGCAAAGTGGATTTCTGCTCCAAAATCTTCTACGAGGACCTGTTTAAGTATATCGAATTCGCCCATAGAAATACCACCACTAGTTATAATCACATCGTTGTATACAAAGGCTCTTTCTAAGACAGCTTTAACCGAGTCCGGGTTATCTCTGGCGATACCACAATCCATTGAGTCGTAGCTGTACTTTTTCAATAAATTCATTAAAGTGAATTTATTAGCATCTCTAATTTTACCAGGAGCCAGTTTTTCTTTTGGATCACCTATTTCATTTCCTGTAGATATGACCCCAACCGATGGACGCTTGAATACCATCACTTCTGTTTTACCCAACATGGCCAGAACTCCCACATGTGCAGCCTTGATCTGCTCGTATTTGTTCAAGACCAAAGAATTAACCGCGACATCGCTGCCTATCTCCCTAATATCTTGTCCTAGTTTAGGTGCAATCTCAATTTTGATAACAACCTCCACGCTGCCGTCTGGAGAAGCTGTAACTATCGAAGTGTCTTCCACTTGAACGACAGCGTCGGCTCCAGGCGGCAAAGGAGCGCCTGTGGAGATTCGTATCGCTTCCCCTGACTTAAGTACATCTTCGATGGGTACGTCACCTGCCGCTGCTACTTCTTTGATAGTTCTCGGTCCTGCTCCGTCCGCTGCAATTACAGCATAACCGTCTTTTATGGAAGCCCTAAATGGTGGAACAGGTGCTAAAGCATATACATCTTCTGCCAGAATTCTATTAACTGATTGATCGAAAGCAACAACTTCGGTTTCGCTACGAGTAGGAGTACACTGAGTTAGTACTATTTTAGTTGCTTCTGATACTTCTTTAAGGGGATAAGGAGATTTGCGACTTCTTGATGCAACATTATCGATCTTTACCTTGCTAGGGGTAACTTCTATGCCGTCGCCCCCTCCTTTGGTTTGTATACTTTGATGCAGCAAAACTACAAGATCTTTTTGATCGGTTAATAGGGCTATAGCATGTGGTATACAGCTTTTGATAAAACCGAAGCACTCAGTTGCCCCTTTTTTGCTTCCTGGCAAATTTATAATCATTGTTTTGCCTCTAACGCCACAAACCGCCCTAGAAAGCATAGCCATCTTCGTGATAGCTAAACTATTCGAAATCATAGCATAGCTAAGACCAGGTGCTTCTTTTTCTATAACTTGTCGTGTTGCCTCTGGAGTAACGTCTCTATTGGAGAATCCTGTACCTCCAGTTGTCAAAATAACGTTATATTTTTGCTCATCGCTCCAGTTTAATAAAACCGATTTGATGTCTTCTATTTCGTCTGGAACGATTTGTTGAATGATTCGAACTGATGAGTAAGATTTTAGAACTTGTTCTTTCAAGCTTGGGCCAGATGTGTCTTTTTTAGGATCTCTGTGACAAGTGTCGCTGACAGTCAGTATGCCAAATGTTAGAGCTGCCATAGTTTCTGTAAAAAATATATCAATTAGTTTCAGAGAATTTGTTGATTTAACTTATTGATAGAACGAACGAAACTATTTCGTTACCATAGCAACGAAGAATAACTCAGAAGTGTCAAACCATGGACGTATAAACACAGATGGACTCAGTTATTTACATCAAATTGTGAAGTCAAAATTATTTGAATAGGTCACATTCTGAGCACCTTCAACTGTTGTCACGTTTTGTTTTAAAATTTCTTATTCGCGAGTCGCTGAAAATATTACTACGTATTTTATACTCTACAGGTGCTATCAAACCAAAACAATAATTTATTGGTTATATTAATATATTTAATTGTAATCAAAATATCAAGTGTGCACATAGTGTGCATTATCATTTAATAATAGCGTATAATAGATATCAATCAATTATTTTATGTGTAGAAGCACTGAAAACTATTTATAAATGGCAACGGTTGTTTACATTTCTCTCGGCCGGTTTCCGAAACGTAATTCAAATCTCCAATCATGTAATCAAGTGTCAAATTTGATCAACTGTTAACAAGCGACAGGTTTCCGAAACGAAAATTATGGTAAAATTAGGTGATCACCGATTATAGATTATTTGACAAACGATTTTACATGGAAACTGTAGAATCGATTATAATCATTTATTATTTCTGTACGAATTGTTCTTTATCTTGCTCTAAATTAAGAAAGTAATGTTGGCTGTTTCACTCTACCGTCATTTCTGTTTATGTGTAATCTGCATTCTGAAAATCAACAAACAAACATAACCTAACTATTAATTTTGTGTCGTTTGTTAATGTTTGCCAATTTGTCATTTATCAATATCATCATATTTAATACTAAATATTAGTAAATTGTTTACCTTTGTAACAATATTTTTGAGTTCTTTCTAAACAACAGCTTTTTATAAAACACCTTAGGTTTATGTATTTACAACGTAACCAAAGATTTTATTTTATTTACTTACAACCATTGATACATAACCAAAGATTATAAGATTAATCGTCCAAAAATCTCAGATTACCTGACAAGCTAGTATGACAGTTGTTTGACATAGATAAAACGATAATTAGCGTTTCGGAAACCCAAAATACTTCTGACAGGCTGTTAATCATCGATTATTTGTTTGTTAGATTAGTTAATGTGTGTTATGTGATTGAAGTTTGATCGATGTTTCTGCAACTCAAAATGCATTTAATCGACTGTTAACAGTAGATTACCTAATTTTGATAATGATCAGCCTTTCGGAAACCGGCTGTCTGTCTTATGGATCTACGTCAAACTTCAAATGCTGTTCCATGGTTGTTTACTTTTTACAGTAAATGAGGAAAAAGTTATTTTTCGATATTTTGGCTGTATTTTGAGTGATATTTGTGAAAAGTGAAATAAAATAAACGAAATATTTACATCCCGATCTCTCATTTCATTTGTAAGTACATACAATTTACATTATTTAAGATGAGAAAATGAGGAAGCGTGTTTGTTTACATTTTAATAGGCGTACCATTGGGTTTATTCATGTTCATTAATGCATTGAATAAGATAATAGTTCATGAAATTAGTAAACATTTATAAATTGTAAGTAGACATCATCTGATTAAAAAAGATTTGTTTAGTACCTTTTTAATTTAATATTTCTCATGGATACAAATAAATTAGTGAAATGAATAAAACTCATTTATTTTTCTATGTAAGTTTCCAAATAATATTGACGATCGAACTATTTGGGTAGCAAATTAAGGAGAAAACAAAGATTTTTTATTGTAGCATTATTTTGATACTATTAAAAAATTAACTTGAATTCAACTATATTTAATTGTATTAATTTTAAAGCAAATAAAATTGTATTTTAATTTTTCTATAAAGACGTGATTTGTTAATAGTTAAACTCTCGTTTTTTTTTTAATTCTTTGAACGTGTTTTTATACATGATTACTACTTCCAATTTTTAAAATCTGAATAATTACCCGCGAGTAAAAATTCAAGCACGTTTATGCTCATTGCGGAAGCATCACATTCTATCGAAGCTTCAAAACATTGTGTGTTAAATGTATCTTATTGCTGTGTCCATCTATGTTTATATGTCTATGTGTCAAACAATCAAAGCAGAGTTGAAGTATCTAGCTATAATCATCAAGTACCTACTTATTATATTTGGAGGGGTTAAGAAGTAGGCATATTTACGAAGATATGTGCTTAATTCCCTTGTCGATCAATGTCCTTCACACATGACCGTAAAAAATTGAATTGCAAACTTCAAAGAAGGTAAATTTTACATTGAAAGTGACGACCTATCGGAAAGACCAGTCTCTATGTCCCCACAATTCATGAAATGATTTTATCAAACCGTCAAATTTAACTACAAAGAATATCTGAGGCACTAAATATTCCACATGAACGTGTTCATCATGCAGTTCACTTCAAGACTGACTACTGTCAATACTCATTCCACTTCCCAAAAAACCAACGCATGTACGACATGGAAAACTAAACGATATCTTACAAACATCAGGACTTATATTTTGTTCTTCATGTGCCGTCTTCTACCGAAGGTTTTCGACCATCAAACGACAGGTTTCTCTGTTTTGTGCCAGAGAGATAGCCAAAAATATTGCTACATATCAAAAAATTAATCAAGGGTAAGGCTAATGTTTCATAGAATACGTAAATATCGTAAAAGAAACGGATAAATGAAAAGTACGATGTATAAACAAGTATTAAAATGAGAAAGGGAATGAATGGAGTCAGGAAGTTAACGATACAAATTTGATTTCACTTTGTACAGACATTTGCAATGAATTAACAAACTGCGACAGAACAAACTTATTTAAAATCTGCCAACGTTCAAGTAAAAGACGACATTGGTGTAAACAGAGAACACCGATTAAGTCTCACCCACCGATGAGGTTAAAGCCTCAATAATTATTGGAACAGTTATTTTAATAAACATAAACTTTTTGATATATCAACTGTTCGCGCAACAAAAATAGAGACTTTAAATTTTGATTATTCATCTAATAAATATGACAGATACGGCCCTCAGTGCTACTAATAAATACCATGATCTGATATAAATTTTAATATATTTAAACACATAAAACCCTCTTTCCTACACAAACTAAACCTTCAGTACATTTCAATTTATCTAATCAATGGATTAAAAACTTGTAATCCTAAGTAGATCCTTGTAATCCTACTAAACAGTAGAAACATTAGAATCATATGTAACCTCTATTGGAACCAAACAGCAAATGTGAAAGTTGAAAATTAACTGACCGAGGATATCCAGATTCGCCGTGGAGTCCACCAAGGGTGTATTTTATCACCCTTGTTATTCAATTTATACAGTGAAGCCATCTCAGAATTAGCGCTTGCCGAGGTCAGTGAGGGCCTTATAATAAACGGTGAGCCACTTAATAACATAAGATATGCTGACGACACCGACCTTCTGGCAAGAACACTAGAAGAACTGCAACACCTTGCTGAACAACTAAATATATATTGCAACGATTATGGACTAAAAATAAATTTGAAGAAAACCAAGTTCATGGTATTTACAAAAGCACAAAACATCAAAGTTCAGCTAGTACTAGATAATACAGAAATTGAACAAATATCTTCGTACAAATACCTTGAAGCATGGATCATAGAAGATACTGATCAGACAAAAGAAATAAGATGTCGCATTGAAATTGCACGGTCAACTTTTACTAGAATGAGAAAACTTTTTTGTAATCGCGATATCAATATATCGCACCGGATAAGAATGCTTCGATGTTATATTTTCTCTACTCTTTTGTATGAGGTTGAAGCTTGGACACTTAAAAAAAATGCAACATTAAAAACCTAGAAGCATTCGAAATGTTGTGTTACCGACGTATTTTGAAAATATCATGGATGGATCGAAAACAAAAGAACAAGTTCTCGAACAAATAGGAAAACAAGACGAAGTTTTAAATTCCATTAAAAATTAGGAAATTATAATACTTGGGGCACATCGAGAGGTGAAAAATACGAACTACTAAGGAATATAATGCAGGGTAAAATCAAAGGCAGAAGCAGCGTAGGAAGACGTAAAATCTCGTGGTTACGCACCTCCGTGAATGTTTTGGATGCAGTTCAATTGAACTATTGCAAACTATTGTGCAAACAAGCGCGTAACCAACAAAATTATACTTAATAAATGAAATGCGAGGTTGAATGCTCGAATAAATGAACTTTGAAAATAAGGCTATTATCGAGCACAAGTTAATTAAATCTAGCCCAAGTACTTTCGCTTAAAATAGCATCTTCAGGGGCATTTCGTCAAAATGTAAACTATCCGGCAAGCGTAGAATGTGGAAACATTAAAAATAACATAAAATTGTACAAAACACTACACTAAAACGAGGTTTTAGTGTAGTGATACTCTCCGATAGGAGCGGAACTTGAAGAAGAAGAAGAATTCTAAACTACTAGAATTATAAAAGATAACAGGTAAGATATATTTATATAGGAAATAGTGGAGAAAAATAATAGAAAGACCACCAGAAACAAAAAATTTTACACAAAGTAAGTTTCTATGTATAAATAATTTAGGTACATATTTATATATGATGTAAAAATATTTTGAATCTCTTACCTATTATACTGCTATACTTTCTTGATTATCACGACCAAAAGTTACGAAAAAATCTTGATCTTGATCGACTTTTTACCAAAACGTCAAATTTGCTTTGTTTTTGTATCTCCTAGTGACGATTTTTTGAAAACCAGTTCGATTGTAATGACTTACTCAATGATTATAACGGAAACTCTCTTGACGCTAATCCGAATCCAATCACAATAGATGTAGATACCTACCTGTAATTGCTTCGTCAGCACACTTTCTTTGGATGCACAGTTATCATATAATGTTATCTCAGTACATACAATGTAATGGATTGGTTACATAAAGTGACAATCTTATCTCTTGCAAAAATACGTTTTATACAACATGAAATATCTTAATTAAATAGATTCAACTCAAATAACTGTAATCAACAACCTGAATTAATGTAGGAGGTAGTGTATAATAAGTCACAGGGGCGTAAAATTAATAAGAAAATTTACCTTTTAAAATTGTGTCGGTTGTTTTCAAACTATATAGGCGCAAAAGCAACTGATACTCTTTCCATTTAAGAGATATCTTAACATGAGAACCTTAAACTGAGCAAATATAGGAAATAATCTTAGTTCCTATTTTATTTATCAAACTGAGAATAAAGACAATAACAACTAAAATAAACAGCCTCGACCATAAAGAATATAAAAGTCTTTATAGAACAAGTCTATAAAAACCCTATAACAGAAAAGACTGGAAGAAAAGAAAACAACAATTTTCGACATCAACATCATTTAGAGCTGGGGTTCCCAAACTTTTACTTACCCCTTAACACCTTAACAATAAATTGTATGAGCCTAGGAACAAAACAAAATCAAATGAGGATTACATAGAAAACAAAACATTTATTTATACTGTCATAAGATACAATAATATCACTTTTTATAAAATACAAATATTATTAATTAAAGAAATATAGATTAGGTTGGTTGGTTTTCTTTACTAGTATACCTATTCGTGGCTGAGTTTTAGTGCGCAACACAAGTCACTAGTAGCACAAAGTTTATTCCGATACTTTGTTTTAATTATTGCCACAACTATTGAAAATGCTTTTTCGCACAAATAGGTGGTTTCGCACAAATAGAGTGCCCCCAAGGGAAGGGGCGCTCCTCAATTTGGGAACCTCTGATATAGAGACACTAAAGAAGAATATAGCCAAAATTCATACATGCTATTGATATTGGTGACAAGAAAACGATAAGAAAAAAGACAAACCAAATCCAGCCAAAAAAGCCTTGATTTAAATAAGAAATAAATCGAAAATGGAAAGAAAAACGAGAAGAATATTTAACATATAGATAATTAGGAATACACCAAGCATATGACGACTGCAAAAGAGTATAGTATTAAACAAATGGTTGAGTTTACCGAAAGTACAAGCTGATTATAACCGCAAGTGTCAAACATGGAACAAAAAATTTTGGTATAGCAGTGTTGGCATGTTTTATATTGTAGATGTTGTATGCTTCAAATATAAAAATATAAAGCTTTAAAAAAGTACATTTTGTTTATATTATGTGATGCCTTATGCAATGTTTGATTTAGATAAAACAACAATGAGTAAATATTTGTTTCTTTGGAGATTAATTGCATTTAATTATGAAAAATTTTTTAGCAATTACCCTTTGGTAGATTTGGCAATCGACAAATCAGCAGTTGTCATATTACAACAGATGTTTGCAATTAATCTCGAAATAGACAAATATCTACTCGTTACTGCTTCATATCAATTAAAAATTGCAGAATTCATAAAATAGTATAATCAAAATGTACTTTTTAAAAGCTTTATCTCTTTGTATTTGAAGCATACATGCATTATAAAAACATGCCAACACTGCCAAGCCAAAATATTTTTGACATTTGCTGCTATATTCTGCTTGTACTTTCGGTAAACTCAACCTAAACAAATATATGTGTAAATAAAATAATCAGTAAAAACAACACGAAATTAACTTAAATACGCCCATGAGTTGTAAGTACAGATAAACTTAAAGAATAGTAATAATTATATTTATTATATTACTACAATTCATGTAATCTACATAGCTACAGAATCGAATTTTACAGTTTTAAATTAATTGAATAATATCCAAACGCATCTTCGGTGTATTAGACACACCTTATCAAAAATGACGTAGGCATCATAGGTCACATTAGATCATTTATAGTGTTATTGACTAGATGGCGCCGCCGTTCAAAATATTAATATCTAAACAAAAAATAATATCAAAATTTTTTTTATATTTATAGTATAATAATATACCTATAATTTTTATTAATATATAAAATATGAGAAGATAGATAATAAATTTACAATTTATTAATTAGATTTATTCATTAAATAGATATTTTACAAAAATAAAATATACAATTCTTAAATTATTTTATTACAAATATAGCATGTCACTTATTATTCCCTATTCATATACATTGTTAAAACACTAGCCTACAGTTAAAGTTATATGAAATCTATTAAGTCGTTTCCAGGTCAAACAGACTCATTTATATTTATTTATTCCACGTCTGATTTTTATCAATTATCCGGCAAAAAATAAATCTCGTGTATTTATATACCTCTGCAATAGTATTACTCTTAATATATTTCGCATGACCTAGTAACTAACGCGAGGCTGTATGCATCGAAAACGTTTTCCATCCAACGATGATCACTTTTTATCTATTCAAACACGTGTTTACTATTTTCTATTTTAAGCTCACTAAATAACTGCACGTTTGCTGTCACGGTAGAGCGCATTCACATGCGTTTTTGTGCAATGTAAACTCAACTATCATAACAATATGTTCATTAATTTTATGCATAATTCATGTATATGTTAAATTAATAGATTGTAAACAAAGGGGTAGTTTTTTGGGGTAAGGTGTGCAGAAATGTAGGCACTGAATGGTTTTAAAGTAATAGAAATAACAAAAAAATACGTTCCTTATCTTTGCGGTATTTATTTTTTCGTCCACTTCATTGCTTTTATTTTTTTTGTCATTGCAATATGGGTTTTGTTCTTTTTTGTCATAACTATTCTATTTGTACGATGTTTTTTTTTCTGTCACGGTATAAGGAAAAAAATCAAAACGAGCTTCCAAGGATAAGAGATCAGAAAAAGACCATATGGACGGATATAAGGGTACCTACGTTTAGTAAATACTTGGTACGAGAAATTGTTGAGCACGTTAATGATTTAGAAAGCAGGTTTTTTGGTATGACAAGTATAACAACAGTTGCAGTCAGAAGAGTAGTTTACGAAGTAGCAGAGGCAAAAAGGATCCCGCATAGATTTTTGCATCAAACCAAAATGGCATGCTGGGATTGGTTAAGGCGTTTTAGCTTTACGTACAAGGTCTTTTAATAAAGCACAAATTCGATTATACTTACTTAAAATTGACAAATGTAATAAGCCACATTGCACCCACAAGGTATAACCGCTTGATGTGAGCTTTTATGGACCCTTAAACACTTATTATAACCAAGCACTCAATAACTAGATTAGAAGCAACCCAGGAAAGACTGCGACTGACTACCAAATTGCTGCTGTATTTAAAGAAGCCTATGATAAAACTGCAACATTGAAAATTTGTTCAACTCGGTTTTATTACAACAGAAATATATGACAATAGAGACTACCGATATATTAACTTCAATCATCCAACCGCTGGTATAACCAGCACCAATGCATTCTGGTTCGCACGAAGTGATCTTGATATTTCTTTCTTGGGAATACAAACAAAGGTGGCACATAAGCACCAATTGCTAATACAGCTACCAGCAATTGGCAGTTACATGTCCCCCTTTCAGCTGATGTTAGAGATCCAACATTTTTTTCTCTTTAGCCGCGATTATCTTTGATGAGCTTTAGGCTACTCCTAGAGAGAGCGCCTCCAGCGTGGCTGTACAGCACAACACAAACTCGCTTACTGATCATGGACACCGGAGACCAAGATCCGACAAGAGAGGTGATTCCCATGACCACAGGGCCTTCCAGGTCGTTAATATGCAAATGTGAAATGCCCAATAACGCACCTATAAGAAAAATCCACACGAATTATCTAAGAGAATATCCACTTGGAACGTTAGGACTATGGCTGAATCAGGAAAAATCCAAAAAAGAAATGGAACACATGAAAATAGCAATAATGGGCACAAGTGAAATGAGGTGGACTGACTGAAGTTATTGTGACATAGAAGAATACAGAGTATACTATTCAGGATCAGAAACTGGTTAATATGAAAATGGAGTCGGAATTATCACAGATAAAAGTATAGCCAAACATGTCAACAACTTCATTCAAGTGAACGATAGAATTCTCTTGTTACGAATAAATACGTCATCGATGAACACTAACATTATACAAGTCTATGCACCCATAGCAGACCACAGTGATGAGGTAATATCAGAATCAGAAGCAACTTTATAAGAGATATACCGAGACATGAACTCCCTTATAGTCACGGGAGATTTAAATGCTAAAATAGGTAACGGAAAAACAGAGCAACATATTGGTTCTTATGGATTAGAAGAGAGAAATTAACATGACTTAACCGTGCTAAATACATTTCATATTGGTCTTATTAGGCGTCTAGGTGATATTTTACAAACTACCAGCTAGACGCCTGTATACGTGGAAATCATCTAGAAAATCTATCAATATTTAGGAATACTATGTAAAATCTTCAATAATATCTATGACATGGACAATATTCCAAAAGGTTGGCTATTTCAGAATTTATTGT
Organism: Diabrotica balteata; assembly: GCA_918026665.1. NCBI lineage: Eukaryota > Metazoa > Arthropoda > Insecta > Coleoptera > Chrysomelidae > Diabrotica > Diabrotica balteata. The sequence continues at coordinate 4,548,238 of OU898277.1, read as the reverse complement.
GTTACCAAAGAAACAGGAAACGAAAAAGTGTGGAGAATAGAGGTTAATAAGTCTAATGAGCCATGCTTAATGCATGGCTCATTCTTGAAATTATACATCGCAGAATATACAAAAGATATGCGAAGAGAGAATACAAGACACACAGTTTGGATACATGAAGCGTAGGTACAAGAGATGCACTGTTTAGTCTGGTATTATTCAAAAGATGTAGAGATATGACTTGCGATATCTACACTTGCTTTGTGGACTACCTAAAAGCATTTGACACAGTTCAACACTTCTGACACAAATTCTTTTCAATATAAAGGTAGGTGGTATAACAACATACAAAAATGTTTTCCTAATAAACCATGGTTTGACACAATCCCATACATAGATAGACGGAATATTACTACTATTATTAGAATGAGGACTGGTCATTGCCTGACCTGTCTGAGTAGACTTATATAAAATCAAAATTCGTCATAACCCATACATAAAAGATTATGATGTCTATCAGGAACTGATCAAATGCGATATTAACCCTAAAATTATTAAAATTCTTCTCAGATTCCTACAGATCAACCATAACCTTCATAATAACCTATCTAATATTAATATTTAAACCACTTATCTTCTTCTAGTGCCATATCCGCGGCGGAGTTTGGCAATCATCATAGCTATTCGGACTTTTGATTTGAGACGGCTGCTCTGAAAAGGAAAAGTTCATTTAATGTACATCCGTACCACTCTCTCATGGTTGCGCAGCCATGACGATTCCACAAACCACTTATAAGAAAACATAAAACATAAATAAAATGTAGATATTATTTAGATGAACTGATGAAATGTCTATATTTAACAACGAGTAAGAATCTAATGTAATACTAGCGGAGACAAGTCCGCTGTCACCACTGTAATATCCTCGGTTTAAACTTTAAAGGATGCTTATCTCTGCGAGCGGAGGCAAGGCTTACTGGTCCACTAGTCTGAACTGGCTTGTTCGCCCTCGCGAGTTCAGGAGGGTAGGGAAAAAACAGGGTAGGAGCTGAAGGATACTCCGATGCAGGCCCTGTAAGGAGTCAGAGGTTATTGGCTTACTTTAGAAGCCGGAGAAATGCATAAGCGGAAATTGAGTACTCTTCTAGTCTCTGCCTGTAACGGCCGGGAAGGAACAATAAAACCAGATTTCGAGTCTACGAATGTATTAAATAGGCTGTATACTACAATTAAGTTAACAAGCTGTCAGTTATAACCAATAATGATTCGTTCAGGCGCGAAGGGAGACGAGAAGAGACCTTAGCAAGGAATTAAAGGGTGGACAATATACGTTTTTATATATTACTTGGATTAGTATATAGATTTAGTTACCTTCGCGCATTTAGGCCCTAGCTAATGAATACGCCCTTCAGTCCTACTGGAATTCAGGTTCAGTTTGTTGAGATACCGCGCGCTATCTCAACGCGAATTTTCGAAACACCCAAAACCCGGCACTTATACGGTACTATTATCCCGTCGAAATACAATTGCGCACTCGCTGGTGCCGTGTAATTATTGCCCCGATCACCCGCGCTTCTGGAATTCAGCACTCATGGGTGCCGAGCTACTACTGACTGGTTGACCAATTTTTTTTAGTTTTTATGTCCCGTGAACATTCCTAGTTTTTTTTTGCTGATTCTGCTGTCTGTTCCACGTGTTAGAATGGATCATGCGATGGTGTGTCGCTTCGTTGTATTATTTTCCACGAAGGCCTTCAGATTTCGTAATTCTTAAACATTCGGGCTTATGTCAAACTAGGTCAAATTGTTATTCTTTGTATAATTTAAAATGTATACGTTAACTGTATCGACTATTACCCCTTATTTTTTTTTCTTTATTTTCTTGCTATGTTTACATTACACTAACTCGATGATATTTACTCGATAGGGCATGAGATATATTCTCAGACTCACGACAGTGGCCCAAAAATTAAAAAACAAATGTATTATTCAGTAGAATAAAAGCCAAAAAGAAGAAGAAGAACAATATAAGCTTACGCCTCACTGTAAACGTAATGAAAAAACGGAGTGTGACGTCATGACGGCCATATTGGTATTATTACTTTCCAGACAAAAGTTGAAATTTCAATCTCAAGACTTTTTAATTTCTATCAACATTTTGCTTCCTCTGTTGCTTTTCTTTTAAGTATAGTGTTGTTTACGATAATACCATCATAATTCAGTGTTCTATTTCTATGAAACATAGTTTAAAAGTTTAAATTAAAGAAATTCTAACCTTACTTTATTGATACATGCATTTTATTGCTATTTTTATAACACGTCATGCTTTATTATTTACACAACCTTGTAAAATTGTTGTAGTAACTATTAGAATACTTAGATATTGCAAAATGCATAAATATTCTGTAAAAAGATGAAAAAATAACGACAAATACAAATTATTCACACTAAACAGGGTTTGTTTGGAAAGTGAAACTGACAGATGTCAATAAAATCTACGTCATCACTCCGGCAGTCCATTACCGCGCGAAAGATCACTGGGAATCGTATCGGCACACGTTGCCTGCGTACCCCTTCCCTGTTACAAACCGTACCCTGTTAAAACCGTACCTAGGCTTCCATATACTTCAAAGTTCCCTGAAGATGGTCTGATAAGACTGAGAACGTTCGTTCTGAACAAATTCAACCAGAATTGTAATCCATTTCAATTTTTTTATGTAATGTTTCATTAAATACACTGCAGTGCAAAATTAACCGGACACCCAGGTTTTTTTTTTAAACTAGCGTTTTAAAAAGTTTTAGATATTCCCAATTGAGTATTTAATAAAAAACAAAATTTAAAAGTCAAATTTATCACAACTCAAGAACGTTACACGGAAAAAACAATAAACAATTCAAAAAACTTGAAAATCTGCAACGAAACAAAAATTAATATTTTTTAAATATATAGGTAAACATTTTTTATGAAAAACGATATTTTGTCGAGTGTATTACCCCTACGATCCACAAGTAATAATTACGGCTCTCATTCGATCAGGTATACTTCGGATTAAGGCAGCAAAGTCTGAGTCTTGAGGAATTTGCTCCCATTTGTCACGAACTGCTTGCTCCAAATCATTTATTTGTTTGTTTGTTTGTTTTAACTAATATGGTTTATACTTATTTTTAGGCATTTTCGATTTTAATAACCTGATGATGGACTGTGTAGTCCGAAAACGTTTGTTTTATTGATGTGGCCCTTTTAAGGGTTTTTTAAATAAATATACCCATTTACAAAGATTAACCTCTTTTTGTTATACGTGGTATACAGCCAGCTACAGGAATTTTTCCTTGTGGATTTTTTTTAAATCATTTATGGTTTCAAACTCACCATGGTTATGTCGAATACGTCGTTCCAGAATATCTCATGCATGCTCTATTGGATTTAAGTCTACACTCCTTGGAGGCCATGGTAATAAACGATTCCCAACTTAATCAAAGTAATCCCGTATAATTCTTACGATGTGTGGACAAGCATTATCTAGCATCAGAGAAAGGTTTTCTTCAACAAATGGTGAAAATGTCACTACATTATCTTCAAAACAATGCTGAATATACCGTTGAGCGTTCAAATTGCCCCCTGGAATTGTAACAAGTTCTGTATGAGCCTCTAAGTAAATGCCTGCCCACACCATTATAACACCTCCACTGAATTGAACTCTCGGAGTAAGACAACATTGTTGGTAAGGTTCACCAGCTCTTCTCCATATTCTAGGCCGTCCATCTGATGAGTATCTGTTAATCTTGATTCATCCGTGAAAAGCACAGCACTCCAATCATCAACACCCAAATTAAGCTGTTCGCGAGCGAAGTGTAAACGTTGTCTGCTGTTAATGAGGTCTCTTGACAGGTATTCTGGATCTTAATCCGTATTCATTAAAGGGTCTTTAAACGGTTTAAATAGAAACTATGGACATGATTTAATCGTTGAACAAGCACTGGTGCTGATAATGTACGATCACGTAACGCTTGTAACTTAAGAAAGCGATCTTCAACTTGACTTATGGTTCTTCGTCTACCTTGGCCTGACCTCCTGGTGTATTGTCCTGTTTCCCGAAATCTTTGTATTGCATCAAAAACTGTACTTCGAGAAATTCCTAAAGCATTTGCGACGTAACGAATGCTCCGCCCATCATCCTGTAAAGCAACAGCTGGTGCTTCTTCTTCTGGTGTCATAATTTTTTTAATGTAAGTTTTAAACAGGAGAAAATAGAAAAACCTACAGCCGAACTTATAATCAGGCACAGTACCACAATAAACTTAAATCATACTAATCCATTATTTCACATTAATAAAAAAACGCATGTATAAAAGTGTTGTTGTTCGCATAAAACATCTAAAATAAACAAGTTTTGATCTAAACAGCAACAAAAAACAAAAAAATCTAAGTGTCCGGTTAATTTTGCACCCCAGTGTATATACCAACAACTTCCTAACAGAAGTTTTTACTTCAGTGTAAAGTTTTTTAATTCACTACTTAAGTTGGCAGTTAACCACGATTCTGTTATGAGTATGATATCAAATTTACAATCTCACAAGATTATTTCGTTCATGTGTTTACTGTAATATTGTAAGCTTGTATAATAAGTGATAGTATTTCGAACGACGTCAAAAATCAAAACCATTTGTGCGTTAATGGCATGCTAAACTAGTGAAACAATTGTTTTCTAACAAATAAACTGGTATTCGGAGGAAAAAATTACAACCACGTACCTTACGTCATTGAAAACTTTCCTGTCGGTCGAGCTACTGCCTAGAACCGTGCGACAATTACCGTCCAATTGCATTGAGTAAATATTTACTGTGTGTTCTTACGTTTTTAAATAGCTAGAGTAAAAATAAAGGTTTAAAAAAAGACCCATTCATACGTCAGCCAAAATTCTGTAAGGTGTTGGTTGTTTTGCTTAATTTTGTTGCTTGGAGTTCGGACTGTTATGACAGAGGATGAAAGTCGAAATTGCTACGCGGTTTCTGGATTTGACCAGCTTTATTAATCAATCATTATATCATCTTTGATATATTTTGCATTCTACTAATTTCGTATTGAACTTTTGATTGTTCAGTTCCTTCAAAATTATTATAGAATCTTTCCATTCTAGTCAATGTATATTGATTCTTGCAGGTTTGCATATATTTTTCTTTGAATAATGGTCTTACTTGTTTAGAATATATCTTTTTTGGGCCAGCCTTATATGAAGAGGAAAGTACCTAAAAGTGGACCACCATTTTGTTTTTATTATTTTTTTTTAATAGGACTTTGAAATTCACGCTTTTTGAGCATTCCATGTTTATTTCATTTAGCTGTGCATGACGTCAAGTGATATTTTCAAGAGTTCAGTGGCGCACCCAGGGGGAGCTAACCCAGAGATTAAACCCTGGGGATAGGGGGAGAAGCGAAAACATAATAAGAGCATCGACTATATAGAAGACATAATTGGCTGGGTGACAAAACGAAAACAGGAGTGGAACGAACACATAAGTAGAATGGCAGAGGATAGAATAGTATAAATGGCACTAGATAAGTCACCAAATGGACGAAGAAGTATTGGCAGACCAAAAAAAAAAGATGGTGCAACAATTTTAACAATTTAGGAGGCTAATATTGAAGAAGAAACAGGCTTTAAAGGCTACATACAAGGAAGAAGAAGAATTCTTAGAATTATTTCCATCACATCCGACTTTCCGCTGGAAATTCTCGCGTCTTCTTCCCTACTACTAGGTAGAGAATCATCTTTCTTGAAATCAAGTTTCCTTTTTACTAGTTGTTTTCCTTCTTTAGCTTCTTTATCTTTTCTATATTAATGGGTTTTAATTAATTGTCCGTTGTAGGGCAAAGCAGCAATTACTGTAGATTGACAAGCTTTTCGCCCTCTAGTTGAGGTTTTCTTTTTTATTTTCGGGACAGGACATTATGTCGAATGGACTTGTTGCGTTCAAGAAGCCCATTTCTGGTGATGTACGATATGGTGGTGGAATCAATCCCAAAGATATTGCCGATTCGCCTGCCTATGCTGCAGTACACATCAGTAGAATGGCAGAGGATAGAATAGTACGAATAGCACGAGATAAGTCACCAAATGGACGAGGAAGTATTAGCAGACCAAGAAAAAGATGGTACGACAATTTAAACGATTTAGGAGGCTAATATTGAAGAAGAAACAGGCTTTAAAGCCTATATACAAGCAGGAAGAAGAAGAAGAAGGATTCTTAAAATTATTTCAATCACATCCGACCTTTCACTGGAAATTCTCGCTTCTTCTTCCCTACTACTAGATAGATGATCATCTTTCTTGAAATCAAGTTTCCTTTTTACTAGTTGTTTTTTCTTTAGCTTCTTTAACTTCTCTATATTTTTGGGTTTCAATTAGTTGTCTGTTGTAGGGCGAAGCAGCAATGATTGTAAACTGACAAGCTTTCCCCACACTAGTTGAGGACCTCTGCGATGGCTTACATGATGTCAACGGTTGTCTATCATCGGTTTCATACAAAGAAGATGATGGTCTTTTGTTCGCCTCTTCAATATATTTTGCATCTTAGATCTTAAATACCTGTTAAGGGGGCATATCCCTGACGCCTGAAGCCACAGCCTGACTTCTTCGCTATAGTAGGTTTTCAAAGGACTCATGAACGTCCTATCCAAAGACTGCAATTTGTCTGAACAATGGGAAGTGACACTGTGGTAACATAGTTTGTTCTAGCTAGATCAATGACGTCAATGCTCTGTGTATGGCTTAAGTACTAATCCAAAATGAGTAATGCAAGCTTTTCCTGTGTAGTACGATACCAGTCTATGAAATGTTGAAACCATTGGGTGAAAGGGTTAAATTGTATCTAACAAGGATACATCGCAAATATCGTCCCCGATGGTTCACCTTTTTTTCAGTTTCTCACTCATCTTTTTGCACGGAAAAATTACTAGAGGAGGTAGAAAAGAACCAGCAGCATTCAGACAGCAGCATGTTCGGATCAATTTCCGTGTTCAGGTAAACGAAAACCAAGTTCTTGGAAAGAACCGCGTTGAGAATTTAATACTCGAAGTTTCGACACCCATTTTGGAGCCGTTATCAAAAGGGAAACGGTTCCGTCCGGGTTCGTGGTCCCAATCTGCCTACTCCCCTCACTAGTGGCGTACCAGTATCGTGTTCTGTATAAATACAAGAACCGTCAAACGGCATTGAGGTCTCAATATGCTTAATTTTCCATTGTTCCTGTATTTTAAAGATGAAATATAAAATTCGAGAAGGGTTTTAAAAACGAAGTGCTTTCACGTGATGATTCATCAGAAAAAGTAAATTTTTTAAAAGAAACAAAATGGCTGAAGTTGAAGGTGAAAAAATTGTTCAAAAATGACCTTTTTTCGGCTTTTTTTCGGTCACAAAAATGTTAATATATTTTTTTGCCAAATTGTGGTAGACTAACATAGAGAAAATCAAAATAAACAAAATAATTCAAGGTTTATTAAAATCGATCGATTAGATCATGAAATTGAAGTTTTACGAAAAACTCCGTTTTTAAAACTGGCGGTCAGTTAATTAAGTACGGGGACGCTCGTCCACCCTAGTCGACTTTATCAATCAACCATTTGGCATAATTGGAATACGGTTCAGCAATAATTATGAAGATCACGTTTTTCTGATATAAAAATGAAAATTAATTATAAAAATAAAAAAATTAAAAACCTAATTTTTGGGCTCCAAAAATTACGGTCCCTACGCACGAGCCAAGTTGCCTAGGTTTTAGCCTGCCCCTGAATCTTGTGTATAAATAATATGAGAAACTCCATCAAACGCTTTGTAGAAATCCTTAAAAACAGAGTAAACTTCAAGACCGTTCTCCAAGACATCAATCATTTTAGAATTTAATTCAGTATTTTTGCCGGCACAGTAATAATCGAACTTACAAAATTTTGAGTATATTTTAATTGTAAGGTTGAAACGATCTCGAGAAAACCATCTAGAAAATTTTATACTATAGATTGTCTCAAAGTGACTAGTCTGTACAGAGTAAATGCACAAGATCGATGTCATACTTCTTTGCAAACTTATATTAAAATAAATGTCACTTCTTAGCCTAATCCATCTTTTGTATTGAGGGTAGCTTAAGTATTAATGCCCATTAACGGCCCTGCCTGCCTTCCTTATGTCAGTGGTTCTCAAACATAAATAATATTTGCTATAACATACTTGAGTTAAATTAAAATAAAATAGAAATTAAGAAATGCCTTTTATTTATGTCACACAAGCAGTTTGTTTTTAATTCTACAGTATGTGCTAGCGATACAAACCATTTGTTTATAGATTTAAATAAAATCGAATAAAATAAAACTAAAATATAAAGAAACATTTTATTTATGTATTGTTCCGTTCAAAAGTTAAGGGGGGAAGGACTTTTAAAAACCGCACTGTATATGTTGGCAATAACAAAACATAGAAATATCCGAAAATAAAACTAATAAATTAGTTGAAAATAAAAAAGTCATTGTATTTAATTTCGTGTGTAAGTAATCGTAATTGTACACCATTATATTTAGTTCCTTTTTTACTGCTACTAATAAAACATAAAAGTTGATAAGTTACTATTAGAAACAAATAATGTATAGTATTATTTAAAATTATTAGCAAACGATATTTGTAAATTACATAAAATTGTACGTGAGGGTCACTTGAAACGGAGTATAGCAACTTTATTTATTTAGATAGAAAGACACATTTAGAAAAGTTTATTAAGTAGTTTTTTTTTATTTACTATTTTTATTGGGAATTAACCACAATTTAAGTTTATCGCAACTTTGACTCCGCCACTGTTTTTAGAAATACTTTCAAACAATTTATCGACGAAGAATTAATTAAAAATGATATAAACCATGGTTAATTTACTTTCTTATGTAAGTAGATTCAATGCCACTTTCATATTTTGCATCCACCCAGTAAATCAGCAATTCCTGATTCCTGCAGATAAAAATGGCGAGTCATAATCGTTGATGGGTAATTTATAAAAGTGCTAGCGGGCGACTGTTCCCATCACGTGGTCCGCGACTCATTTCTCCACGTTACGTTAAACGTGATCTCTCACTTAGGTCATGTGCAATAAGATTAGAAAATGCTCAGAACAACGTATCGATACGTCTCTTTCTCGACGTCCAATAACAACCAAATCAAAAATCGAGTACACTCATTGAATCAATCACATCACAGAGTAACTTTCCCAAGCATCATCAAAAATATTTGTTTATTTTTTGATCAAATAGTCGAACAATACATCCCGTGTATGCTGTTTGTCACGTAGCGCTTTTGGCGCAACAGAGAGAGACGGAAAGTGAAAGTGTGTCTGGAATCGACCGCACAGCTCACGTGTACTCTAGCGTGTTGGTCGGTTGCTTTTTTATCAGTGCCCAGCCAAGTTCTGCAGGAGGTAGTTGTAACGAACAAGTGTTCCGTGAGACACCTGTCAAAGTTTCGGTAAACAATTAAATATTTCGCATATTTGATCAACCTCTTGTTCCTACTTATGTGGTGTGTTTTTGGTTATTTGTGAATTGTGTTTTACAAAATACGAAGTTTAATTTCTCAAAATGGATATGACACCAACTTATTGGGAGGAAAATTCGAACATACAGCCCATTCAGCGTGTTAAGTTCGAAAGGTAAGAGACCTTTTTTAATTATTAAAACGATTCTTTAGTTGTATCTTTAGAACATGATTGATAAAATTATATCTGTATGACGTAAATTCCCACTCATTCTTTCTATTTACCAATTCAGATCTCTCTAAACGTGAGCTATTAATAACTTGATACAAATAATTTACAAAATTGCAACATATTAGGCACGTTTTAACAAGTTGATACGATTTTCTGATTAAAATATGGACCTCATACGTGCGAACCAGCATTCATTGTGGCTATTTTGCATATTAGGACGATAATAGACCAACATTTGGTTTGTTTTTTTGAAGATAAATGCGATATCTTGAAAATTAAAAGTTGTTTTGAATTTTTCAAATTACGTACCTATATAGCAGATGTTTTTGATATTTTCTTATTTATATCTTAAAATTGTACTTGGAAAATTTGGTTTTTGCGTACAGTGTGTACAAAAATAAAGTACACTTCAGAACGAATCCTTGAAAAAATTGAAATTTTGGTATGAAAATTTGGATTTATATGAGGGGTATAGAAGCAAAATCCGCCAAGTCACATCTATCAATATTTTCAGGAAACGTGAAAAACTATTACAGAGGACTGCTGTGATATTTTGAGCTTTCTGTTTGATTTACTTGTATTCTAAAAAATGTTTTATTAGAAGAATCATCATCATTCAATCTTCGCTTATCCACTGCTGGACATAGATCTCCCTCATAATTTTCCATCTATTTCGTTCTTGTGCATCTTGCATCCAATTCCTATGACAACGTTTTAGATCGTCAGTCCAACGTGTTGGTGGACGACCTCTACTTCGGTAGGCATCATCTCTTGGTCTCCATTCCAGTATCCGCTTTGACCATCATTATCTGTCATTCGAGCCACGTGACCTGCCCAGTTCTATTTCAGTGTTGTTACTCTCTCTACTGCATCAGCCACTCCTGTTCTTTGTCGTAGCTGGCGATTTGGGATTTTGTCTCGTCTCGTAGTGAAACGCCCAACATAGCATGCTCCATCGTCCTTTGACACACACAGATCTTTTGAACTGTTCTCCTTGTCATGGTCAACGTTTCCGCACCGTAAGTCAATACTGGCAAAACACTGATTAAAGGTTTTTCTTTTAAGGCATATTGGTATATCAGACGATTTGAAAATATGGTTCAGCTTGCCGAAGGCTGCCCAAGTTAGTCTTATACGACGGAGAAGCTCAACGGTTTGGTTATCTTTTCCTATAGGTCGTTATAGGCCATTACCTGGTCTATGGATCTTGTTCCTACGCATATATCTTCGCTGACTATAAGATTTGTTACATCTGGGTTTTAGATATATTTATTTTCAATATCCCTTCTAGCGAGGAAAGGTAGGGCTGATTTAAAAGTTCTTTGGCCTCATCTATCCTATCAGCTATTAGTACAATATCATCTGCAAACCTTAGATGGCTAAGCTTTTCTCCGTTTATGTTTATGCCCTTGTCGGTCACTTTTGCCCTTTTAAATATATATTCCAAAAGCGCAGTGAACAGTTTTGGCGATATGGTGTCCCACTGGCGTACTCCACGTTGTATCGGGAATTTCTGGGTTTGACGATCACCCACTCTAACACTGGCTGTTGCGTTTTGGTATATGTGTTTAATTTCCAACAATAAGGCTTCCAACATTTTTTGTTGATTGACGGTGTCGAATGCCTTTTCATAGTCGACAAATATTAAAGCTAGTGGTTTATTATATTCAGTGCATTTTTCTGTAAGATTTTTTATTACCAGTAGGTGATCGTTTGTTCCATAGCCTTTTCTAAAACCCGCCTGTTCTATGGGCTGATAGAATTCCAATTTATTTTCTAGTTGTTTCGTAATTATTTTTGTAAATAGTTTATAAATATGTGAAAGTAGACTTATGGGCCTGTAATTCCTGAGGTCGGTAGCATCCCCTTTTTTATGAAGTATGATAATTTCTGCGCTATATCACTGGGTTGGTGTTATTGCTTCTTGCAAACATCTAGTGAATAGTTTGGCAAGGACCTGCCATAATCTTTTTCCAGCAACTTTCAAGGCATCTGCCACTATTTCATCGCCTCCGGGGGACTTATTGTTTTTCATTTCTTGCACTGACCTTCGAACTTCATTGGATGTTAGAATACGTCCGGTAAAATTTCAGATCTCTGATTGATTATCTTTGGTAATGATCCACTCCGGTTACATTGCTGTTCTTTGTATACTTAGTTGTCTATAAAAACTTTCTATCGTGTTCATAATTTAAACTCTATCCTCAATGATTTGCCCCTGTTCATTTCTTAATTTGTGGACGTTTTTTCTTCCAATGGACATGCTCTGTCTGAGTACTTTCAAGCTTTTGTTTTCTTCTATTCTTCTTCTTCGCGTGCCATATCAGAACTATCCGACGTTGGCGATCACCATTGCGAAGGCTTCTCGATCTTCTGCAATATGGAATAATTGTCCTGCATTTGGTATCTGAGTCCATTAGCGAATGTTTTTTTAACCAAGAAACTTGTTTTCTTCCTACCTACGGCGCTCTATTTTGCCTTTAAGGATCAGTTGTAAAATTTTATATCGACTTCCCCTTACTGTATGTCCCAGATAAGACATTTTTCGATGTTTAACAGTCTTTAGCAGTTCTCTGTCTTTGTCGACGCTCCTGCTTTCTTCTATTACTCTAGTTATTTCCATCGTATTGTATCGTCTCTCATCTTTTCTAACTTCCTTTTTAATTTTCTTATTTAAAATTCTTATTTCATTTTTGTTATTTCATTTTGTACAAACAGGGTTTGTATTTTGAGAACGATTTCCAAAGTGGAAATTGAAACGTCAAAAAACGTATTTTAACCTTTAATTGTGGCTTATTCCCAGTTAAATAGTAATTAATTTAAAATGCCACAAGAAAATAGCTTCAGAATAATACTATTTTAATGGAAATAAGTAAGCCGCAGTTGAAAGTTAAAATAAATTTATTGACTGAATGTTTGAATTGAATTGTTTGAATCTTTGATCTTGCACTGATAACTTGTTTATACTCACAACAGTTAGAAAAAAGAATAGCGTTTGGTACCGAAGTACATCTAGCCTTCATCGACCTAGAAAAGGCGTATAATACAGTTCCAATACTTAAATTGTGGCAAGCTGTACAACAACTCGGCATTAGTCCATTAGATCCATTAGTCCAACAGAATATTTAGTTATTAATTCAGATGCACGGTTTGAAATGCTTATAGACGAGTACGTGGAAATCAAACAAGTGGAAAAATTTAAAGATTTAGGTGCACTCATTGCTAAGAAAGACTTGTGAAAAACCGATATTAAAAACCGAATTAATTAGGGACGTGAAATTATAGGATGTCCAAACTCCTTATGGTGGGATCGCAACATTTCCAAAAGGAACAAAAACAATAGGACAAACCATAGTTGAATCAGTTCTTTGTTATGGCTCTGAAGTATGGACAATTAATGCAGACCTAAAGAGAAGATCGTTGGCAGTTGAAATGGATTATTTGAGAAGAAGTGCTAGAAGGTCAAGGCTGGAAAGGAAAACCAACGAATCTATAAGAAATCAGACGAATGCTACAAAAACGTTCATTGACAGAATAGAAAGAAGAGGTTCAAAATGGTTTGGGCACATTGAGAATGCCTGACGAAAGTTAGAGGTAGACTTCGACGCTCATGGAATGAAGGAATTAGAAGAGCGATGGAATCGAGAGGTTTGCTGGAGGAGCATGCCTTGGACCAGGAGGACTGGCGAAGGAGAACGGGAATACGGTGATAGCGTCTCCAAAATGTATTGTATTTCAATTGTGGCTTATTCCCATTAAAATAGTTATTACTTTAAAATGCCACAAGAAAATAAGTAGCTTCAGAACAATAGATAATATCTAAATAAGAGAGGGGAGTGTTCCAAAAACTGCGCACAAGTAAGAGTGGGTGGTTTTAGTTGGTAGGCAGGACAATAGATACCTGAATTTTTGGTCCTACTACCTTTAGTACTTTAAATTAAACTACCCATATTTTAGGGACTCAAAATGGAGGTAGTATAAAAAAACTTCAAAACCCCTCCACCCCAGACAAATTCTGGGTGCGCCACTGTCACGCTGTGATACATAATACAGATTTTGAATATACATTAATGCCACCGTGTTGTCAGATATTAAAAAAAATGTCTTTTGGTCTAATATTTGTACAAAATGACTATTTTTGTTACCAGACTGATAAAAAAAATCGATTAAACAATTAAAGCAAACGATACTTTTGAAGCGGACTTTTCTAAAAGTTCCCACCAACAGTTTAGAAACTTTCTTAGAATCTACCGGTGGTGAAACTTTGCGAGTTTGAGCACGAGCTGCTGCGTTGCGTTACGTGAACTGATTTGCGAAATAGAGGTATACAATATCCACGTGTTGGTCTGATTCAACTTGGAATTATTATTCGCTTTTGCCTATTAAGTAATAGGATATGGTACGTAATTTCGGTGCAAGGATCTATTGCAAAGAAACACGTTCACAGAAAGAGGAGACGGTAGCCTCGTGGATGGATTTATACCCGTGGCATGCTATAAATACGAGGCTAATGTAAAAAGTTGGTAAGTTACTTATCAAAAACAAGTTTTTTAGTTAACCTTGCATTACTACCCACCAAATATTGTTTTATTTTACTACGTCAGGTGTACCCCAAATATAAAAATACCTGTTTGTAAAAAATATATACCTATATTTAGAAAAGTACAAAATTGTTGTAAGTATATAGTGGTTTCACATTATTAAACATATTAATTATTAGTTTTAGTCAGTAGCGCGCCTAGAATTTTCCTCTCGATTTGGTTGGGCACCGTAATTTTTTTATGCTACCTCCACCATTTTAAGTCCTTAAAATTTGTGAATAACAGTATCGGAATAGGGTCCTGGGGGGTTTTAACCCCCAAAACCCCCCGTGGGTGCGCCACTGGTTTTGGTTAATGCAATCTGGGCACACTTTTGACTGATGGTTGAGACATAATATGTATTTTTTGCATATTTTGTACGTTATCTTCAAATTTCTGCCTTGTTTGCGTGTGCAAAAAGCAGATCTCCCGGAAGAGGATTACCTTGTCTACATTAGGTACTTCAAGCTCGATATGTAAATTTTTTTCTGTAACAGCTAAGAGTTCTTGTGACAAAGTTTAGATTTTGAGCCGTTCTCTATCAAGGGAGTTATCTAGGTTTGTACTGAAGTTTTTTAGGAATGACCTTCTGTTCGGTGTTAATTCCTTTTCAGTGACATCACTTCCACAGAATAATAAACAATCAGAAGGGCCACTCTCAGATGCCGCTTTTGAAATTTTTCAGCACGCGCGCCATGTTTTATTAGGACACAAACATATGATTTGTGAGGTTATGCAATTGTTTACATTTATGTTTAATTATATTATATTTATGTTATTATATTTAAAGTTTATTGTTTTTTAAAATGAGTTTACATTTATAAAACAACATGGTATAGTACAAACAAGGTACAAGATACATTAAAATACTAATTTTAAAATTTCCATAATTAAAAAATATATGTCATATATTAGCGCAACTGTCCTCAAAAAATTCCTGTATACTATAGTAAGATTTAGATAATAAAAACTTTTTATTGCTTGAGCATCTTATATCGAGTAGTAGGTGATTAAACACTTTCTTACCAGTGCAAATAAATGATTTTTTAGTATCCGAATATTCTCTATTTTTTTTTAAATTAAGTACGCTATATATATATATATATATTATATATATATATATATATATATATATATATATATATATGCAAGGAAGTCTCAAGATACCATGTTTCCGGAAAAGAGGTCTGCATGATGTACCAAACTTGACCTTGCATAAATATCTGAGTGCTCTCTTTTGTAGCATAAAATTTCTACTGAAATGATGAAGAGAACAACTACTCCAAAAGGCAATATTGTATCTCGAATTAGATTCAATCAGGGCCACATAAACACTTTTTGCAATCTTGAAATCTAAATGGTGAGCAACTTATTTGACCGCAAAGCAACCCGATGATATCTTTTTGCTTAAATATACAGTGTGTTGCTCAAATTTAAGTTTATTATCAATATAGAGACATAAAAATTTGTTTACGGTATCAGAACAAATGCCTTCATTGCCCAGAGTAATGTTGTTTATATCATTCAAAAGAAATTAATTTAGTTTTTGAAAAATTAAATGTCAAATGCTTTGCATCACTCTAAAATTTTTTGCATATCACTACTAATAGTCTTGTTCAGTATCGTGGAGTCCTTGTTATGCCATAAAATTGTGGTGTCACCTGCAAATATAGTAAACCGGCCATTAATGTCGAGGTTAGTTATATCGTTAAAATATATCAAGGAAAAGATAGGACCCAAGACAGAGCCTTGAGGTACTCCACAATTAATAAAGATATTACTAGAGTAGCGCTCATTGATTGATACAGACTGGCATCTGTCTTCCAAGTATGAACTGAACCACTTTAGAGCAATGCCTCTAAAACCATATCTTTCCAGTTTATTAAGAAGTATTTTGTTATTAACACAGTCAAAAGCTTTAGATAGATCACAGAAAACTGCGGCAGCAACATAATCATTATTTAAGTCCAAGTATAGTTTTTCTATTAATTCAAAGATGCCATCATATGTACTTTTTAATGACTGGAAACCGAATTGGAAGGAAGAAAATAAATTGTGATTTTGTAAGAACGTCGTCATTCGAATTTTTACCAATTTTTCTACAATCTTTGAAAGCGAGGAAAACAAAGAGATAGGACGATAATTATCAGGTAAATCGTGGTCACCACCTTTGTATAGAGGAGTAACCTTGGCACATTTTAAACAATCGCTAAAGTGACCCGTTGAAAAAGATGTGTTAGTTGCTTCCGCTAAAATACTCATAGCATTATCAGGAAGAAGGGATAAAACTTTAGATGGGATATCATCCCAGAATAAAAGGCATGAGATTTTTAATGCCTTGTATAATATTTTTTATTTCAGCTGAGTTAGTGGGAAGAAAGTAAAAGAAATTTGTAATGTTTTTTTACATAGAATTATTGAATTACTTCCAACGAGGTCGAATAAATCTTAATTCTAAGAGGCCTTGATTTTCTAGCAGCGGTGTATCTATGCGCGAGCTGGTTGAATGTGTCTACTCCGACTTTGATTCGATTATAAAAATCAATTATTTCAGGAAGCACTGTAGAAGACTCCAAGAAGTCCAACAATCTCAGACGAACCAGACAGGTGACCAATGATAATAAATGAAGAGGTACTTTATGGGCTCAAGAATATGAAAACCGGAAAGGCTCCTGAAAGACAATATACATACATACTACGTGCTTACTGACAGTTTTAATTCAGTTTATGAAACAGTTGAAATACCGGATGATTGGCTAAAGAAGAAGAGTGATGCAAAATGATAAAGAATTCGACTGCAAATTAGATGGAGCGATAACATTAGTCAAACTGCAGGTCTAGTATGGAAAATGCAAACTGACTATAGACATGGATAGTTGGAAAGAAATATATTTTTTTGCAAATGCATTTACGATTTTAGCCGATCGCGATGACTAGTTAAAATAATATCACTTTATTCAATCCACAAGATATACCGTATTTTGCTTTATAAAAACAAAATTCTTACTAAATATTGCGCAAAATTACTAATCAACCATATGTTTGATATATCACATATACTCGCCAATTAATACAGCTTATTGCACAATTTTAAAAGTTCAAGTTATTACTGCGAGATTATTAAGCCAATTTCTTATGTTTCACATTTTATATAATATCCAAAAACATGATTCATGTACATTTGACATTTTCAACATTCTCGTTTCTTAATATCTGACAATATATTTCGTTAATTTATTATTATTCTGTAATACTAGGAGTCATCGTTTTTTGGTGTAGAGAAGGGGCGAAGTGGTATTTTGTGAACAGTTTGTTGGAACCGATATATACAGTTGAGTCCTTGGTTCTTTACCCTTACGTCATTTTTTATATAGCATCACTGTCTATTATACATGAAACTAAATACAAACCAGCTATCACCTGTTATTAAGTAAAGCACAAAGTTATTTTTATGAACGCTCTAGACTCAATACATCGAAAGAGACAGCTACAAAAAGACGCTTGGGGACTTTTTCAGATTTTAAGTGCAATTTGTGACGTTTCTGGTTTGTTTACTTGTAGATGTCAGTTTGTTGGATTGTTTGACATTTTTTGTCTTGTTTTTGCATTTAGAAGTTACTTATATTACACAAACAGTTGTTAACCTCAATCACATAATTAAGGAATGGTTTTGTTTAAGTTTTCGCAAAAGTGAAATAAATGACATAGATTGGTTGAAGAAATACAATGTTAATTTTGATGAACAATAAACATTAGTTGTACTC
The DNA here is from genome assembly GCA_918026665.1 of Diabrotica balteata. Taxonomy (NCBI): domain Eukaryota; kingdom Metazoa; phylum Arthropoda; class Insecta; order Coleoptera; family Chrysomelidae; genus Diabrotica; species Diabrotica balteata. Next base: position 4,530,178 of record OU898277.1, on the reverse strand, counting down.
GCTTCGGCGGTACATATACTAAAATTGGAACGATACAGAGAAGATTAGCATGGCCCCTGCGCAAGGATGACACGCAAAATGGTGAAGCGTTCCACATTTTTACAAAACTTCAAAAGAAACTATATAACCATTTAGAGAAAGAGATTTCTGACTTAGATAGTGACTCTTCTGTAGACAATTGTTCAGTATCATCTAACTCCGAATCTATTAACAACATTCAACTCGATACTTCAATGGAACATTGATGGATTTTTTTCATCGTCTCCCTATGCTACAGCTTCTTTTATCTAAATATTCTCCAGATATTATTATTTCTTATGAACATGGAAGAAGCGTCCAATTTTTATGGGTTCCCTCAAACGTCGGAATAACAAGAAATGAAGAAGCTGACAGGACTGCACGAGAGGCAGTTTTAAGTGATTTGTCAAAGCCGATAGACAAGTGTGTTTTTAGTGACTTAGAAGCTTATTTTAAAAATAAAGTGTGGTGTTTGTGGCAAAACTCCTACCTTTTCACAAAAAAAAATCCACCTATATGTGATCAGTGTAACGTCCGATTAACAGTCGAACATTTTTTAACAATTTGTAGTAAATATGACCAAGAAAGACAGCGCTACAAGATCCCAAACGCTCTACTACAGGCTCTAGGTCAAAACTGTTCCTGTAACAATATAGTGAATAATCTTAGATCCATAAACATTTTGTACAATCTGTAGGTGTTTAACTTTATTTTTTGTTCCGTCGCTAATAACCTTTTGGTGGATGCGATATCTTTTTCTAATAAAAAAAAAATAAACATTAGTTAAAACCAGAATGGTTACAATTGGCCACGATGGTAAATATATTGTACGTGAATTAATACGTGAACACGGACAAGAAGTGCTTAGATTGCCACCGTATCACCCAAATTTTAATGCTATAGAATTAGTATGGGCAGATTGCAAAACTCACTATAATACATATATTAGCAGAGATGGATATAGAGATAAACATGTTTTAAGTATGTGGAAGCAAACAATTCAAAGGTGTAACGATGTCCTCTGAGCAAAGTTTGTGGAACATACAAACAAATTAATTGAACGGTGCGGTGGTTTATTAGAGAAGAAACTATGTGTAATATTAATATCGAATAATGTTTCATCAGCACACTGTAAATATTATATATTTAATTATATTTTTTTATAAATTGTTTATTTATTTATCAATCACTCTAATCTATGTAATTAGCCTTCTTCAGTCCATCTTTGGACGTAGGCCTCTCCAATCCTTTTTCATTCTTCTCTGTCTTTCGTATGTACAGTCATCCACCTAGAGCCCACCTGCTTCTTAATATCATCTACCCATCTCATTTGGGGCCTTCCTCTGTTTCGTTTATAATCCCACGGTCTCCAACTTATAAGAATTTTGTTCCATCAGTCTTCTTTTTGTCTTATATTGTGTCTGGCAAATCTCCATTTCAATTTTGCAACTTCTTGTCTAACATCCTTTACTTTTGTTTTCTCTCTTATCCACTTATTTCTCATTTTATCCATTCGTCTTATGTGCAACATTTGTCTTTCCATTGCTCTTTGGGTTTTATGATTTTGTAGATGTTTGCTTTTGTAAATGTCCACGTTTGGGAACCATAAGTGAGGACAGGGAGTACGCATTGATTGTAACTTTGGTTTTAAGATGCTGTGGATTTCTTTTGTTTTTAAGAATGTAGCTTAGTTTGCCAAATGCCTCCCATGCCAGTCTAACTCGTCTTTTTATCTCTGCTGTTTGGTTTTCTGTGTTAAGTTTTATAGTTTGACCCAGATATATATGTATAATCCTGAACTTGTTCTATTTCATCTTGTCCTATCCTCGTTGGGATGTCTTCATCTGTATTTGTTATGATTTTTATCTTGCTGTAATTCATATTAAGGCCTATTTTTCCAGCTTCTACGTCCAGTTCTTTCATCATTTCAAACAATTCTTCTTTTTTATCGGTTATCAATACGATGTCATCAGCGTACCTTAGATGGTCCAAGCGTTGTCTACAAATTTTATATCTTTTTCTTCATATTCTAATCTTTTAAAAACATCTTCCAGAGCTTGATTGAAAAGTTTCGGTGATATTGTATCACCCTGTCTCACGCTTCTATTTATTTGTATTGATTTTGTTCCTTCATAGATTTTAATTGTTGTTTTGGCTTCCTTATATATATTGGCTATTAGTTCCGTATATCTGTGTCAATTCTGCTGTTAATCAAAGAACTTTTTACTGCCCAATGTTGGACAATGTCGAAAGCCTTTTCGAAATCTATGAACGCTATATATAGAGGAATATGGTATTCATTTGCTCGTTCTAGAAGTATTTTCATACTCAGTAAATGGTCACTTGTGCTGAATCCCTTAGTAGGGATTAAGGAAGTAAGGGAACGTAGAGTATTAATTATAACTTTTCCACCATATTTCAGCATATCTGCAGTTATTCCATCTTTTCCAGGCGATTTGTTGTTTTTCATTTCTTTCAATGCCTTCTTTATTTCTGATTTGCTTATTTCTGGCTGTAGCTCTGAGTTGACATTTTTTATTTTAGCCTTAAGTTGGTTTTTAATTTCTTCTGGTGGTTCCTTTTTTGTTTTATATAATTCTGAGTAGAAATGGTGGATTATATTTATGATGTCATCTTTAATGTTTGTTTCTACTCCGTTTACATCTTTTATTTTGTTTATTTCAACTTATCTAATTTCGGTCTTAAGCATTTCATAATTTTGTTGTTCTGTATTACTTCTTCTATTTTTATTTATTGTTCTTTTATCTTATTTTCTTTTATCATTCTGCTTATTGTTTTATTGATTTCTACATATTCTATAGATTTCATTTTGCCTTCTTCGTTCAGCTTCCTTCTTTTATCCATAAGCTTCTTTGTTTCTGTTGATATATAGTTGTCCTTTTTTAGATCCTTTTTTGCTATTTCTTTTTCTGATGTATTCATCGTTGCTGTAAGTATGTTGTCTATTTCGTCTATATATTTATCATCACTGTCTAATTTTTGGGTAAGTTGTTCTTTTTAGGTTTTGTATATCTCTTTATATTGCCCTAGTTTGTTTTTATCTACTAGATCCTTCTATCTACTAGATATTAGATTAATCACTAATGACATTAATAGAATTTATTAAACTATTTCGAATGTAACTGTAATCCTGCACCAAAATTTTAAAGCAAAACTAACATTTTACATTCTTGATCGGAGCAGTAGCCACATTATGTCACTTGTTGTTACGTGGAATAAGTTTCCGATTTATTTTGTATGTTTTAAATGATGACCCACAGGTAAAAAACCATGGATTCAACTATATTTTAAATGTTACCCTCTCTAATTTATTATTTTTAAACTTTTATTTAGTATTCTTCTTTGGCAATCTATCAGGTATTCCTTAAATTTGGGCAGCGTTTTTTTTATACCTATATTTTGATTTTCAGTGGTTTGGTTATGTTTTTGGGTTAATTTGGTGGGATCCTTGGGATTATGATTTTGACCTGTATTTAATAGCGGCAAATATTTAAATTGTAATTTGTTTTACCCGGTGTATAACTTCAATACGATATTTGTATTCTTTTAAAATCCCCTTCCGTATATTCAACTTCTTAAATAACTTCAGAAAATAAATAGTGTCGATGCTTTTGTTGGAATAATCTTCGAGTTGTGTATAATTCATTTGATTATTGTCGCTAAAGTGGAGTCCAAAGTCGAAGTCATGAATAAAGTGATATTTAAATTTCAAATTTAATTATGAAGAAAAATTGCTAATGAAAAAAGTTAGAGTTCCACTGTCAGAGTGTTAAGAATATGATAATTCACTTGTTTTCAATTTTTATCATGATTAGCGCGTTGTTAATTAATTAGTAAAGTATCACGGCCGGATTTGAACATATTTTTTACAGTTTTCCTAGTTTTTAGTATTATTTTACACTATGTTTGCTATTGAGAGCCATACAGACACGCACATAGAGAGAGAGAGAGAGAGAGAGAGAAAGAAAGAGAGAGAGAGAGAGAGAGAGAGAGAGAGAGAGAGAGAGAGAGAGAGAGAGAGAGGAAAATTTCTATAAACCGTTGGAATTTTAGCTAGGTATATTATTTTCTTAAAAATGACTCAAAAATATAAATTACTACAAAAATAAGGTTTTTTTGAAATTATTTTAGTCAACTGTCTATATATTTTGATTCAGAAACTTACAAATTCAAGAAGTTTTTAAAATGCAACGGCAACTTTTATTTAGACCATTATTCTCGAAAATGTATAAGAAACGTTTTACTGGCAAAAAATGATTTATTCCCTTTTTATGATTATATAAAAAAATACAAATCAAAATCAGCTGTACGTCTTCAAGAAATTGTCATTAGCTATCCTTCATATACCTTTCTTCTTCTTCTCCTTCATGTGCCATCTCGTCTAAGAAGGTTGGCAACCATCATGGCAATTCGCACTTTCGACGCCGCTGCTCTAAAGAGTTCAGCAGAAGTACAGTTAAACCAAGCTCTCAATTTTTTAACCAGGAGATGCGTATTCTTCCTTGCATTATTAATTGCAGCAAGTTAAAACGCTCGCCCCTCATGACATGTCCCAGATATTGCAGTTTTCTCACTTTAATTGCATTTAAAACCTCTTTATCTTTTCCCATTCTTCTCAACACCTCGACATTCGTGACTCTATCCACCCAATTTATTCTTAATATCCTTCTGTAGGCTCATAACTCGAAGGCTTCTAATCTGTCTGAAACATCTTTCTTTAATGTCCAAGCCTCCAACCCATAAAATAATACGGAAAACACGTAGCATCTCAGAAGTCTTAACTTTAAAGAAATTGAAATGTCCCTGCTGCAGAGTACTTTTTTCAGTTTGTTGAAAGAATTTCTTGCCTTTCTTATTTTTGCCTTATTCTCTTCCGTGTACTCATTATTTTCGTTAATTATTGTACCCAGATATTTATATTTTTCAACTTTTTTAATTTGTTCTCCGTGTATTGTTATGTTTTCTTAACTCTGTTGGGCTTTTGTTGTTGGCTAATTACCATAAATTGTGTCTTTTTTTGTGTTTAGGGACGTTTACTTCACTGACTTCTACCACTCTATCAGCCATTTGTTGTAAATTCTCAATACTTTTATTCCCATAGTTAATTCTTCTAGTGCTTCCTGGATTATTTCATCTGAATACAAATTGAACAAAGTAGGAGACAGAATACAGCACTGCCTGACGCCCCTCTCAATCTTATTTCATTTGAAAAGACGTTGTTCTCTTTTATCACAGCGATCTGATTATAATAGATAGCGCTAATGATCCTGATGTCTCTCATATCTGAGTTTTTCTTTTCAAGTAATTCGATAAGAGGGTTATATAAGACCTGTTAAGTTTGTTGACATCAACCAATCTCTGGGAATGATTCCTATACTGCATATTGTATTGAATAAACTAACCTTGAGCTTTAACCTTGTATAGGCTTACGCCTCTTCAAGGAACGGGGAACTCCTTTTTTTTTGACGGAGTTGTGGGGGTTACGAGAAAAAACGTCAACTGATCGAAACGCGGCCTAAGAAGCAGAGAACTGCTAAGGAAAGAAGGGGAAAAGAAGGTGGCTTATTTTGTGATCGATAAGAATCGTGAACGCACAAGAAGTGGGATTGCCTAGCATGCAGTGAGGTACTTAAGGGTTACCAGCCATACAGTAGGAACGGCTCTTTATCAGCGTTTTTGGTGCGCAGTTTATCTGCGATAGTAGATGGGGAAAGATTCTAAAATATCAAACTACTCCTCAGGAAGTTCAGGTCCAGCGTTATGTAGAAGTTTAGCTGGAGGGAATGGAACTTTTTTAGCGGAATGCCTGGTGAGTAATTGCCCTCTATGTGAACAAGGTGTCTTCAATGTTTGTTTTGCTCGGTTGTTCGAGCCAGCTATGGTTCTTAAGACATACTTCCTACTGAGGGTTAGGATTCTGTCCTTGATAGGAGTGATGTTAGCTATTGCATATATGTGGGCCGATGGGTACAGCCAGTCTTTTCTCATGCAGAAACGTAGTATTCTACGCTCTGTGGCGGTGATGGCATTGAGTTCGTGGTTCCTCAGGGAGAGGTAAACGCATGCCTTGTATTCGATAATCGGTCTGATGAAAGTCTTGTAGGTGTGCAACAATGTGTTAGTGGACGTTCCTCCTAGTTTACCGGCCAACACTTTCAGGAGGTTGAGCCTCTTTCTCATCCTGTCAAGGGAATCTTGGACGTCAGCCTTCCAATTGAGAGTTCTCGTGAAACGAACTCCCAAGTAGAGAACTGAGTTCCTGAGAATAAGGTCCTCTCCCAAAAGTGTCACCCGGCCCTGAAGGCCGCGTCCGTACGGGGGTCTGAATAGGATTGCTTGAATAAGGCTCTAAATAAGTCGACCAATATTCCAATTTGCTGTTCTTCTATTAACCGTATTATGTCTTTAAAAACCTGTATAGAATTTTTACATGAAATCGATGATTCTTTTCACATATAGACTGGGGTAATAATACAAATCATGTAATATGAATGAATATTCTAGCTGTAATAGCATGGGATTTACACCAACAAGTACCAGACCACCTGTAACAAATGGCGAAATAGCTGGCAGTCAACGTCCCAAATACTACAGCCTTATGATCGGACAAGCCTCCTAATAGTTCATTAAAGTTCAAGAATTTTCTGATAAAGAAACTTTTATTTTTCTCTAGCAAGGACACACTATACTGCACTATAATTTCATGAAATCGCAAAGTTATCAATCCCACATGCCGTGCGAAACAAAGTTCTGGAAAAACATAATAATATAACACGTGTAGTATAATTGAAATCATGAGACCTAATAAATTCGGAAAGAAACCAGTATGTAATGCAAATTCGTACAAACACACTTATATGATTTTTGGCCAGAGTTCATTGCAAGGTCACTCCCACACGTGTGGCACATTACGTAGATAAGGTAAATACTCGAGTAAACACGCGCGCCAATGACGAAAGGTCTACAAACTTGAGTAGGGGACGGATTAGGCGGCGGAGGGGGACGGCTAAGGGCTAACGACAACAGTAAATAAGGGAAGCCTTTATATTTATTTAGAGAGTGATGTAAACAAAAATATCTTGAGAGTTTTATGGATTTTTATTGTAAGTAAATAAATTTTTGATGGAGAAAAATTTCCTTTTACTTTCTTATTAAATAAATATACAGTAATATACACAATTGTACCATAATTGGTAGGGATTTAACTATACTACATTTCACTAATTTGCGACTGTTTTGGATAATCTTTTGTTAATAAATTATCTTAAATAAATAATTTAATATTGCTTAATTTTAAGTAAAAATAAGTTACTACATAAATGTTTACATTGATACATATGGAAATAAAAAGTGTATTTTAACTTTTCCTATATATAACAATGATACAGGGTTACGCAATTGAACTGTTACCTATTTAAACGACCATAATTTTTTTGTGTGAAATTATTTTTTATTGATTCCAGTGACAAAAATGTGTGAAAATAATCAAAATTTCAGAATCCACTCACTTTAGCTCGAAGTGGTCACCTTTTGCCTTAACTACGGCTTTCAAACGATCAAAAAACGAGTTGCATGCTGCACGAATATGATCTTCCGGTATTTTGGTCCTTCTTCTTCTTCTTTTTAGCCTTCTATCGTCCATGTTTGGACATAGGCCTCTCCCAATTCCTGCCATCGGTCTCTATCCTGAGCAACATATTTCCAATTTGTTCCGGATATTCTTTTAATGTCATCAACTTATCTGTGGTCTTACTCTTGGTCGTTTACTTTCGTAAGGTCTCCAATGTTGTATTGTAGTATTCCAACGTTGGTCTTTTTATCTAGCAGTATGGCCCGCGAAGCTCCATTTAAGTTTGGCAATTTTTGTTGTTATGTCCTCGACTTTTGTTTTTGATCTTACCCAGTCGTTCCTCTTTTTATCTGATAGTCGTATACCTAACATTGCTCTTTCCATTGTTCTTTCTGTTCTGGCTAGTTTATTCATGTTTGCCTTGCGAAAATATAATTGGTGATTATCAAAATGGATTCAGACCAAAAAAAGCCACTACATACAACATATTTATATTTAACAATACAAGAGAAAGCTTATAAATACGACATAACTATATAATATGTATAAAGACTTTAAACAAGCCTTTGATAGTGTGAAAGAGACAAAATGCTGAATGACCTGCGAAATCTAGGTATACCAAAAGAATATATCAGCCTCATAAAAATGACGTTGCAGTATTCAAAAGCCGCAGTTAGAGTAGATGGAGAACTGTCTCTCCTGTTTGACATCAACATGGGGGCGAGACAGGGAGACGCACTTTCAACCGTGCTGTTCAACCTAGTTCTTGAAGCAGTATTCAGAAAAACCAATGTAACCGGCCATATAAACACCAAAACAGTACAAATTACTGCATATGCAGACGATGTCGACATTATTAGTAGAAGCAAGACATAACTAATGGAAATGTTCAAGGAAATTCTCCTTGAAATGATCCTGAAGCACAAAAAAGGGGGCTTAAAATAAACGAAACAAAAAATAGTCGTTTCTCGGACTACTCGAATCTAATAATCGAAAAATATTACTGAGAATATATTATGTTCTTTTCTTACAACTAAATCTTTTATTTCAAAAGACTTTTTCTGTAAGTTGATTTTTTTTTGTTTCAGTTGTAATGCTCATGACGAAAGTTCCAGAATGAAAGAAGAAAGGGCAGTTTATACATGTTGTGATACGTAAGTACAAGGTTTTGTTAACTTTTAACGACAGTAAAACGTTTTTCTCGACTGCATTTCGCATTTGAAAGGCTCAAAAACGAGTATCACATTTGTTTTTCCTACAGACTTTGTGGAACGCCATCAGTAACAATTCTATATCAACATATAAGGAGCTAACCAAGGAAAATAACGCTAAGGATATAAAGAAGCCCGTTTCGTACTCCTAAAAGTAGTAATTGTGAATAATCCCCAAAATATTGATATTTGCAAAACTCTTACTGACATTACTTGACCAATAACTTGTCATATTACCCTCGTATACAAAAATACCTTTTTTTCTTTCAGAAATTTAAATTTTTCTACAGCTACATGTAGCGAAGACGATTGTGAGTATGGGCCCTATAAAAAGAATAAAGTAGCTAGGGTAAGTTTCTGGTTGTTTGATGTTTAATTTTTTGTGCAACGATACTAATATTAAAAAAATCCTAATTGCAAATGGACTATTATATCAATAATATACTATAGTTTATTTTTATGAACGAGAGAGTAATTAGCATAATTTTAACTGGTACCTTCGACCACTCCATGGGCGTGCTCAAGATTAATTGACAAATTACTTTGAATAATTGTAAAAAATAAATGAATTATTTCAGTGTTATAAAGTGTTATGTGTATGTAAACAAAAGTGACCTCTTTTATCACACACTATATTAGAACTGACTGGCCTACATTAAAAAGGGTTTTAAAAAATTCACATTTTTTTTAATTTTTAAAAATTACAAAAGAGAAAAAGAGTTTTTAAAACCGTCTAAGGTATGTTAAATAGATGAATAAAAATATTAATATAAAACTTACAGCTACTTGTTACAAATCCAAATCAGATTGAGAAGATAAACTTTCAGAACCAAGATTTATAATAACTGGCTCGATCATTTTATCAGTAATATTGTCCAGCTTCCACATTTTTTCCTCTTCTTTAATAGTGTGATTTACTGCCTTTTCCCAGTTGTCAGGTTTTACATTATTTACGGCCTCCAAAAACAACTGTTTGACATCATGAATTTTAAAAGTGGTATTTTTTCTTGAAACTTCACTCTTTATCTGTCCCCATACCAGTTCAATCGGGTTTAATTCACAATGATATGGTGGGGATCTAAGTACTGTCATTCCACGATTTTTGGCAATTTCATCAATTTCGTATTTTTTAAATTTTTCTTTATGAAGGGCACACAACGAATAAAGTTCCTTTCTTATAGATCCGGGATGGTACGTAATATTTTTTGAACTCAGCCAATTCCGCAAGTCTTTTTTTAACCACTTGGTTGTGGGCAGTCCTTCTATAAGTCTGGAGTGATAACTTACATTATCCATTACTAATACACAGTTCTTTGGAAGAAGATCTATCATTTGTTCGAACCATTCTTGAAAGACATCAGCATTCATGTCTTCATGGTAGTCACCGGTACGAGTTGATTCAAAAGTTAATAAACCATCTTCAACAAAACCGTCTGAACTGCCAATGTGTACTATTATCAGCCTGCGTCCCTTTCCTGATGGTGGGTTTAAACCAGTAGATAAGTTATTTACAAAAGCGTGCCTTTGACTTGTAACAGTTTCATTCTGCCAAAATTTATTTGGTGTATGACCCTCGTTGATCCATGTTTCATCAAGATAAAATATTTTTCTTTTTTGGTTTCTCATTTCCTTTATGGTTTTTAGAAAATATCTTCTCCATATGACAATATCGCTTCTTTCTAATAAAATAGACTTTCTGGGATTCTTTTTCCAGCGGAAGCCTATTTCTTTTAAAAGTTTCCATAACGTGCTTCGACTCATTTCTGGGTAATCCTTATCATCTCGAACTGAGACAAGAACTTTATCCAATGTTGGAAATTCTTGTCTAAAGAAGAATTCATGCACTTTCCGTCGAAGTCCTTCTTTAAAATGATATTCTATTTGAAATTTTGGTTTCCCTGGAGCATTACGTGGCATTTGAAAACTACCACATTTCTCTTCTTTAATAACTCTGTAAATCGTACATTTCCCAACACCAAGTGTACTGCTAACTAACTCAACGGTCTCATCAACACTTTTACATAAACGTTTGTCTGTAAATGATTTAAAACAATTAAATATTAATGTTTTTTCATTAACTGTTAAAGGACCAATTTTTCGGCGTTTACACGGCACTTCCAAATTTTCCATAACACTAGTTTACACAATAAACTGCACCTTGCAACTGAAGTACCTACTTTTAGTGAACTGTTAAGAATTTTGAATACGCCACTTAGACCTTCCTACAAAATGGAAAAACCCACTATCACATTTTCTGTGGAATAAGTTTAGAAGGTAATTATCTAGTCAATTACTGTCGTAGATTCCTGGAATTAAAGAATTAAATGTTTGATTGTTGAAACCCTTACTTCGTGGAATGCACTCATTTCAGATAAAATAAAACGTTTTATTTTATCTAAAGAATTAAACTTTATTTTGCAAATAGGTAGGTACTTATTAAACTTTTATTGGTTATATATAACCAATAAAATAAACATCTTACATTTCTTGCAAATTCATTAGTACCTGTTAACCTCCATCACTCCGACACTGGCAACCTTATTTAGGGATTAGTAACCCTCACAACTATTGTATTCTATTCTGCTCCAACCTTTATACCTGGTGGTCATACTCAATTTAAAATTGTTTTCCTATATACTTCTGTAAACTTGTTGACAAATCTCTGTTTTTCATTGAGTCACCCGTATCAACAGTTTAGGGATTTGCATACATAATTTATTGTTTTATTACTCTCTCATACATAAAAATACACTATAAAACGTGATCATGATGATACATATACAATAAGTCATAACACTGATATTATTTTGGATTCACAAGAATTTATAATTTATAATAACTTAACTTTGTGTAATAATATAACAAAGTTATTCTTATTTAATACTTAATAAAAACCACGAATCAATCCATAAAAATAAATTTAATAATTTGATATACGGTTGAATGCTCGAATAAATGAACTTTGATCAATTAAAAGGCAGATATCGAGAATAGTTTTATTAATTTAATCTTGCCCAAGTACTTGCGCTCCCTAGAGCATCTTCAGGGACATTTCATCAATTGTGGCCTATTCAACAAGAATAAAATGAAAATAAAATCCTTAATATTGCAGCCCAAATAGCATATTTTTTCCAACTGTGTATCGCCTATTGTAATTTGGGCGTTTATGTTCGTGTTCTTACTAGTGATCATTATTTTTGTCTTCTTGCAGTTTAGGTCGTATTTGTTACATGCTTCTACAACGTTATCAATCATCCTTTGGAGCCCCTGCGCACTAACTGCCAGCAACACTGTATCATCTTCATATCTAAGTTGATAATTAATTAATAATAAATGACAAAAAATTAAGTTAATCCTTTAAATGTTTTCAACTTTTTAAACTTGACTTACAAGCTCCATATTCTGCCTAGAAAAACTTTTTAATATGTTTAAAACGTGTGCTAATTTTTTTTAAGATCTGTCTGATAGGTTTTGCATAATAATTTTGCAATCCAACCTACTGAAAAAAAAAATCGCAAATTTTCAAATTTATAGTAGGCCCTCAGAGAGTTGCAATTTTTTTTACATATAAAGGAAGGCTCAAACTTCCAAACGCTTTTTGTAAAATTCAAATCGGTTCACTAGGGGAGCCTAGAAAATTTTTTAAGGTTTTAAACATTTTTTTAGGCTTATAAACAAATTGAATAACTTTACGAGCTTTAAACATATCATTTTCGAATCAAAATATATTCTCAAATCAAATAATGTCATTATTATGATAAAACTGCAGAAATTAATTATTGCAAGGCGAACGAATTTTTTTTTTGTAAAAATCAAACTTTTTAAAATAATTAATTTCTGCAGTTTTATCATAATAATGACATTATTTGATTTGAGAATATATTTTGATTCGAAAATGATATGTTTAGAGCTCGTAAAGTTATTCAATTTGTTTATAAGCATAAAAAATGTTTAAAACTTTAAAAAATTTTCTAGGCTCTGCTAGTGAACCGATTTGAATTTTACAAAAAGCGTTTGGAAGTTTGAGCCTTCCTTTATATGTAAAAAAAAATTGCAACTCTCTGAGGGCCTTATTTAGGGCCTACTATAAATTTGAAAATTTGCGATTTTTTTTCCAGTAGGCTGGATTGCAAAATTATTATGCAAAACCTATCCGACCGATCTTAAAAAAAATTAGCACACGTTTTAAACATATTAAAAAGTTTTTCCAGGCGGAATATGGAGCTTGTAAGTCAAGTTTAAAAAGTCGAAAACATTCAAAGGATTAACTTAATTTTTTTGTACTTTTTTTTCCAATTATTGCTATTTTTTCAACAATAAACATTAAATTTTCAATTTCTAGCTAACGACATATTGTGTAAAATTGAATAACGAAACTTTTAACTTCTTATAATTTTTTCTCTAGGATAAATATTTTCCGAATTATAAACGAAAATAGGAGCAAAAAGATGAGCAATTTTCAATTGTTTTCGGATTTTGTTAAATAAAAAATTTAGCACAGGGTTTGCGACTGGCGCATATCGTGATTATCGATATTGGGCACATCCTGAAGGGATTCCAGCAAAAAAATAGTTTCCTATGGGAAATGTCCATTATGGTCTGAATTTTTACAGATCCCGCCTAGTCTATAATGCCGGTGACAATATGCAACCCTGTCTAACTCCTTTTTCGACTGTGAAGATCTCGGACAGTTCATTTTTTAATCGTACTGTTGCTTTTTGTTGGAGATATAAGTTTGAGATTAGTCTTATATCCTTACCATCGAGTCATGATGTTTTTAGATTATCGATTAGTTTCCCATGTGGGAATTTATCAAATGCCTTCTCGAAATCAATGAAACATGCATACACATCACAGTTGATATCCCTGACTCTCTGTATTAGAACTTGCAAACTAAAAAGTGCTTCCCTCGTTCCGAGTCCTGCTCTGAATCTCTGAAGGTGTTCTTCTAATTTGATGTATATGCGCGAGTGAATGATAGTACGGGTACTTTAAGTACACTGCTCATCAAACTAATTAACCTATGTTCTTGACATTTTCTAGCGTTTGGTTTTTTGGTGTATATATCTGGATTTTCTGAATAATAATTTTGGGATTTTGGCAATAATGATATTTGGGCTCTGAAGTTTTGGCCACGGATCGTTTTGAGTGTATAACTCCTGCTCAGAGAGGGAGGCCTCTCATTGATGGGCTGGATATTCGACAGTTGTTGTATGAAGGCGAAGGGGTAGTCGTGCCGTTTGTAGTTTACGCAGGATTCCCCGTTCCAATTCCAGTAGTTGTTTTGTAAGGTGGTGATTGAACATGGAATAAAGATTTGCTCTATATTCAATCACCGGCCTAATAAATAATGTATTGTTTGTGTGTATGAGTGTACGTGAGTGTGTCCGTCCGAATTTACCACTGGTTGAAGCGGTTGTTTCGAAGTTGAGTTCTATTAACTATCTAATTAGAAATTTAAAATATGTTCTGACGGAAAATCAGCTAATTATGATTTATTATGCACTCGTAGAGTCCAGGCTAAGATACGGGATATGTTTTTGGGGTATGTCTGGTTATGCAAATGGTATTTTCGTCATACAAAAGAAAATATTGCGTTGTGTCGCTGGTGTCTCCCGACTAACTAGTTGTAGAGAATATTTTAAAAAATATAAAATTTTAACATTGTCGTGTCTATACATTTTTGAATTATGTGTTTTTATTTTTAATAACTTACATCAGTTTAAAACGAGTGATGATATGCATAATTTAAATACTAGATATTGTAATAAACTTTATATACCATTTTCAAAAGGTAACATTAAACTTAAATCGTCCAGGGTATACGGGCTGCAGGTGTTTAATCATTTGCCCACAGTTGTAAAGTCCACCAGTTCAATAAATGTATTTAAGAAGAATCTTATTGAAGAAGTGAAAAAGTGTTTTATACAACCGAAAAATTTTTTAGATCTTAGATATTAGCTGTATTTCGTTTAGCTTTTAAATTCATTTCATGTCTTGTTTAGTCTAGTTTAGTGTTTAGTTTGTAGCAATGTATATTTATGACTAATTCTATACAAACTATGTTTGTCAAGAAAAAAAAAAAAAAAAAGATCAGCCCTCCAGTTTAGTGTATCTGTAAACACCACACCGAGATACTCTATCTGGTTACGGAGCTGGAGGCGATTGTGTCAGAGTCTGAGGTCGATTCTTGCGGCTAAATTGTGTGTAGTGTATCCCCTGAGATTGGGTGTCTAAAGTAAATAATTTAAGTTTGATTAGGGTTAGGTATTATTCTCCATCTCCCGCACTACCTGTCGACCAGGTTAAGGTGATTTTGAGCAAAACTACATAGAGCATCTGCATCTCGAGATGTGAGGTGTAGTGAGGAGTAAAATGACGGTGCGAGTGTTTCGTGGGTTAGGGAAGTCGCTATTGTATATCGTGTAGAGTATAGGTTCTAACTCGAAACCTTGTGAAACTCCTAAAAGGGGCTGTGAATTGAAAATGTCCCATATTTATATGTTTCTATATGGCATTTTCAGATCAGTCGGTCAGTAGAAAAAATGAACGATGTTTTGAGTCGGGGCGATGCACATCGGGGTGCGTATTAGTCCACGATTAAGGCCCCTGGTGATAATAGGCAAAGGAGAACCAACCGTTTGGCCACCTCGATCACCGCAATTGACAAAAATTGATTTCTGTTAAACTTAATTTGAAAACTATAATATATTGTTTACCTTATTAAGTAAAACGAATAATTATTTATGTATTCTTTCTTTATATACAGTTGGCAGCATCGCTCTTTAATTTTTTTAGATTAATTTAACCAAAAAAATAATCTCAAAATCGTGAATTTGTAATTTTTGCGTATTGTATATGTATCAGACTCGTGTATGTTTTTTTTTCTATTAAAATCAGTGATAATGGTTGCATGACGTGCAAAATTTGGAAACTTATTAGGAAATTTTGTTATGACTTTATTGTAGTAAAGTACGCGGAAAAATATATTCAAAAAACAATCTTATCGTTATTTGTAATTAAATATTTCGTTAAATAGAATTATATATTGTTATAAACTAGCACTATAAAAAAACAACACAGACCGACAAGAAATTATGCGAAAAAACTTTTTGAACAAGTACGTCTAAATTGTATATCTTTTTGGGTATAATACTGACAACTTAGTGACTGTTTGTATGTATCATCAACGTTTCATTATTTTTCAACACAAATTTGATTTGGCTAATATTGTGACAAATAGAATCTTTTAAATAAGTACGACACACATAAGAGCCTTTACAAGCACTATAAACAAAACAAGTGAACATAAAATACAGAGCATGGTGTATATTCGCTGCATAAAAAAACTCTCAAATCAACTTAATTTCTCGGAAACTTCGCGCAGCCATAATTTTCAAACTAAGTGTCAACGAGCATCCTCGCGTCGACCTGAGGTCATTCGATGCTTATAGTCCGGGAGAGAGCAAGGGGAACAATAGTCCAGGCGCTTAGTTAACAAAATATTAAAATTATAAATTTACGCTGATCTAATACAATGCGCTGATGTAATCTGACTAATCGAATTTTAAAGTCCGTTCGATTTGCTTTACGTATCCATTGAGTAATCTATGAACGTAGTTAGTGCGTTTTGTTACAGTACAAATATTATGTGAATGGTAAGGTTGAATACTGTATAAAAGGTGCAGTGAATTTACATGTAAACGAAGCGTAAGACTCAGCAACCAAACATACGAAGATCAGTTAGCAAATCACCAAAACAGTTTAAAGAGTTAGAACACACACGCGCATGGTTGCGTGAGAGCTCAGAAAAAGTTTAAATAACAGATATTCGAGATGATTCTTGTTATATACAGTATAGAAACCACTTATGGAATAAAATTGTTTGTGTCCTTATTATAGAAAATAATAAAAAAATCTGGACACGTTAACTTTTAAATTTAAATGTGCACTTTTTGAACATAAATTTAAATGTACAGGGTGATCCACGCAAGTCTGGCATAGTCCATAATCCTTATTTTTAATGAATCACCCTGGCATTCTCTTGGCACAATTTTTTTATGATGAATCAACACTTACATTGAACGGAGAGGTAAACCGACAAAACTGTAGATATTAGTCAGCGGAGAATCCTCGTTGGATGCGTGAGACACACACTCAGTATCCTCAAAAATTGAATGTTTGGGCAGGTATTATAGGAAATCATGTTATTAGTTATTAGTTATTAGACGACTAGACGACTTAACGCCTTTGAGATGTGGACCTATAGAAGAATTATGAGGGTTTCCTGGGTAGATAGAGTTACAAACAATGAAATACTGAGAAGAATAGGCAAAGAGAAGGAAATTGAACTTACAATTAAAGAAAGAAAGCTACAGTATCTCGGACATGTGATACGGGGCGATAAGTATGGCATCCTGCGACTCATAATGCAAGGAAAAATAGATGGCAGAAGAAGACGAATTTCATGGCTGAAGAACCTGAGAGAATGGTTTGGATGCAGCTCAAAACAACTATTTAGAGCTACTGCCTCAAAAATTAAGATAGCTATGATGATTGCCAACCTCCGTAGCGGAGATGGCACCTGAAGAAGAAGATGTTATTAGTCCTAGATTTGTAGATGGTAATTTGACAGCGGAAAAATATTTAAGCTTGCTAAGAGACGATGTCCTTCCTTAGTTGGCTAACTTATATCCCAATCCGGGGTATAATGGGGTCTGTCTGGTTTCAGCAGGACGGTGCAACACCACATTATGCTTTAATGGTGAGAAATTACTTGAATGAAATCTTCTTCAGTAAATGGATTGGACGAAGGGGTACTATTGAGGGGCCAGCTAGGTTGCCAGACCTTACGCCTTTGGATTTTTTTCTGTGGGGTTATCTCAAGAACAAAGTATATGCAACACAACCAACTAGCATTGAAGACGTCAAAGAAAGGATAACTACAGAAATACGGAATATTTCACCTCAAACTTTATATCCAAAAAATATACAAATTAGTTAAATAATTAAGACATTTTTCACTGTTGGTCTATGTAACATACTCGATAGAAGTGCAAAGATTTGTAATTTTTTTATTTTCAAAGAGATAGTATTGTTAAAATATAAAACAACTTATAAACAAGATAATGTGTAGTTAGGGATTATCAACTGTACTGTCAATTATTTTCAAACTGAGTATAATAAAACATTCTTATACACTGCGTGTCACAAAAAAGAGGCAACCTAGAATTTTTGCCATTTTTTAATTTTTACGAATCACACCACAAAGTGATTGTCATTAGATGTTTGTGTAATGTTTAAGAATATGTTCTAAAGCAGTATGCAATCATTTTTTAAATAACAAATGTCAAAAAATAACTTCTTCCAAAATAATGATTTTACTGAAAAATAAAAAAAATTAACATTGTACATTTTTTGTGTTTTCTTTAAAAATTACAAGTAAGTCGTAATTATTAATACTGTGTATTACTACCTCTATTGTGAATTACACTCCTCATTCGATTTTGCATTGAATTGATCAAATTCGGATGTAGTTTTGAGGAAAAGCTTCCCATTCTTCCATGAGCTCCAACCGAAGCTGCCCACAATTTATTGGAGCAGGCATTCTGTTTCTTACCCTTCGTTTTGAGTTAGTCCCAAACATGTTCAATTGGGTTCAAATCTGGACTCTGAGCTGGCCAGTTCATTTTTGGCACACCGACTGTTTCTCGATATTCCGTTACCATCCTGGCTCCGTGTGGCCACCTGTTGTCTTGCATAAAAATAAAGTTTTCACCGACAAACCCAGCAAAAGGCATTACATGCTCGTCTAGAACTTCGATAATGTATCGGTGTGCATTCCACGCTCCTCTATCAATAAATACGAGATCAGTACGGCCTTCGAATGAAATTCCTGCCCAAAACATTACCGAACCTCCTTCAAAAGCAACACGTACTCGTCGAACACAAGCAGCATATCGTTCACCACGTCTTCTGTATGTTTTGATGCGACCATCTGAGCCATAAAGAACCATTCCGGACTCATCACCAAACAAATAAATTTTTTTGAACCATACAACGACTGACTCCAAGCTGTCTGGCCACTTCTCTTTGACTCATTCCATTACCAATCAAAGTAACAATTTGAACAGATCTAGTAAATTTCTCAGCCATAGTTTTTAATTTAAAAATTGCACAAGTTTACTCTTCGAACAACTGTAGACTAGGGAAAGGTTTTTGAAAACCACGTGCATTATCCGAAATCGTAAAACTGATATCAATTCTGTAAACTTATTACCCTTAATTGACTTGTCGGTGCCTAAAAGACGCTAAAAGTGTTTCTGCATTGTGGGAATTTAGATACAATAGAATAAATTGTATAAACTTTAAGTTATTGAAACATTCTTACAAAATTCTAGGTGGCCTCTTTTTCGTGACACTCAGTGTATTTTTAAATGGGGATGATTTGAATTTTTGCACCATTTCCATATGTATTCTTAATTGAAATAACTAACTGTTGGTCATTCTCGTTGCCAAAAGTGGAAAATAAATGTATCTATGATCATGCTGACTGAAAAAATCCAAAGTTATCTCGTTAATCATTTAAGTAGTACAATATCTTTAACGAGATTGATAACTAAATGCTTACCCAAATTTTACGTACTCAAAATAGTAACATTGACGTCAAAAGTAATGATGACATACCACAAGATAACTTGCATAATATTTGTATTATATGTAGATTATATTAAATAACATCACAATTATTTACACTTCAATGATTGCATAGTAGATTTTTTTGTCTTCTTTTTATGGAGCTTTCCGTTTTATGAAGGAGATCGATTTTGCCTATCATTTTAAGTAAATCGATATTTAACTTTGTCATTAAAACCTAACCTAACTTAACCTAATTTTCGTATAATTGGTTTTCAACTGACAATACTTCCAAGATAATCCACGATCATAGAGTTTCTTTAAAATGTTTTTACGCACTTTTAAGTTGAAAAGTTTCCAATAATTTATTACATATACATATATTTATTTAGTTATATACTGAATTCTGTGAAGACAATGAGATGATCATTACGAACACATGGTATAAACTATCCAAATAATGCCTATACACTTTGAAAGTCCATTGTCCATTTGATGTTATTAGTATAATATTTCTGAATCTTCAGGATCAAATAGATTATTTACATACGTTTCAGCAATGCTGTTAGAAGAGTAAACACCATTCCAGTAGATTATATCGGAAGAGATAGCAGACAGAATATTAAATGTAGTTAGTCTAATAGGCCAGAATTGCAGAAGAATGATCAAGTACTTACTAATTACGGAATTAAGGATATAGGTATTATCGCCAATCTGTATTGGAACCAGAAAACAACAGTACGTCTTCAAAATTTCAACGAAACAGAAGATTTCTCCATTAAAAAAGGAGTAAGGCAAGGTTGTATACTGTCTCCAATGCTGTTTAATTTATACGTAGAAAAAGTCTTCGCAGAAGCAGTGGCCGACTCTAATAAGGGTATTAAAGTTAACGGCATATTTATTAATAACATCAGGTTATGCCGATGATACAGCTATAGTGGCAGATAACATCTAAGATCTTCAGTGCCTTTTAAATTATCTAACTTTTGCAAGTGAAGCTCAGGGTTTGAAAATAAATATCAAGAAGACAAAAACAATGCTTGTAGGTAGAAATCATTACCCCAACGCAAAGATATATGTCTCTGGAGAAGAAATCGAACAGGTCAGGCAATTTAAATACTTGGGTTGGGACCCCGAGAATGAAATAAAGAGCAGAGTTGAACAAGCCAGAAAGGCTTTTTTGAGGCTTTGTAAGTTTCTGACTGATCGCAAATTGGACTTCCACTCCGATACAAGATGCTTAAGTGTTACGTGTGGCCTGTTTCTTTGTACGGAATGGAAGCATGGACGTTAAAGGCCAGTTCCATTAACAAACTTGAAGTCTTTGAAATGTGGTGCCTGCGTCGAATGCTTAAATATCATGGACGGACAGGGTCAGAAATGAGCAAGTACTCAGAAGAGCGGGCTTACAGGATAGGAAAATTTTTAGTTACGTAAAAAGTAAGAAGACTGCATACTTGGGGCACATATTACGAGGAGAAAGATACACTTTTCAGCAACTGATACTCGAAGGGAAGATAGAGGGTACGAGGGGTCTGGGACATAAAAAAATGTCATGGCTGCTCAATATTCGACAATGGACAGGAATCCACAGCTATGAAATGCCTCGCAATGCTGCTAAAAACAGAATTATTTAATCCTTACTATTTAACATCTCACCTGACAAGACGATGTACGGTGGACGCCTACGCAGAAATGCACGGCACCTTAAGAAGAAGTTGTATTGAATGGAATCATGGATGCTAAAAACACCAACGATGAACCGAATTAAACCATTAGAACATACATAGGAACGAATATATTGTTGAGAAAGGTCAATAATTGAGAACTGTTGAGCATATATTAAGAGGAGAGATATGAATTAGCGAATGAAGCTGATTTTCACGGGAAAAATACAAATTCAAAGAAGTGCGTTAGAAAGCAGAAGCAAAGACAGAAGCTTCTTGGCTGAGAAACATTCCAGATTTTAAAAAAATGTGATCCCAGAGGTTTCCAGTTTCTCTTGATACTTTCTTGATTGCCTTTAATGTTTTATTTTACAGTATACCCTTATAAATAGTTAATTTAGATGCAAGTAAATACTACTACTACTAAGGATTTCCACAGTTTTCACTGTCTTCCTTCACTCAACGGTTTTTTCCAATTTTCCCTGTCATTCCAGTCTCCATCTCGCAGGGTTCTTTTCTCCATAGCCTCGTCAATTTCGTCTCTGAATGACCTTCGGGGTCGTCCTCTCTTTCTTCTTCCGATCGAGCTCCATTCTGTGATTTTGTTTATCCAGCGTCCTCTGTCCGCTCTTCTGACGTGGCCGTACCAGGATAGTCTCTTCTCATCTATATAGTCGATTATGTCTGATTGCACTCCCATTCTCCGCTTAATCTCTGCGTTTTCAATTCTGTCTCTTTTTGTAAGTCTACAGCTTCTCCTCAGGAACTCCATTTCTACTGCTCTTATTCTACCTCTATTTCTCTTGTTTATTGTCCAGTTTTCGGACCCATATGTCAGGATACTTCTTGTCAGGGTATTATATATTCTCTTTTTTGTCTTTATCGTAATGTTCTTATCCCACAGCACTGAATTTAGTTGTCTTATACAGTTTCTTGTTTGTCTTAGTCTGTTGTTTATATCTTCTTCTGTTGTTCCCTGGTTCGATATTATGGTTCCTAAATACTTGAATTTATCTGTTCCATTTACTTGTCTTCCCTCGTCTATCTCTAGGTTTCTCATATCCTTGTTTTCTGTTGTTAGGTTTTCGGTTTTCTCTAAGTTTATTTCCATTCCGTTGTTTTTATATTCTATTTCTAGTTTTCTGAGCATAAAGATGAGATCTTCTTCATCTTGTGCGATGACTACTTGATCGTCGGCAAAACTTAAGGTGTATAGGTATTCGTCTCTTACTGGTATGCCCATTCCTTCGCACTTTCTCCTCCATGGTTTGAGTGTCTTTTTCAAGAATATTTTAAACAGAGTAGGGGACGTAGCACAGCCTTGTAGAAGTCCTTTTGTCGTCTTAAATGGATTGTAGGCTTTATTTCCACATTTAATAGCTACTTTGTTTTCTTTTCTGTACAGTGCTTTAACTGCTTTTATTAGTGTTTGTCAAATTCCGAGATCATTCATTGCTTCCCATAATTTGACTCTAGGTATTGAGTCGTATGCTTTCTTTAGATCAACAAACGCCAGATGGACCGGTCTACCTTTCGCCATTTTCTTCTCTATCAGTTGTTCTAATGTGTACGTATGATCTAGGTATGATTTTCCTACTGTGAACCCTGCTTGATCTTCTCCAATTTTTCCTATTATTTCGTTTCTAGTTTTTCCTTGATAATTTTCCCGTAATGTCTACCTACCGACGATATTATACTAATTCCTCTGTAGTTTTCACATTTTTTCCTGTTTCTTTTCTTATGTATGGATGTGATGTATGCTTGTGTCCATTCCGCAGGTATTTCCTCTCCATTTAGTCCTCTTTCGAACATTCTGTGTAGCATGCGGAATAACTTTTCCGTTTCGTTTTTAATTAGTTCGTTTGATATCCCTCCGGGTCCTTTGGCTTTTTTGTTCTTCAATGTCTTGATTGCTCTCTTGACTTCTGTCAGACTTATTTCTATCTGGTCGTATGTCCCATTTCCTGCATGTTCTGTATTCTCTTCCTGAAATTGGGGACGGTTTTCTGTAAGTAGTTCTACGTAGTATTCTTGCCACTCGTTTTCACTAATTTTGCCGATCTGGGTTTTCTCTGTCTTATTTCGTTGGAGTGCTTTTAATATTCGCCATGATTCTGAATTTCTCGTTCCTCCGATATGTCGTTCTATCTCTGTGCATGCTTGTTGCCATCGTTCGTTCTTTTCATTTGTTACTCTTTTCTTTACCTCTCTGTTTTTCGCTCTATATAGGTCTAAGTCTTCCTGTTTTTTGGTGTTTAGGTATTTTATGTGTAGTTTTTTCTTTTCTTTTATTTTAAGTAAATAATATTATAACATAAAGCAAACATGTTGGAATATTCTAGAAAATATAAGAATATTCCAAGAAAAAAGTTTTTGTTGTTTTGTATTTTTGACCAAATTATCAGTTTGAAAATAAAAAAAAATCTTAGGAAACATTATTATAAATTATTTTTTATTACTAACTTTTGTTCTTGCTTCTGTGCTGTGCCGTCTGTGTGCCTTAATAATTGTTGTACTAGCTGTACTAGCATCACAGTCAGCATTATTTAGTAGCCAATGATTTTAGCTTAACAATTTGTGGTGGCCAATTAAAATAAAAAAGACTTTGAAGGTATAATTTTTTTACTAGCAAGATCCAATGTCCCATCGAATAATAGAGAAAAGGAGAAGGGATAGAATGAACAATTGTCTCGCCGATTTGTCACGATTAATACCCACAGAATATTTGAAAAAAGGTCGAGGGAGGATCGAGAAGACGGAAATCATCGAAATGGCTATAAAACATATGAAATATTTGCAACAGGACCAAGGGAATCCAACTGAGCACTATCGGTAAATACAGTAAGATTTTTTTAGTTTATATTAGTTCATTATCATTCATTCATTTCATCTTAGCTATTTATATTGTTACAACTTTTACAAGTCCTGTCCTTAACTTCCAAATAGGCGAGAATTTGAGTGACAGGCATGATACTATAACAAACAAGATATGCTCACTTGTTCTAATTTTAATCGACTTTGCGCATGACATCATAGGGGACTTGTGTGTATCATATTTTAACGATGCATCATATAGCAACGTTGTTCCATGACTGTAATGAGCAACTTCAAAATTTAAACTGTTAACTGTAAGTATACCTCGATGCCAAGGGACACAAAATAGAAAAAAGAATGGAATAACCACCTAAGCAAATCGGAGGAGACCGTGTGGTCAAAATAGCAAGAGATGTCACCAATCGGCAGAAGAAAAAGAAATGATGGAGTGACAACTTTTCATAGAGGTATTAATCCGCCAATGAACAAGTATAATTCCTTATAAAGAAGAAGAAGAGACAAATTGTGTACTTTTATATATGTATGGTTTTAATACGTATCCAAGAAAACGCATTCAACATAGGGTCGTTTTCGCCACCGAAAGAAGATGCCAGGTATTTCTGATCGAGACGGTCAGACCTAAGAAGGAAGCCATGTTATAAGTTTTACAAATCCTGACTTGAACTTTCAAATAAGTTGGAGACAACTTATTAACAAAACAATAAGGCACCTGGACCAGATGAAATCCAGTCAGAAATACTAAAATTACTAGATGAAAGGGGAATTTCAGCACTCCACAAAACATTTAATTTAATTTATGAAACTGGCTGCTATCCTCAACAGTGGTTACGCTCTACCTTTATTCCTCTGTCCAAGAAAGTCAATGCAAAAAGATGTGAGAATCACAGACTCATTAGTCTGATGAGTCACACTTTAAAGATATTCTTAAAATACTACATCAAAGATTATACAAAAAATGTGAATGGGACATCAGTGATTCCCAGTTCGGGTTTAGGCAAGGTTTAGGAACACGAGAAGCAATAGTAGCAAACACAGGTGCTGGTCCAAAATTGTTACGATCAGAGGAAGGATGTGTTCCTATGCGTTTTAGATTACCAAAAAGCGTTTGATCGTGTCCAACACCACAAGTTAATGCAGATTCTCAAGAAAGTTGATATAGACCAAAAAGACATAAGATGCATTGAAAACTTGTACTGGCATCAAACGGCACAGTTAAAAATAGACTATTCTATATCCAAACCCATACATATAAGAAGAGGCGTTCGTACAGGGATGTGTGCTTTCCCCTCTTTTATTTAACATTTATTCGGAAGCCATATTTGAAGAGTCTTTGGGGATACAGAGATGGGAATCAAGGTGAATGGAGTATTGATCAACAACATACGATATTCTGATGATGGTGTCTTAATTTGTGACAACATAGTCGATCTTCAACAACTTGTCACTATAATCGGAGAATACAGTAAACGAATGGGATTAGAGATTAATACCAAAAGACCAAATTTATGATCATCTCCAGAAACTTAGATGCACTTGAAAACTTCACCATAACACTGATACTAAGTCCATTGAAAGAGTGAGTAAATTTAAATACCTGGGATCGTGGCTTTTTGAAGACTGGGCATCGGACAGGGAAGTAAAATGTCGCATTGAGCAAGCTTTCGTAAAATTCAAGAAGGTACTGACTTGTTCAGAGTTCGATCTTCAACTGAGACTAAGGTTTCCTAAGTGCTACGTATGGTCAGTGCTGCTATATGGCGTAGAGGGCTGGACACTCAAAACGAGGGATATAAACAGATTAGAAGCTTTCGAAATGTGGCTATCGCCGTATCCTAAAAATACCATGGACAGCGAAAATCACAAATATAGATGTCCTTAAAAGAATAAACTAAGAACGCCAACTTTTCGAAACCATCAAGAAAAGGAAAACGGCGTATCTAGGTCACATCATGCGAAATGAAAAATACCAGTTCCTCCAACTTATAATCGAGGGTAAAATTGAAGGCAAGAGAGGAATGGGACGCAAGAAAATGTCCTGGCTTCGAAACGTAAAGCAATGGACAGGGATTTAACGACATACAATATCTGATACATATTGCAAGAAATAGAGAATTAATGGAAAATCTGATCGCTAACATCCATTAGTGGATTTGCATCTGAAGAAGAAGAAGAAGGAGAGTTCTCGAAATTTAAAGAAGTGCATAGAAATCACCAGAATAGCTCGAAGAATATGTAATCCGATATTCTCGAATTCTTTAGTTAATTTTATATTAGTGTTAATTTTTTTATATATTTTTGACTCACATTAGTAACTATTTCATCCTTAGTATCATATTAGGTGTTAGTAGGGTATTATTAGAATATTTTTCTATATTGTCGCACGAATAACCACCATCGACTTTTTTGAAACAATAATCATAATATTATTTACTGTTTTAGGCTAGGATATCAAGAATGTATGTCGGAAGCGATGCGATTCATGGTAGAAGTAGAAGGGCATTTTCCACGTGAAGCCATTTGCGTCAGACTTTTGAATCATTTACAAAAGCACGGCGATTCAATTTCCCGTGCTGCATCGTTCAACGGGAACCACCATTCTTCATTGTTGACAGAACACATTGTGCCAGTACCGAACATACCAGAACCAAGTAAGTCATGCATGTATACAAACCCCTTTCCATATCAGTTGACCCAACGTTAGATTGATAAGAAAATTTAATTTTAGAGGACAAAAATAAAAGCGCAGCGTAAATTTTAGAAGTTTTAATGCATCGAACAATATTTTTGAATTTCCTATTTATAGAAAATATTTTATAACGTAATGAAAACTATTGATTAAACAGAATAATAATAAATTTTAAAAAACGCATAGAATATGTAATATTAACAATAAAAAAATGTTAAAGTTTACTACTGAGTTACATCCCCTTTATTTTTAATGACATCCACAATTCTTCGAGGCATAGTTTTTACCAAGTTCTGACAAAATTCTAATGTAAACAAATCCTACATTTCTTGCAATTTTTCCTTCAATTCGTTGACGGACCTGGCAGGATGTTTTCTCAAAGCTTTTTTCATTTTGCGCCAAAAAGTCTCTATCGGGAACAAGTCAGGTTTGTCAGAAACTCATTCCAAAAGTGGTATACCATGGTCTTCCATCCATTTTAAACTCTTTTTTGAGGTATGACAACCTGCGCCATCCTGTTGGAAGACAAAATCTTTCGCTGATGTTAAACGGTGTTCCATAATCGGTAAGAGAGATAGATTCTTCTAAAATATTCAAATATTTGTTCTTGTTTAGAATCCCATCGATAAAATGTTATTTTCCCACGTCTTTTGACGTAAATTTGACTTTTCTCTTCAGCTTCATTTTTCCTGCGAATGATGCGACTTCTACTGTCCCCAACACACACTTCAAATCTGGACTCATCACTCCATTTGTAACGAATATATTTTGCCTACCATAGAGTAAGATTATGGGGGTTGAAAATTGGGGATAGAAATTATAGGGGTGGAGATAGGGCAAGCAAAATAATCGATACTTATGCGGACGGCACTCAGGGGTTAATTGGAGAGCTGGGAACAAGGGGTCCGATTGATACAACTACCAAAAGATGAAACAAAGGGATACTTACATAAATCTCTTGGACAACTGGGCAAATAGAGACAACAAGAAAAAGACTTCTAGCTATTTGAAAGGAGGACGCCGTTTCGAAAAATCCTAAACTTGCTGGATTTAGGAAAAATATCCCTAAAATAAAAAACACACCAAAGGGTTAGGAGATTATTCTAAAATAAAGCAAACAAAATAGTTCAGAGAAGTGAAATAAACATTTATTTTTGTCTCAAACAAACAGTTACATATACAGATAAACAGAAGTAATTATGATATTTATAATTACATGGGTTTATAACAAAATAAACAAACGTCATAGAAAATTTAAGGCTAGATGTCATATGTCAACATTTATACTGACGCCAAAGAACAAATAGATCGACAGCATAACCACACAAAGTATAATACATATTACATTATTTAAATTATCATGAAAGCAATTATTGAAATCGTAAGCTTCCACGGCCAGAGTCAGAATTATAATTTATTCGTCTTCCGGGTTTGGACCGTGTCATTTGTAAGTGACCCAAAAGTGGGTTCATCTCGACGTTTCGCTACAATTGTATGTAGCTTCTCCAGGAGAACAACGAAAAAGAAATCAAAGACAGAAAGATGGGTAGTTAGCAACGGTAACTCAGTTACTCAACGCAACCAGAGGCGAATACTAACTACCAAGATGGGCATATGGTCACAGTAACTAATCGGTCCCTTCCCTTTCTCGATGTGTTAGTCACCTCCAAGCCTAATGGCCGATTGGGTCACTCTGTTTATAGAAAAAAGACTCACACAAATCGTTACCTACATGCTTCATCACACCACCATCCTGCCCAAAAGAATTCTGTGATCAACTCTCTCATCCATCGGGCCATTTCGATTTCTGAACCTGACAACCTTAGAGAAGAACTTGGCCATCTGCAAAAAACCCTTGTCGCCAACGGTTACTCCAAGTCCAAAATTCAAAATATTACACACCGACATCTACATTCCCCTTCACACCCTAGGACGACAAATTCAGAATCTTCGGGTAATACTCCTGTGGCTTTTCTTCCGTATATTCGAAGTGTCACTGATAGGATTGGCAAAATTCTTCGCAAAGAAGGTATCAGGACTACTTTTCGACCACCCAAGAAAATCTCACAATATCTACCCTCTCCTAGGGACCCATTACCGCCCCTATCTTCCTGTGGTGTCTATTCTATTCCTTGTTCATGTGGACATGTGTATATTGGCGAAACTGGTCGTTCCGTCAAAAATCGGATTCAAGAGCATCAAAGATGCATTCGATCAGGTCTTTTCTCCCATTCTGCAGTTGCAGAACACTGCCAAGAAACCGGTCATTCCATATTGTTCGAAAAAACCCATATTATTTCTAAGAGCCCCTTCTTTTATTCCAGGAAAATCCGCGAATCTCTAGAGATCCGAAAAAATCCACATAATATCAATCGAGAGGAAGGATCTACTTGTCTCCCATCTGGAATCTCAGTCTAGAGCCGCCGTCCGGCCCCGCTACCACGATACAGCCACATGATTGGCCAGCGCGCGCTTCTTGACGTTCGCGCCACGGAGTGTGCCGATACGTCCCGACACGACAGGTCACTGCGACTATAAATAGAGCGGTAGCGGAGTAATCGTCGGATTCACTCCCCGCCTCTCGACGCGTTAGTGTTCTGAGCTGTTGGACGTGAATCCCTGTCCTGGCATTTGGTTTTCACCTCTGGCTGCGTTAAGTAGTTGAGTTACTGTGACCATATGCCCATCTTGGTAGTTAGTATTCGCCTCTGGTTGCGTTGAGTAACTGAGTTACCGTTGCTAACTACCCATCTTCCTGTTCTTTGATTTCTTTTTCTTTGTTCTCCTGAAGAAGCTACATACAATTGTAGCGAAACGTCGAGATGAACCCACTTTTGGGTCACTCACAAATGACACGGTCCAAACCGGGAAGACGAATAAACTATAAAGCAATTATTGTTATTTAAAAAAATGTCTACTTTACTTTGAAAATTAAACACAAAATGTTACCTGAGTTTCAGTGTATAATTTTAAATAACTGGAGCGAAAAACTACATCTCCAAACTGTAAAAAACATATCCCAAGATGGCTGCTCGGGACATTGAGGTTTGAGGTTAAAAACTGACACATTGGACACACCCTGTAAACGCTTCTCAAAAACTAGACAATGGAAATGTTGATGTCTTTCCAAATTGTTGTAATCGCCGTGTTACAAATATCTCATAATGAGGGACGGCATACAACGAAAGCTAGTGATTACTTATATTTAAATAGACACATTACTTGAGTAAAATATCACTTCTCTAACATAATTGTCGGTTTTTCTTGACCGACCACTAAAACGTCTCCATTCTTCAGTTGCCTCTTTCAACCTGAAGTTCGACCTTCTATCCAACTCTCACGAACCGGATTTATTATCAATTTATTAAATAACTGTACAACTATTTATGATGTTCGAACATTTTAAACCACGTCCGCGAGTTTCTTTTCTTTACTAACTGCTCAATGAAAATCTTCCGTTATTTATATGAAACCAGCTGGTAAATATAATGCTGTCGAAAATACGATGCCGTCCTCGACGTAGACAGAGCGGCAATGATCTAAAAACTGGTATCGGTGCGGTTCCAGAAAGCTCTTATTTGTTGTTTTTATAGCGAAGGGGAACCCATCGTGTGTCAGGTAGATTTTGACCTAGAAATTACGAGAATCAATAAAAACAGAATTAGTCATAAAATATTTACAGTTTTATACGCCATAACATTTATTATCGTAACAGTATTTTTATTTTCAGTTTCAAATGACGTAAATCCCAAGACAGTAGGCTACTCCATGCCCAAAATGGAACCCGAACCCAACAACAACAACGGCTCCTACATAGTAAACCCCAATAGTCAAATGGTGACAGAAGCCGAGTACGAGAAACACGCAGACCATCCAGAAACCCATGCAATGTCCTACAAATATAAGACCAATATCAAACTGAGGTTTAACCAAGACAGTAACGGGGGCACTCAAGAGCCCTCCAAAATTCAGAAACTAGAAAATGGAAGAAGAAACTCGTTGACGAGTATAGAAAATCAAAGGTGAGTGTTTCAATATTTTTTCTCACTTCAAAATAGATGTTTCCCCTTTTTTTATTATAAAATTTCTTAAGAGCAATCGCATGATTTCCGCGGAAATGTTTTGGGGCAATAAAACACTATATAAAACATAACTAACACAGTATCATGCACAGATCTAGTCTTATTGGTAGATTACATATAACTGGATATATTTTCAGTTCCAGCCATAGCTCCCCTCCAAGCAGCGAGCCCTGCACACGAATCTCAGACAGCGACAACACCCACAGAAGATCTCCTTCGGACAGCACGTCCTCAGTACACAAGCTGGAACCTCCCAGAGCCGAAGTGATCCAAAGGTACTCCCCCAGCATCAAAGCGCCGATTCCAGTAGACACCAAACAAAATTTTAACGTCCCGATATTCGTCCTGCACGCCAAAGGATCATATTACATACCTCTCACCATCGATTATAAGTCCCTACTTCCGTTCCTGCACAATTATGATTTGTTGGAGAGCATGCCCATGCACGTCCTTCATCCTGTCACTATAAACGTAAATTTTTCTCCCAATTTCAGTGAAGGTAGCAAGTATAGCGTCAACAATTGGCATTAGGCAAATGAGGAAGTACTAAAAGGCTGTGATGGTCAGGTTAACTCTTAAGACTGATGTAAAAATTATTACATAGGCTGTAGATAACAGGTAGAAGTCTTTATTTTTAGACCTGAATATGTAAACTTTTATTCGAAGTGGAACCTGATTGATAAATGTTCATTTTTGTATAATGTTATGACATATTACTGTATATTTTTGTTTTTGTTTGAATTTTTCGTTAAAAATTGGACACAAACAGTGGTCGGACCTCCATACTGGGTTAATATCATATATAAATTTGCCAGGAATATCAGCCTGAAGCCGTATGTTGCAATTCTAGTACCCGTAATGGGGTTAAAATAATATGTCAACGCTTTTAAAAACACATTTAACAAAGTATCTTTTGTTTTGACATATCTTCGCCATTAAACGCAAATTTACAACATTAGACAGTTTGTTTCTAGAAAATGCATCAATAGAAAAATTTCAAAATGCAAAGATATCTGCCGCTCTTCAAATAGAGGCACTACTGGGAAACATACACAATAAAAGAATTTATGTAAATGATACAAAAAGAAAGAAAAACAACTTTCGCAATGTGCGCAATTTACATCAATCAAACCGCACTATATCAACAAAAAGTTACTATCAACTACTTAAAGATCACTTCTAAGAAGATTAAAAAAAAATAAAGCCTGTTTAACAGATTTTTGGCAATACTTCAATGGATTTGGTCTTATTTTCATTGTATTTTAGTTTTTAAATAGACACAAAATTACGTAGGGACCAAATGAATCGTTTTGTTATAGTTCTTTTAATTTTTTGTAGGTTTTATTGTCTCGTCTAGACGTATGACTGATTATTCTGCATTATTTACTATCTAACTGTTACTTTTCAACAATATCCAAAATTTGTCTTGGATAATCTTGTCAGAAGCCTTTTTGTAGTCGATAAAACAATCACAAAAATCTTTGTTGACTGTGTAGACAATATTAGAACAAAAGAGAACTGAAATGAGTACGCCTAGTGATTTATATACTTTACGTCTATAAACTATTGTTTTGTGTCCAGTTATTAATGTGACAGCCTATACAGCTCTAGTTGTCCAATATGGGCCTTAGCTACTTTCAGGGATCATATCCTGCTGAAACAGGACTCGGTGGATGGCCGCATTTTTTGCCTTGAATGTATTCGAGGAGGTATTGTCACTATAAAATAAAATTTTATTGTAAGAATATATATTAAATACAAATATTGTTTAAAATGTGTGTTTTATTGATTTTCCTTGTGTTCCTTAATATATCCCGAGAAAATGGTTCGGTTGATTTGAGAAACAAGAGGGACTTGAATAGAGGTTTAAAAGTATTCCTAGAAGCTGATTTAACTATTGAACAATGAGCTGAGGTTAATGCACTGAAAAATGAGTTAAAAGAAAGACAGCGTAAGGGTAAATCCGATCTCATTTTGAAATATGTTAATGGTGTGCCAAGTTAATACGAAAAAACTAAACATATCTACCAGGTTCAAAGCCCTATCAGTCGAAACTTCAAAAGCGCTGGTGTCTTTTCAGAATGTCAGAGGGTTACGTACAAAACTTTAACTACTGTTTGAAAATATTTCTTACTCACAATATGATATTTTAGTTTTTAATGAAACATTGTTAACAGATGACATAAAGAGCACCAAACTGCAAATGTTTGACTACAATATATATAGAAGAGATAGATCCTCAGAAAAAGTACCTTCAAAAGAGGTGGAAGTAGCTGTCCGGAAAACCATAATCAGTGTTCGTTTGTCAGCGACTCAAAATATCAAACTTCTGTTTGTCAAGATTGAGATTGGCCACATCGATAAGTTTATCTTTGCAACTGCCTACTTTCCACCACTTAGTATCATTGAGAAGTATGTCGAATTTGCAGAAAATGTCGATAATCTAGCTGAAAGGTATCAAAAATATAAGTTATGTATCCTGAGAGATTTTAATCTTCCCAATTATCAGTCGTCCATTGATGGATTGTCTTCTGTGGGTACTCCATTACCAGGAACCTCGCCAAATGAAGTCGATTCCATTCAATTCCTCTCATTTTTATGTTCCTTTCATAATCTGTATCAAGTAAACACTGTTAAAAATGAAAACAACTACTTACTAGATCTAGTCATGGTCCAAGATGAAGAACTGAAAGAACAATGCTATCTTGATTATCTTGCTCTAACTGAATCCTCAATGAAAGATAATTGTAAAAAAAAAAGAAATTTAGTTACCATTGCACGTCATTATCATTGACAGAGACAGAGATCGAAGTTGACATAGTTGCCAAAGTATAAAAAAATCCTGAATCCATTTTAAATCAAATAGGTCACATAATTATTGCAAAAATATAACCATCTCTTTACAACGACTATTTAAATTCTTATGTGACATTTTTGAAATAAAACACACAAATTTTGTTCTAAAAAGAACAGGTTTGATTAAATAGGTAAAAATATACAACAAAAGGTATTCACTTTAAAATTTAAAATAATAAAGTACAAAAAGTGTCAACACCGCAACTGTCAAATAAGTGTTACCAATTTATGCCAAAATATCACCTTCGTTCGATTACAGTTACAGTGTGTTCAGAACAAATGTTCTTGATAAAAACGCTTTATAATGCATTTATACAAATTAAATGAAACCTATTATTGTGTATTTCTTTAAGTTAACATTAATAGCCATTTTTAAATATTATTTCTACGCGTATGTTTATAACTGGTGTGTGTTTTTTTGAAATTACCATTGTTTTGGTTTTTTTATATTCACCTTAAGGCCGTATAGTTCTTCTTCTCGCACTACTTTGGTTAACAGAATTTGTAGTTCTTCTTCACTGCCAGCAATCAGTACTGTATCATCGGCATACCTGATATTGTTCACGATTTTTCCATGTGACTCAACGTGAGTACAGGTTGAATAATAATGCTGATAGTATACAACCTTGTCTAACTCCTCTTTGGATGTTTATGGTTTCAGTATCACCCATTTCAGTTCTGAAAGAAGTGTTAGAGTTCACGTATTGTATTAATGTCGTTTGGATCCAGGTTCTTTTTTTGCAAGCATTCTATTAGCTGATCGTGTTTGACTTTGTCAAAAGCCTTTTCATAATCTATGAAGCACAAGTAGACATATTTTTGTTGATCCCGGCACTTTTGCATGAGAACAATAAAACTGAACAAAGCTTCTCGAGTTCCCATACCGTTTCGAAAGCCAAATTGTTCCGGACCCATATCTTCTTCGCATTTTTTTGTAAATTCTGTTATGGATAATTTTTAGAAATAGCTTCAGAATATGGGGCATGAGACTTATTAATCGAAAGTCATTACATTTTTTTGCGTAGTTTGATTTAGGTATAGGCACAAACGTAGACGTTAACCAATCTTGTGAAATTGTACCAGTCTTGTATATACTGTTGAACAGTCTTGATAATAGTTCTAAATTGTCTTCTTCCAAAAGTTGTACTATGAACGTAGTCAGGTCCAGAGGCTTTTCCGGTTTTCATATTTTTTAAGGCGTATTTTATTTCTGATATTAAGATGAGCAAGTCGTCAATTACAACTTTTAATCGATGGTTATTGGTTATCAACCAAGTTTTGACTTTTCTAGACAGCTTTTATCAGAATCACACAATAATAAACAATCAGAATGCCCACTCTACTTAAAAAAATAGGTAATCGCATCTCGTTCGCGCAGACGGAATCAGCCATGTTTTAAACGGAACCAGTGCTGTTCAGTGACATTTTATCTGGTGTGCATAGACAAATTAACCCAGTTTAATTTATTTACGGCAACTATACACTTCATCTAATTTATATACCGATGCACGACATCGGCGTCATAGCCTGTGACGTCACATGATACCAACACAAAATGTTTAGGGTGTAGGTGTGTTCTATTTTAGAATCACTTTACCGAGTACACTGGCATTACAGCCACTAGACATATTTTATTATATACGCGTAAAAATAATATTTAAAAATTTCTATTTATGTTAACTTAATAAATACACAATAATATGTTTAATTTAATTTGTATAAATGCATTATAAAGCGTTTTTATCAAGAACATTTGTTCGGAACACACTGTAACTGTAATCGAACGAAGGTAAAATTTTGGCATAAATTGGTAACACTTATTTGACAGTTGCGGTGTTGACACTTTTTGTACTTCATTATTTTGAATTTTAAAGTGAATATCTCTTGTTTTATATTTTTAACTATTTAATAAAATCTGTTCTTTTTAGAACAAAATTAGTGTGTTTTATTTAAAAAATGTCACGTAAGAATTTAAATAGTCGTTGTAAAGAGATGGTAATACTTTTGCAATAAATTATGTAATATATTTGATTTAAAATGGAGTCAGGATTTTTTTTATACTTTGGCAACTATGTCAACTTCGATCTCTGACGTAGATAATGACGTAAGTCGCCATCTAAATTAGATGAAGTATAGACATAATATGCACTATTTTATTCGTATTTTTAGTCGAAGAATAGATATTATTTCAAATGTACTAAATTATTAACCTCTAAAAATTTAAATTGCAGTTCTATCGTAGCTTGTCACAAATTTCTCAATTCGAGTCTGTTTCCGTCTAAAACATGGCGTTCGCGTGCTGACAAACTTCAAAGGCAACATCTGAGAGTGGACATTCTGATTGTTTATTATTCTGTGTCAGAATATTGAGATTATGTTTGTAAAAATGGCTTACATACTACCTGGGCCATAATTCTTATCCAGAGGCTTCTTCTTCTTTATGAAATAAAAAACACAAATATATTTACTTTTCTTATTCGGAATACGAACAAACTAAAGTATAAAATTTTTTACACTTGCTCTGTTTACTAAAATACTTGGTAAATCTGGCGGTGTCTCTGTACACAACGTTTAAATTGTTCTCTTCGGGTTCCAGCGTTATTAGCGCGTTCTGAATTTCGTCTTCGATCGTAACGTACTGGGTCCTGGCTCCTATTACGTCAGACGTCTTCTCGCAGCCGAAATAAACGATCAAGTCCAGCTCGATGGTCTCGTCCCAGTCGAAATCGGACAGTAACTAGAAACAAAAGAAGACGGAATCACTTCAAAGGAATCGTTAGGGCACTATAATAAATATAGTAATATAGTAAAACGTATTTTCGTACATAATATCATAAGAGAGAAAATGTTGCGGCAATATTTTCGACTTTACAAGACCAGCCATCCAACTAAATACACTGAAGATATGTACTTGGAACGTGCGAAGTTTGTACCAACAAGGAAAAGCCTATAATCTAACACAATAAATGAGATGCTTAAAGATAGATATCCTTGGATGTAGTGAAGTCCCATGGCCTAAGAGCGGTAAAAGTGTCATAGACAACTACGTGTTTTACTATTCCGGAGATAACAACACACAAAACTGCAATGTAGCAATAGTTATCAGCAAAGAAATCGAAAGGTCAGGTGTGTACAAACTTCAATGTGGCGACTGCCCAAAAACTTACATCGGTCAAACTGGTAGAAACTTTGATAAACGAATATATATATTTATATTATATATATATATATATATATATATATATATATATATATATATATAAGGTTCTTGAACTCCTAAGTGGAGCATAGAGCTTCAGTGAAAACGCGCCATCGGGTTCTATTTTGCGCTAAGGCCTTCACCTCATTCCAAGACTTTCCTTGTTTTCTTATCTCGTCCATGATGGATCTTCTCCAAGTTTGTACTGGGCGACCTTTTTTTCGTTTTCCTTGGGGATTCCACTCTAGGGCAGTCTTTGCAATACTGGAGTTATTTTTTCGGAGTGTGTGACCGATCCAACCCCACTTTCTGGACTTTATTTCATTTACTACCCTCTTTTGTTTGGTCAGGTGTAGTAAGTCTTCGTTTCTGATGATGTTAGGCCAGAAAATACGAACAATTTACTTTGATAAACGAATAGCAGAACATAAAAGGGCTTTCAAGAATAGAAAAACAGATTCGACATACGCACTTCACCTTCTAGATCATAATCATTCTTTTAATGACAAATTTAAAATTCTTCACATTCAAATAAAGGCCTTAAGCTATCTTTGTTAGAATCTATGGAAATCAACAAATTAAAAAACACAGATATAATTCTGAATGACCAACTTGAGACAAACAGTTCTCCCCTCCTCAACCTATTTCATTAGAGACTATAAATTTGTAAACCCAAGCCAAAATAGATCACTTGAGAAAGGCAATCAGCCGAAACAGCTGTAGTGATAATATTTAAAATAAATTTTGTGGAAGTTTGAAAACAAAGTTTTCAGTGTTTTATTGTTATGGTTGTTGGTTATTATATTAGTTTTTTTTTTGTAATTCTTGATTTTTGAGCACTTTTATTACTTTTCCACCAAAGAAAACATTACAATTTGACCGTTTCTATACATTTTCGGCAAAGCTCACGAGAAATTAGGCATTTTTGAGGCAAATAATTTCCAAAACATATATATTTAATATTTTGACTCACCGTATAATTGCCGCAAGTCCACCTCTGCAACTCGAATTTCATAGAAGCGTTCGGTCTGCTCAGTTCCAGATCCGTGTATTGTTCCAGAAGCAAGAACATGGCGCTGGATTGAAAGAGGTCCAAAAACCTTTCTAGAACGTGAGGTAAATTATTCATGTCGATTTTCTCGTAGCAATAACGATTCGGAGGTCCGAATGATATCCATCGTGTATCTGAAAATATATATGATCCAAAATGAAAATCGCACCCTCAGTGCAAGACTGCAGTAAGTCAGAATAAGTAAGTTTCGAGATAAAGACTATTTTGTTTATTTTAGTGCTAATATCGGTGAAATAAGACACAAGTTTTAAAAAAAAATTAACATTTAATTATGATTTTTCATGCTTTTCAGCCTATATTACATTAACCAAAAATAGCAATTTAAATAAAATAATATTAATGCAAAGAAAATTAGAAAGGCTATAGCGGGATAAGATGGTCAAAATTGCACCATGCTCGATTTAGTTTTGGGCCTGGCCATTCGAAAGGACATAATTAAAAACTCACTTAGTTAAATTTTTCAAGTCCTTAGGTGCCTCTGGGGGTTCGCTATGGGAAAAAAACGTATTTAAAGAAAAAAAAAATTTTTTATACGCTGTATTGCTGCAAAAAATCTGAAAAAATTTATGAAAGCGTAGTTTAATAATACAATACTACCTGATTTTTTTCAGATTTTTAGCTTGAAAATTGAGCCACGGAAAAAAATTTGAAATTTTTAGTAATATTTTAGGTTATGTCGGAAATTTTTGGCCAACTTTAAAATAATGTTTTTTTTATGGGTTTTTTCCCGTTCTTTCGAATGGCATAGGTATTATTATCATTTTCAACGTGAAAAAATGCCTAAAAATCGACAAAAACTGCTTTTTTGGCATTTTTCTGAAGCCCCCCCACCTCTTAACAATAAATTGTATGGGCCTAGGAACAAAACAAAAAAAAAATAAGTACAGTATTGCCCAAAATAAACAGTACTGAAAGTGAAACATAGATGTCTCTTTGTGCGCGCTGTCATATTCTAATCAACTAGTATAGACCTGTCAAGTAATCCTTAAACAATTAATTATTAAAGCCTAATTGTTAAAAATTTGTTAAGTACAGAGGAGAAAGTGTTTCTTGTGGAGCATTATTTTCGCTCATAAGGAATCGGCCGACGTAATAGTGCAAGTCTGCAATACGTGTGTGATCAATTCACACAACGGTTTAATAAACGTTCTTCAAGTAATGCTGTAATTTTGAAGGTTGTTGAAAAGTTTAGGAATACGGGTAATGTATTGTGCCAACGAAAAGGAAACTCAGTGCGTCCCAGGGCAGTTAACAACAACGATAACCATGAACGTGTTTTTGAGCGAATCTTGGAAAATGCGAAAGCCAGCCAGACAAGAACAGCTTTTCATCTTAGCTTAAAACGAACTTCCTTGCAAAGAATCCTGAAGGAGCTGGATGCATTTTCCTATGTGATTCAGGTACATCAATAATTACATCCAGGGATTGTCACAGTAGAGTGGAATATTACGCCAGAATTCTTAAATTACAATATGAAAATCCTGAATTTTTGAAAAATGTATAGATTTCAGACGAAGCACATTTTCATTTGTCAGGCCATGTAAATCGTCGCACAAATCGATTTCTGCACTTTGCCAGATCCGATGAAGTTTTCGGGACTGCAGTTGTGGTGTGCAGTTTCGGGACACGGAATCATTGGTCCATACTTTATCGAAGAAAATGGTAGGCAAGTCATATTTAATCAACAGAGATACATACAAATTTTAACACGCTTTTATCCCTGATCTACGTCAATTTTGTCGTGCACGTAATTTGGCATTTCGAGACCAATTTTTTCAGCAGGATGGGGCAACTTGCCATACTGCTATCGCAGTTCGTCAATTTCTTTAGGACAGTTTTTATTTTAGGATTAACTGACTACTGACTTCCCCTATCCTGCACATTCTCCAGACTTAACATCTCCATCCGCATACATTTGGGGCATGGCTAAAACTGTCGTTTTTAAACGGGCACCACAAACCAGCAGTGAGTTAAAGGATGCCGTTAGGGCCTTCTTTCGCGGAT
Organism: Diabrotica balteata; assembly: GCA_918026665.1. Lineage (NCBI taxonomy): Eukaryota > Metazoa > Arthropoda > Insecta > Coleoptera > Chrysomelidae > Diabrotica > Diabrotica balteata. The sequence continues at coordinate 4,490,322 of OU898277.1, read as the reverse complement.
TTGAGACAACCTTTATTCCATAACATTACGAGAAATATGGAATATCGTTACATGTTATAAAGTGTCAATAATATGTATTTTTTAAAACAATAAAATAATTACAACTTCAGTACTGTTTATTTTGGGCTATACTGTATTACATAGAAAACAAATAATTTATTTATAATGCAATAAGATACAATAATATCAGTTTTTATAAAATAAAAAAAATATTAATAAAATAAACATAAATTAGGTTTTTTAGTGAGATGGATGACTCATAACCTTAACAACATACATCTAAATTAATGATAATTCATATTTTTGGTTTTTGGTTTACATTTTTAAAACTTTTGTTCCAAACGTTTAAAACTTTGTTCAAAGTAACAAACTTTATTATCAAATATTTATCTATTTCAATAACAAGAGTAGTAATAATACAAAATTAGCAATGAAATAAGTGAATTTAAACTATAAAATGTTCTCTAGTATAATACTTTATATATTTTTTTTTCAAAGCGGTGATCCAAACACCCAGAATTAGTATTAAAAAGGTACTTATAAACTTACTTTGTTACACAGTTGATTCAGTCAAAAATTGAGAAAGATGTAGCAAGAGCTATTCAGCAGAACGTCGAAACGCAGTGTAAATAAAAATACAGCATTGGCTTTCGTGAACCTCCATTAAGATGTTTACTTTACTATTAACCTCCGACCAATAAATAACCACAATGCATAGGATCGACGTTATAGTAAAAAAAGAATTTGTTGCTTCACAATATAAAACAATAATACTGGTTATTCTTGACTGTTATTTTAGACACGACACAATTCTGCTATCAAATTCAAAATAAACACAAAAACAGGGAGCTATTCAACATTTGAGGAAAAGCCCCGCCGAAAAGATAAAGTCCCTAACACGCAAACTGACTAAGAGCGATACAGAGGATATAGCCCTACACACGCAAACGCACTAAGAGCAATATATAATGCGAGCCTAATTATATCATACATACATGGCGTTGGTAGTTGCGCCGCCTAATATCAACTACCGTGTGGCGCAACTATCAACGCTATGTTTTCTGTTACAATCAGGCTCTCTGGATATGCGGGATGTCGGGCTAAGACATGCAGGCCAAAACAGTTAAGTACATATAAAATATAAAATAAAATAAAAATAATATAAGCATGGGTATAAGGCTCTTGTATCTAAGCGGAAGAGTAAGACATGGACGAGCATGGTACGAGCTTATGAATTTATATAACAAGGATCTCAAAAGTCATGGAACTATATAGATATGCGTTTGTGTATAAATGCATGTACATTGTGATATAATATCACGTATATATGTAGATATATTCGCTAGCTTTTAATTCCACAACTTTGAGTGTACAACTGCGTTCTAATTCACGATTCATTTTTCAGAGTCTTTTGAGGTTATGTATGTAGTAAAAACATGGAGAAAACGGGGTTTTTCGGTGTTTCAGAAAGTTGTGAGATAAAACTAATGCTTTGAATAACTGATTTTTATTGTAAAGGGAAAGATACATGTGAACATGTAAATTACCATTCATTTAGACACTGAATTTAGAGGTTATATAGCGAAAGTTTAAAAACAACGCCGAAAAAACGGGGTTTTTCGTTTTTTTTTTAGCATGCTGTAGGAAAAAAATAATAGTTTTAATAGCTTGTTTCGATTGTAAAGGTAAGAATACATATAAAAATATGAATTATCATTAATTTAGATGTATGTTGTTAAGGTTATGAGTCATCCATCTCACTAAAAAACCTAATTTATGTTTATTTTATTAATATTTTTTTTATTTTATAAAAACTGATAGTATTGTATCTTATGGCAGTATAAATAAATTTTTTGTTTTTATGTAATACTTATTTTTTTGTTTTGTTCCTAGGCGCATACAATTTATTATTAAGGGGTGGGGGTGCTTCAGAAAAATACCAAAAAAGCAGTTTTTTCGATTTTTAGGCATTTTCCACGTTGAAAAAGATAATAATACCTATGCCATTCGAAAGAAACGGGAAAAAACCCAAAAAAAACATTGTTTTAAAGTTGGCCAAAAATTTCCGACATAACCTAAAATATTACTGAAAATTTCAAATATTTTTCCTTGGCTCAATTTTCAAGCTAAAAATCTGAAAAAAATCAGGTAGTATTGTATTATTAAACTACGCTTTCATGAATTTTTTCAGATTTTTTGCAGCAATACAGCGTCTAAAAATTTTTTTTTTTCTTTAAATACGTTTTTTCCCATAGCGAACCCCCAGAGGCACCTAAGGACTTGAAAATTTACCTGAGTGAGTTTTTAATTATGTCCTTTCGAATGGTCAGGCCCAAAACTAAATCGAGCATGGTGCAATTTTGACCATCTTATCCCGCTATAGCCTTTCAAAGTTTCAACACTTTTGCACGGAGAAAATTGTAAAAAGTGTAGACACATTTTCTGTTAGTTGTTGTCCTCTTCTCGTATGTCATCTTGGGCCAAAATATTTTTATAAAAACAACAAGTTTTTTACAAGAAATCAGATAGCTACCTAGAATAAATAGGTATATAAAACGGCTTATCGCTAGCGGCAATTTAATCTTTCTTAATCTCAGCACATGTTTCTGATAACCACAATTCCTTCACTTTGTAATGACAATGTCATAACAAGGTAGAAAAATTGTTTGTAAAACTTTAAATATTTTTATTTAAATTCAAAACAAAAGGACTATTATAAATATATGCAAATCAGGCTAGCTTCAGTATAGTGATTAACAAAAGGATTGAAATTTACTACCATAGTAAAAGTTGGGAATTACGGGGGGACAATATGATAAGATAATCGAACCGGAAGGTTACATGAAGATATTATACAATTTTCATTTAGTTTTTATAGAACAAGTTTTCTGAGAATAGATATTTTTAACCTGTCAGTATTGTTAATACACGAGTTTTAAGATGACTGTTTTTTCTTTGATAAGAAAAAATACTTTTTTTAAAATCTAATAGATAAATGGTCAAACGACATCGCACACATTTTATGGAAAATATAATGTCACACAAATGACATAAAACTTACATGAATAGATTGGTCTCGTAAATCTTGTTTATTGTCTCGGTCGTTAATGAATTACGTAGACACGCTGTACTTACATTAAAATTAAACACCACACATTGCTTGTTATCGAAACCATTGCAATGTTCCATGCAAAACTGTTATAACTCTGTTACATTAGAATTGCAACAGTCTTGCACGGAACTTTGTACAAAAACGCAAAATAGTTGAACTGTTGTTGTTGTAATATTTAGCCGATTAAGCATTTGAAAGTTACTAAAGTTTTACAGGAGATAGATACGCATGGTTACAATCGAATTCTATGATTATTTCATTTTCATAAAATTTTGAGTTACTGCAGTCTTGCACTGAGGGTGCGATATGCACATAGTACCTAGGTTGTCAGATTCTTTTAATAATTATAAAACACATTTAATTACATATAAAAAAGACTCAGAGTAAGTATACAAAATATCCAAAGTGTATTAGGAAATTTTCAAAACTTTCGCATTTTATTAAAAAATAATTCATTCGTTACCTGAACTATCCAAAGTACGAGAAATCTCATTGAAGCACTCACTCCTGAAGAATTTCCTCAATGAAATCTCTGAGTTTTCTTGTATATGCTTCTTTATTATCTTGATCGATTTCGAGTCCAAATAATCTTCCGATAACCAGGACACTAAGTCGATATCAACTTCTTTGGCTTTAATAGAGTTTTTACTGTACAAACCGTCATTTAAGGGGTGGTAGATTGGGGCTTTGAATACAGGCGGTATTTTTACGTGGAACCACCCGTTTATACTAAGTCTACAGTCGTCTATGGTCGTCACTTCAGCTACCTAAAAGACATTTAATCATATTTCTATGAATGTTTATGTAAATTTTCAATATCATCTTCATTTTGATCAATAAACTTTATTAACTTGTCTACATTCCTTCCTTAAGGTAATGCGGCCATGACTGCATCGTTCGTTACAAAATTTCCATTTGTGAACAGAAAATAGTCACATGGTGCTAAATCTGATGAATATGGTAAATGGCCTATTAAGTGATTTTTTAATTGCAGTATATTTTAGCTGGGCTATAACCAACGATTATCCCAAATCAATGTCGAGGCGATCCTCAGTCTGAGATGCAAAGTACAAGAAGGTTATTTCTATATCCTCTTTCGAATAACAGGAGTTGCATCCCAAATAGAAGTTGTCATCACTTTTCTCGCTTATTGGGTACCAAAAGAGTTGTCTTCGAACTGTAAAAATGTTTGTCTTGTTCCAATACTACTTCTGACCTCTATTTTTATTGTCCTTTCAACCTATACTTCTTTATTCACCCTTCTTAAAATTCCTTACCTACTGCCAATTCATTTTTCTCCCAGTATTCAAATTTGAAATGAGAACTTTTTTACTGAACAGACTATATACCAACAAAACTACTATAATAAAACTGTAGACCTAATTTACCTGGTGATAGGAATCACTCGTGACCGGAAACAACACCAGCTGATTATTTGCAGGAAATATATTACGAACACAAGTTTTTGGTTGACCCGTTTCATCCTTGTTGAATAGCTGTAATGCCCCGCCCTTACTTTCATTCCAACCGTTTTTACCTGTTAAATATAACACAAAGGCAACCATTCTATCTTCTCTTTGGTCATCATGAACTAGGAGGTAATCAGTGTTGCTGTATAAGCTACATGTGGCTGATATATGCGTCAGACTATAGCCAGTGAGGTTTGCTACCTAAAAAAAAACCAACATCTTTAATATTATTTAACTTTGAGATCAGAAGCAGGCTTCAAAATACAATTTTTAAATAAACAAACTATCTTTTTCTTTCCCAGTCAGAGAATAGTATAGAGTAGTGCTGATCAAGGACAGCAACAGAAGTATGAAAACATGGTAGACACGCAGTTAGAGTCTAAGACAATAGCTCCCATTAAGGAGAAGACAATACAAGACAACATTGAAGACATGTGGGGGAAAATTAAAAATACTGTCTTGGAGGCAGCAGACCAAAGTATACAGAAAGAAAACCGTAAACATAGAAAACCATAGATGACAAAAGAAATATTACAAATTATGGAGAGGAGACGGATGGTAAAAAACAAAAACCTAACAAGATACAAAGAACTCAACAGGGAAATTGAAAATAAAATAAATGTAGCTAAGGAAGAGTGGATGAAAGAAAAATGTAAAGAGGCAGAAGATTTGCAAATGAAGCATAAATATAGAGAACTACACAGCAAGGTTAAAGAAGTAGCTAGAATATGGAAACCCAAACACTTATCGATTGTAACAAACAAGAAAAACCAAATGGAATTAGACCCCGAAAAACAGAAAGCAATATGGGAGCAATATCTTAAAAAGATTTGTTTGGTGATCAGAGAACAGTAGAGCCCCCACAAATAGATAGAGATGTAAAATTAAACAGTCTCACCGAAAAAGTTTTGCAAGCAATAAAAGAAGTAAAGAATAACAAGGCGAAGACCTAATAACAGCCGAACATTTTAAACACCTAAGTGATAAAATAATTACTATTTAACTGGGAATAAGCCACAATTAAAGATAAAAATATGTTTATTGACGTTTCAATTTCCACTTCGGAAATCGTTCTCAAAATACAAACAGTAAATTAAACAAATTTTGTTTTTTGTTACATAGTGAAAAATTCTTCTAATAATTTAATTTTATCCGACTCATTTATATTGACAATTCAGACATACATTATGCATTTTAAAGTAGACGACTTTAAAATGATATTGCCAATATTGTTGAGTTGCGCTCCTGGGACGACTTTACTTATAAGATAGTTCATTTGATTACATGAAATCAACTTTAACTTGAGAATATCCGTCAGAAAAAATCATAGCATATAATTCGTCTTTAAAAAGACAAACACATGACATGATGACAGTAAAATTCTCCTGTTAGTGATTCCATAGTAAATTATGAGGGAAAAACCAAGAAAAAAAACCTCATAATACTATCCCGACATGGATAAGTATTTGTTCGTGCATTTAGTTTACCTTCAATAAAGACCAAAATTGTGATTTTATATGTTTCGTTATTTAAAAAACATAAATGATGTATCCTCTATATGTTACTGACTTACTAATACTGGTATTTTCTTATTAATAACTTCCTCTTTCAATATTGGTAACCAGATCCTACTACATTCTGCCGAGGAATTTGGGACACAATTGGCCTCATTTAGCATAATTAAAGCCGCTTCTTTGATTTTTCTTTTTTTACCATCCGTCTCTTTTAGGACTACATGAAACTTTTGAAAACTGAAATACTCTAATGTCTAAATTCTCCAATGTCTAAGAAATTTCATATTCAAAAATCTACTGGAAAAGTTCTTGCTTCCATTTTTTTTTGGGATGTGCAAGGAGTTCATGATTTAATTTTTTGGATAAGGATAGAACAATAAGTTGGTATTAATATCTAATGTTACTGACAATTCTACAAGAAAAAATTATGGAGAGAAAATATGAAAAGTTGTCCAAGAATTTTGTTTGTGCAAGGCATGTCACTGCACAATTTACATATTGCCATGAAAATAGTTCATGGTTTAGGGTTGAAATTACTTGAATACCTTATTTATTAGACTGATCTATCTCTGTCTGACTAACATGTCTTTTATCAACTGAAAAGTATAAGAGTTCCTAAATTTTCAGCTTGTTTAAATAAACCTTAGTTTGGTTAGGACACAATTCAAAGATTTAAATGAGATTGGATTATGATATGCTGTATTTGGGGTTTATAAAATAAAGTCCAAAATTGTTTCTCATGGATTCATGTAAATATCCAATAGTACTTACCCATTCCATGGCTTCCCCTTTTAAAAAATTAAATATGGCATTAATATATTCAAAATTTAAATATTTTAAGTCCTTAGACTGAAAAAATTCATACAGGTCCATATTCCTCATATTCCAGTCGAGTTCATTAAATTCTTGCCTAACATTATCCAACACATCTTCGTTATCTATAAATTTATGTATTACACACACTTTAAAAGGTTCTGTAATTAATTCTACATCTGGATTTGATAGTTTTTCATCTTTGCTCCAATGGTCTTTAAGATCATTGAAAAAGTCTGCTCTGACTAGATTTTTGCGTATTTCTGCTGATATTTTTAACTTCTTTTGTGGAATTGTATCTGGATCTCTGCTACAAGTAGGCATCAAGTGATCTGTGGAACAAAAATAGAAAACTCAAAATTTTTTTTTCTAAAAAGTATGATTTTTATATCAACTAAAAACTACAATTTTTTATAGCAACTTATCCTCTACACCTGCAGTATATTTCATGCTTTTCTACAATAAATCAAGCAATAAAGGTAATGAAGATCACATATAAATGATTTAAAACCAGATTTTGCAAGTTCCAATTGCCCAAAAATCAAAAAAGCTATTAACCCGAAACATTGGTCTAACTGACCACAGAGAAAGGATAGTCTGCCAATGGCGGCAACAGTGTAGGCCGCATGCACTGTCCTTTTAAATACCATCTTAATAGTGTAGAACAAGCATATTTCTGCAGTATCATAGCGATCGCTTAGTGTTTACGTCGTAGTAACAGTAATTTTCAAAACATGTAGGTCTAGTAAGCCAGGTGTTTCGAATTGCAGTGTTTTTATGACAGGTCTAGGAGACCACTTGTTACGGATTGTGTACTGATAAACAATAAGGTATTTCATATTTTTTGTATAATAAACATAATTACTCTAAAAATGTTTTGAATAAGTTATGAATAAGTTTTTTTTGCTCGTTTATACCTAATAAACAATTTAATATTTTGCTTTTCTCTTCAAATGCTACATTTGTTTTTGATTTATTTCAATTTTTACCTATACTGAGCCAATAGACCATATGTTTCGCATTAGCCATAAAAGTACTATGTTTCGGTTTAAGGATTAAAAGTTAATTTTTCCCAATTTGTTAATAAATTTTTAATAATTAATAGCGTTAATACACTAAAACTCCTGTATACAATGTGGTCTGTTACATTAACAAATAGATTTAAAAGCAAAAACCAATATAAATATTAAACTAAATGACAATATGATTGTTCAACCCATGATTTTGATAATAATTTCGAAGAAAGCACATTTTGGTGTTACAATTGCTGGTGGTTGAACATTACACTAACTAACATAGAATTGCTCATCAAATGATTATTACCAACGTGCTCAACAAATCACAGATCTATAAAAATCTATTACCATAGTAATTTGTAAAGATTCCAGAAATCTTTCAGCATAAAATATTAAGACAGTCAAAAAACCCAATTGTCTACAACCAAATTGAATACTCCACAAAAAACGTAAATAATGCATATATTTAATACTTAAAATTTTATAATCAACGTTCTCTTGTTACAGTAACTAAAATACTTTTTAATAAATGAAAATTGGAGAGTGTATTGTGCTTACAACCAATTAATGAAGATGGTGAATTGGGGATAACTTTACAATTGTGATCCCAAAGTTCGCATTCAGTTTCTGGTTCACTCTCTGAAGATTCTTCGAAATAATTGGCGTCGTCGTGGGAAGATTCCTCAGATGTATAATCGTTATCGCTGTTATCTAAAATGAAAAATGATTAATTAAATGTTGACTTCAATTATAAGCAATATCAATTACCATCATATTTATGATTCTCTTTTGAAGTCATTTATAACAAAAATAAGAACAACGTACTATATATATTTAAAAATTTATTTTTATTTTTATTCCTTCTTTCTTAACCTTAAAATTTGACAACAACCTTTCTTCTTTTCGTTTCGTTGCTTTGGTTGAAATCATTATATACACCAGATCCGCTGAAAAGAAGAACAAATTCGCACTTTACCTCACCATCTGTTTGTGGGATTTTATAAAAAACCCAAAAGTTTTTTAGTTTTTTACATGTGTTGTGTGATCAGACGATCAGAGACACCTGAAAGTTTTGTTATTTTAGTGATACAAGTAAAAAATGAACTCAGAAACAAGTGTAGTGCGTGTAATTCACTTGGACGACTTTACTACCGAATATTCTTTGAAAGAGTTTCTATCAACATCATTATTATTGGGTGCAATTAAAAATGTTTTTATTAATAAAGATAATGAGCTACAAATAGTTTTTGCATATGTCATATTTGAATATAGCCGAGATGCAAAGACAGTTGTGAACAGACTAAATGGTTTTTGTTTTCAAAATAAAGTTGTGGAGATTGAATTAATAGATCCCAATTTACCGTACAAAAGATATACTAAGCAGACTAGTGAATCAAATTTTTCTCCAAATCCAACCAATCGTTTACAAAGAAGATTTAGAAATCTAAATATAACATCTCCAAAGAAAAATCTAGATAGGCAGTCCAGTGAACTAGGTATTGATCCACTCACCAGATTACATGCCAAAATAAATTCTACTATTAAAACTGGGAGCCCTGGAGAATATAGAAATATTTTACAGCCTGCAGCTACATTTAGAAATACTAGCCAACCAGAGGATAGTACAGTGAATTCTGGTAGATTTAACAATGGAGCATCTTCAGCAGTAAGTAATATTGTAAAAGCTAAAAATGATATGCCATCAAGAGTATCTGGTTCAAGTTCATCTGCTTCACACTTAAGACAGAAGACAAACACTTTTAATAGAATATCAAGGAAAGCAACAAATAATGAAATACAACCACATGTTTCTACTAAACCAGCAGCAAAACTTAGAAGTACTATATCATCAACAGTGAGTCATCCAGATGATTCTACTAGGATCCAAACACCAACAACTTCTTTACCATTATCTTCAACAGTGCATCAGTCAACTGATTTTGCAACATCGACTTTGGTAAACCATCACTTAAATACTTCTACTAGAGCTAAATTACCAGTAACTTCCCCTTCTTCATTACCTTCAGCAATGCTCCAACCAAATACTTCCACTAGGGCACAAACACCACCTACTTCTGCATCATTATCTTCAGTAAAACATCTCTCTAATGCTTCTAGTAGAATAAAAATATCAAAAACTTCATATAGACCACTAACACCAACACCTTCTCATTCTTCATTGTCTTCAGCAGTGAAAAATACTTCTACTAGAGCACAAACACCACCAACTTCTGCACCATTATCTTCAGTAAACCATATCTCAAATGCTTCTACTAAAGCTGAAACACCACCAAATTCTTTACTGTTATCTTCAACAGTACACCAATCAACTGCTTCTACACTAGGAACTTGCCAGCCATCATCTTTGATAAAGCATAAATTAAATACTTCTACTAGAGCTCAAACACCAGCAACTTCTCATCTACATTGCCACTTTCACTTCATTGCCTTCAGCAGTACAATACCCAAATACTTCCGCTAGGGCACAAACACCAATAACTTTACCATTATATTCAGCTGTGCATCAGTCAAATGCATCTGCACTAGGAACTTCTCATTTATCATTGTCTTCTCAGCATCACTCAGATGCTTCGACTAAGTCTCAAACATCAACAGCTTCTTATCACTCATCACCTGTATTTGAACATAGACCTGTATCTATTGAATCGAGAAGAAAACCTAAAGAACCCAAATGTGTTATTTCATAATTGTCTGAATTTATATTTGATTTGAATAGTGTAAATTTTAATAACAGCAACTCCCAAAAAGAACGGTTTGGTTGCTAGTGCTTATTAAACCTCATTCCAACAAGAAGTTTATTTGTGCATAAAAAGCACTCAGCATAACTATGTAAAACAGAAATTGAAAACACAACCACTTTCCGGAAGAGTTTGGTTGTTTTATATATTTGATTTCTTTACAGGTGGAGATTGATTATTATAATTTTGTTACATACTTCACAACACTTGTTGGAATGAGGTACATCTCTATATTTTAATGATTTCTCTCAATGTTATAAAATATTTTGTTATTATTAATATAATGAGGTAGATAAATTTATTAATTTAAGTTTAGTTTAGTTTCGTGAAGTATAATTTCTTTAAAAATATTTATCTGTCTTAAACTTTGTGTTTTCCCTTCATTGACATTTTCTTTTATTTGTGTACAAAATTACTTTCCGAATGGTTTATGGTCCCTGTTTTACCATAAATATCTATAATATATTTTTCTAAATGTTCATTCAACTGAATGGTCTAACAATTGATTTAAACAAAATGGGTAGGGGAGCTAAAGCTAAATGAAACACAAATTTGTTTTTTATTTTTCCTGTTTTTGCATGTAGGTATATCAGTTTGAAATGTGTTTTAAAAGATGCCCTTCAGTACTAGGAACAGACTTGAGTGGCATCAAAAACTATATTAATAACTATTTTGAGTAATAATCAATTCAAGTTTAAAAAAAATGTTTCATTGTGCCCCACCACTGGGGAACAATGTAACATACATAGGGGTACAATTTAACATATATAAAAACGACTGAGTTGTACAATAAACCAATGAGATTGCTTTAGAAGTATGCCCAATAAAAGTGCTATGCTATAGTTTTATTCCAATCATAAAAAAATAATATAAAATCAAAGGAAAAATAATTCAAACATTGAATATAGTAGTTAGCCAATATTTAAATTAGTGAATTCCGAAAGAAATAAATTGTATTTTGGCGTTGGGTTGATCCCGCAAAAACCGGGTTCTCCAAAATCATCTTAATGCGATTCTCAGCTACTATTAAGAAATCTGAACTGGTGGCTCTACAAAGGTTTATGTCCTTTTTTTCTGAAAAACTTCACTTCAAAATCTCCACTCGTATTCTTTCATAACAAGTCCAACATAGAACTTACCATTATGGCTGTTTAATTTATATTCCACCAGTAAATAATCATTTTTAATGGGTGACCTATCCAGATCTATGAATTTGTCTTCATTAAGAATGAAAATGTTTTCAATGGAGTCAAGTCGTCATCAGTCTCAATATAATTGACTAAATCTTCTTTAGATAAAGACTGAACCTCTTCGATTTTCTTGGACTTCTTCCTAGTGGTCTTATTAAAATGTGTTATTTTCCGTTTGACCATTTCTCTTTTTGCTATTGATACCGCCGTTTAATTGGCAGTCATTTCTGGAGTACTAGTTGCTATCATACTTTTTCTCTTGCACGACCGTTTCTATTGTTTTTCCTACTCCCTGCCTTTGGAAATCCTCTAAAATCTTCAAGCCCACATGGTAGTAGAAATACTGGGGTCTTGGGAGTTGTTATTGAAACTTGAGGAGTTGTCATCTGCATCGATTTCCATTGTTGAGTTGTTGATTTTTTCAGCAGGAGCATCACCTGCCGGTGGATCCTCTTTTACCTGACAAGTAGCTGGCAAGTCCGTCATTGGTCGATTGGTGAAAAGATGTCTCATATGGGTAAATCCCTGTTTTCTTAAAAGCAGCAGTGATGTTTTATGGAGTCATTTCTCTCTCGTGAGCAATCTTTACAAAACCAGCAACATTGTAAATATTTTCTGTTTGTCCAGGATGCTGCAGCATCCAAGTATCTATTGCAGCATTGTAATACGTTTTGAATGGCTTAAACACTCCAACATCTAACAGTTGCAATTTATTGGTGGAATTTAGTGGAAAAGTTAACATAGTCACTCCATTTTCTTTGCGCAAATTAAGTGCCTCCAATGATAAATGACTTTCGGGATTGTCGCATAATATCAGAGTTGTAGATTGTATGCTGCTTTTTTTGTGTGGTAGATGAAATGTTTAATAACTTCCACAAATAATACAGAAGTTATCCAGCCTGATGAATTTGCCAAACCAAGAGTACCAGTGGGGGCTTCCTGCACCATATGAGGCCCAAAGTGTACACGTGGAAATATCATGACGGAGGGATACAGTTGCCGCTTGCTGAGATGAAATAACAGGTCACATTAGTACCCTTCTCAGTACTAGTGCACTTGCTGCTTTTTCGGCAATTATTTTTTGAGGCTTCTGAACTGTGCATGTGCCTGTTTCGTCCAGATTAAATACTCGTGTTCCATCTGCAAAGTAAAGATTTTTGTACACTGCTTGCAAATTGTCAAAATACACTTCTACATTTGCCCTTGTGAAAGAAGTAGCTCGGGACAAACTACATCCCTCAGGAGTTCTTTGACTGAGCGATGGATTTCTTTTCAAAAACCCATAGAACCAATCTTGTCTTGCCGATTTGTTAGCGTCCCATGAAATTGGATGTTTTATTTATTACTGCTTTATCATAGGCAACTTTCTTTTTTGGAACACATTAGTAAAACTCTCTCAGTTTATTTTCTTGTCTACATTAAACACTTGTCGGACATAGTGTGCGGAACATACTTTAAATTTGTATCACACTTATTGTCTTTTTTCTTTTTCACATATCTAGATATGTTACGTACGTTATATTTCATTTTTGAATTCTGCTGCCCGCCTGATGGAAGTGGCCTTGACATCTTGACATGAGCATATTTCATGTCAGTCTCGAGAAACAAACCTTTATTGGTTTTTCTTTGATGATTTGGAACCTATACTGGAACAAAAATAAAAATATTATTTTGATTAAATATTAATGGGCCACCTTGAAACGTTTCTAAGTGCCCCGTACATTTATGTTTCATTGTACCTCAATCGTACATATTTACTATTTTAAGCCAAATTCTTAAAAAACAATTATAGAAAAGAAAATTCAGTAAATACAAAACGTTTCGAATAATGCTTACTCAACTATTTCTTTGTTTCACGTTAAGAAAATAACATTACGCTTATGGAGATCAGTGTTGCCAAAACTCTCAGACACTCTCTTTTGCACGGATGTCCAAGATATTCCCTTTGCTTAATTTTTGAATTTTCATTTTCAATTAATATTTAACTGTAAAGTCAGAATAACTACTAAATAAAAGCCTTATTATCATTATGTAGTCAGAGACGACATAAAATAGCTGACATACGCACATCGTATTATTTTAAGTTGCAATTAGTAATTAGATATACGCATTCCAAGCGGTCAATATTTTCTACTGATTTATATGATTCATGGCATATCGTATTCTCACCGAAAAACAAATAAACTGTCGTTACTATAATTAAAATAAGATAAAATAAAATTATCTTTTGTAAATACTATTTATCTAATTAAAATCATTTTCCCTACTTTTCATCTCTTGTTTCGAATGGGCACTTTTGGTCAATTACGTTAAAAAACATTAATTTAATTCATGTTTGTGGAAACGAAAATACAAATTATACAACCCTAAATTGTGCTTGTGTGTGTCGTGGCAACGCCGCGTTGCTATCGTCCATAAGAAATACATGGCCCTATCTCGCAATGTTATTTTCTAAACGTGGAACGTAGTATAGATATAAATATTGCAGTGTTTACCTTAAAATCAAACTATGTCCGCACGTAACAATTTATTTTTGTCACACAGAAACACAATTTCCTCAGCCGCGTCCAAACTGCAACTAAAATTATAACGAAACAAAAATGACTAGTTCTGGTGTCGACCGAAGCGCCACTGACAGTAACAGATTCTCATTTACCCACCAGAATTTAAAATACGAACAATTTTTTCAAGGTGCGCCGTGCTCCCCTATCTGTTTGGGTGGTGACCACCTCACTGGATGTGAATTGTTTGTTTTTGACAATTTTTTCAAGCTTGAAAATAAAAAGTCACTGGAAGCAAACAAAATACATTAAATGTGGTAATAGTTTCGACCTTTTTCACGTTCAATTTTTCATAAAAAATTGAAATTACTGTTTGATTTTAACTTTTTTTTTTAATAAACAAATAACAAAAAATTTTAAACCATGTAATGAATATAACTAAAACTTTAACAATTGACTACTGAGAAATGATTTTAACAAAAAATAAAGAAATTTCTATATTAAGAGGACTATCCATTAGATTTTCTAAGGATTGAATAATGTACCTATCTATTTTGATTCTGCTCTTGTATTTCCTCATTTTTATGCTGACTTTTTGTCCTATTTTAAACTCTATTGTTTGTGTATATATTTTTTAAGTGGGTTTCATTTGAAACTGCAAATATAGATTTTATTTTAGAAGTGAGTTTATTCTTTAAGAACATTACTATTTGATGAAAATTGCATTGACCATGGCATATTTGACTGTATTAAAAATTGGTACTTTATTGTTGTTTACTAAAGTTGTTAAATAAGATGTATTTTAATAAATTGTGTTTTTCTCAATGTGGTTGTTATTCTATAACCTGAGTTAGTGGCATACGAGGTGTGTAAAAATATCCGGGTTCGTTTTTTGAAAAATGTTTATTCATCTACAGTACATTCAACCAACTTACACCTATAAACGATTAAAGGTGCTGAGGGAGCTTTGTAACTGGCTACCTACATCGTGAGCGTTGGAAATCTTTTGATTCCAAGCCTTACTTCAAAGGACTTGCGAGTGGATGCATCTCCATAGGTTTGGATCTTCAGTGACCGTTGAAAGATAAGGATTCTTAATTTGAGCAATTATAGCTCCAGAGAAATAAAAGCACCTTTGAGTTTATTGATTTATAATTAAATCCTTTAAGAGTAGAGGCCCAACACGGCCGTAACTTACTGTACAATATCAAAGTCTCTTTCTTTTTAACACGTAAAACAAACCGTTATGAGAAATAAACATGAGAAAATGCCCGATTTCGGCGGAGAGAAATATTATTTAAATACGTGAATTGTGAAATTCTTAACTGCCCGCTGTGTGTGCCTGCTCAAGGCCATGTATCGAACTCGACTAGGGCTGAGCTGATACTGAACTAATAAAAACTACATAATGCGTAAAATGGGAATAGTGCTTAGGTGTGAAAAATATTTAACGGATGTTCGACGCCAATCTGTCGCCTTCAAACTTGATAAAGTGACTTCTAGTTATTCTACACTGAGAAAAGTATAAGAATTATATTTTTATTTTATATTTTAAAACAATATGTTCATTTCTGGAACAGGTGCGTCCAGACATGCAACAAAACATCGTATCGTAACACCGTCGCGTATCAAGTCTAGACCGCACTGCGTAACAGCGTAACAGCGCAACACCGCAACATCGAGGCGTCCCATCGGTTGTCGGTTTTCTGCCGTCGCATCAAAGGAATGTTACGCGCTGATGTTGCACCGCTTGTTTGCTTGTTTGGACGGGTCTGCGTACATACTCGCGTTTTATCTTCCGTTGTATTTATTTAGTTGAAACAATTGTAATGGAGTGGACGGAAGAATCTTCTATTAATTTTATAAATAGTTACCAAAATAAAGATATTTTGTGGGATACAAAACATCCGAAATATTATAATAAAATAAAAAAGCATGATGCTTGGGAAGAACTTGCTGTAGAATTTAAAACGACAGTAGATGAATGTAAAAAAAATAAATACTCTATTATCAGCACTTAGGCGAGAGAAAGCCAAAATTAAAAAGAGTCACAGTACTGGAAAAGGTAAGTTTGAATGAGTGAATTTTAATTTACTTTTGATATATTTTTATTTAGGTATTTTTGAATTACAAATTGTTTTTTTATTTATAGGGCTTTCAGATGTCTACGAAAGTAGTTGGTATGCATTTAAAAGTATGCAATTCCTTTGGAACAAGAATCAGGTTCGAGAAACACAAAGCACTGTGAGTATTAAATTAAGTACTACGTATACCTAATTATAATTATCTTGCCACAAAAGTCGATGATTATTTTGAAAGTACGCTGCTAATTCGTCTCTAATTAGTGCTGCATTTGCGGTGGGTTTTCTGGGAACATTTCTAATTGGAAGTAATGAGGACATGGTTCCATTGGTTATAGTTTTATAGGTTCCTTCTATAAGCGTTCCTTCATTTTCTGTATCGAAAGCTTCACGTGGCGTATACAGAGCAGCAGATGTGGAACTTTTCTTTAAAAAATTATGTAGATGAGCTATTGCCATTATAATTAATTCGGCCTTCTTAGGTTCAAGCAACATTGGTTTACGAAGTACCCTAAAAACGGCTGAGGTAATGCCAAATACATTTTCGACAGTTCTTCGTGCGCGAGATAATCTATAATTAAACACTCTTCGTGGTGATCCTTTCGCATGTATTCCCGAAAACGGTTTCATTAATGAATCAGTTAAAGCAAATGCCTCGTCTCCAATAAAAAAGTAGGGAATTTTCCGTGGCATGCCATCCAAAGCTTCCGGTTCGGGAAAATTTAAATTATTTTGTACTAATTTTTTGTAAAGAGAGCAATTTTTAAAGATACCACCATCTGAAATTCTTCCTTGGCCTCCAGCATTGACATACAAAAAGTTGTAATTAGCATCCACTAAAGCAAAAAGAACTACACTGAATGTTGATTTGTAATTAAAAAACTCGCTTCCAGTGTTTATTGGTGCTTGTAAAACAACATGTTTTCCATCTAAGGCACCCAGACAATGAGGAAAGTTCCAGGTTTTCTCGTATTGTTTTGCCACTTCTATCCATTTTTCTGGTGTTGTTGGTATCTGAAAATTGAAATAAACAACTGTGTCAAAAATTCAGCAATGTTTTTATTACCTAACTAAACTTTTTTACTTAATATTTATTTTAAAAAAGTTAGATGATACTACTAAATATTTTAGATTGAAGATAATGAAGAAGGTGAAGGTGAAAAAGATATACCGAGTGAAGAACCTACATTAGCGGATAGCGATAAAAATTCTGCTTCACAAGAGATTCAAGAGAATATAGAAAACAGACCGAAAAGGAAACAAACGGAGGTAACACCTAGAAAACGCCAAAAGAAGAGTGAAGATTCTGAGAAACTAGATCAAGCTTTTAAAATATTGTCCAAAGCATCAGCAAATGCCAATAACCTACGGGAAGAAAACGAATGTCAGATAATTGGAAATCTTGTGGCTAAAAAACTGGCCAAATATTCTTCTCAATTACAAAGTGATGTACAACAAGAAATTATGAATGTTTTATTTAAAGCAGACAGGATCCATCTCAAGCAAACTTCAATCAATTCGGATTATTTACAAACATACCGTACTCATAATTTTCAGTCAGACTTCACAAATTCTATGCCACAAGATTCTCAATTTGAACACTACCAGGATAGCCAAAGATCTAATTTTATTCAACAACAATCACAGTCACCATCTCCAGCATCTACTTATGATAGTTCTAGTATTTCGATTCATTCAAGTCGCACTACTCCAGTCACTACCTCTTTACCACACCAATTACTGGATATGCCCGACATTGAATTAGGGGATTTATAAAAAAATATTTTTAGAAATAGTGTTTAATATACTTGTTTAATAAAATAGTTTCTTACCTCTATACTTTCTTTTAATACTTCTACGATAGCTTTACACACTTCAGGAACTATAGTACTTATCGATTGTTTAGACATTTTAAAAAGATATTGTAGACTGGTATAGGAATCACCAGTCGCCAAAAAACGAATTGTTACTGCCAATCTTTCTTGGACAGAAATTGCCTTTCTCCATCTAGTATCTTTTCGTCCTATTTTTGGTCCAATTACATTAATCAAATACTCGAAGTCTGTTGGAGACATTCTAGTAAAATTTTTGTAGAGGCCACTAATTGCCTGAAATTTTAAATCCTGTAGTAAGTGTCTTCCACTGTATGCCTTTCTTACAGTATACAACTTTGTCTGCCACCAGCGCCTTTCTACCCGCCTTTTTTTATTTTTCTTAACGAAATAATGCATAAATATGTAAGCTGCTGCAGCAACCTCCATTTCGTACCAATTGTACCTCACAACTAGAAAACGACAATTCAGACGGAACGGCAGTATGTTCTGCTGCTAAGATACGCGATGATGTATTGTTGCGCCTGTATTTTTGATCATGTCGTAACTTCGATGCGTACAACAATTGTTGCGTGACGGTGTTACGATACGATGTTTTGTTGCATGTCTGGACGCACCTTAACAGAATTCGCAGAAATCTTTCTTTGTAGTAAAAGGCAGGTAAACTGCACTGGTGTTCTCCATAATGTTTATACCACTTTGCTAAATTTTAGGTATAAATAAATATATGTCATTAACCCGTTGTTCATAGTTTTGCATATTTTGTTACATTTTTTTTAATGAATAGTATTCTTGTTTGATAATTTTTTTCTGAAACAAATACTACCGTGCTAAGGATAATTTATATACAACGTTCTAAAACAGTGGTCGCCAACCTCTTCAATGTGTTGAGCTACTTTGTTAACTTTGGAATAAACAGCGAGCTACCCACACGGAAGCCATATAACGCAACGTAAATTAAATAATCCATAGTTAATCTATCATTATATGTATTTATTTACTGTTTAATAGTAATACATAATACATAGGTACTAATAATAAACTAATAACAAAATGACTAATATTACTAGTACGTACTTGTTCATAGCTACATTCCTACCCATCAAACGAAGGTATTTGAAAAATAAACACAAACCTCTTATCCAGCCCACAACGGCTGTGCGCGCGGTAGGCAGGTGATTTAAATAGTATTTAAATATAAGCGCCGGCCGGATAAGGGGGTGTGGGGGGGGGGGGGGGGGGGGGGGGGGGGTACGGAGGGGGGGGGCGCGAGGCCGAGCGAGCATAAACATAAACATTGAAAAATAAAAAAGCACGTGCAGCATCGATCTATCACTGGGAGCAGGACACTCAGACTCAGAGGTATATAGAAAGGGGGGGGGTTTGGTTGGTAGGGGTGATGTGGGTAGGGTGGCAGGAGGGTGACGAGGGTGAGGGGTGGTGGTTGCAGGACATTCGAATACATTTTCCATATGTGAAGCAGGTATAGGGGGGAGGGGGGGGGGGGGGGTGGGGGGGGGTGGAGGATATGTGGGGTCAGTTTTAGGCGGAGTGGGATATTTTGGGGGATCACACACACACATACATAGTAGTGGGGGGGAGAGAGGTATTAGGGGATGATTATGGATGTGGTTAGGTGTGGGGGAGGGTATGGAATTGTGGAAATGTGTAAGGATGGTAGGTTATTTAGGAGCAAAAAAATCTCTCGTGGTTTGGGTAGTTTGATGTGGTTTCACATATACACCCACATTCTTGGAGGTTAAAAGGGATGGGGAGATGGAGGAAATTTGGAGGATGTTATATTATATTTAGAAGGTGTGTTTGGGAATGTTTGGGGTTTATTATTAGGGAATAGTAATGGGATGGTGTTTGAAGGTTTTTAGTGGGGGTTGGGTAGAGGATGGGTGGTTTGTGGAGTATGGTGGGGGGGGATGTGGGAGTTGTGGGGGTGTGGGGGGAGGTTTGTTGTGTTGGGAGGGGTTAAGGGGTTGTGGGGGGGAAATTTTAGAATAGGGGGTGTTTGGAGGGTGTGATTTTGATGGGAAGTGGGAGGGGGAGAGAAAGGTTGAGGATTTGGTTGGAGGGTTGGGAGAGGTTGGAATATGTTTTAATTTTGAGAGTTAATGTGGGGTTGGGGAGTGGGAAGGGAGGGATGAGAGGGGGGGGTTTTTGGGTTTAGTGGAATGTGTGTATGATGGTTTTAGGGGATGATAAAGAAGAGTAGGTTAATGAGGTAGGATGTGTTGTGGTGGAAAAGGTGGGTATGATTAGGATGAGGAATTGGGGAGGTTGTTGAGGAGGGGTTAAGGTGAGAGTTGAGGAGGGGGTATTTGGGGGTAATAATGGGGATGTTAGGGGGGTGGGGATGATTGGGAATATGTTGAGGGGGTGGGTTTGGATGGGGTTATTGTTTGGGAGTTTTGGGAGAGGGTAGTGTGTTAGAATAATGTAAAGGTTATATTAAATAATTAGTAAAATGAGGGGGAAAAGAAATGAGTGAGGGGAGAGTTAATTATGTGTTTGTTTTTTATTAGAAGGAATGGTGGAGGAAAGGGTGTTTTTAGAATTTGTGAGGAGGTTGAGTTTGATAGTTTTAAGAATATTATAAAATGAGATGGATTAGTATGAGGGTAGGAGAAGGGTTGGTTTTTGTTTACGTCGAGTGTTGGGGGGGGGGGGAAGGGTGCAGAGGGGGGGGGGGGGTGATGGGGGGGGAGGGGGGGCAGGGGGAGGTTAGGGTTTTTTGTGATGGGAGATGATGTAGAGTATAGATATATAGGTGGTATTATGGATGTGTGTGTTTATTTTAGTGAGAAGGGGTGGGAGTTAGGTTAGATATTGTTATAGATAAGAGAGTTTTTAGAAGGGTGTGATGGAAGAAAAGAGTTGATTGGTGTTGAGTGCATTGGGGGGGGAAAGGTTAGGGAGACTCTCCGGGGTATCAAGGATGCAGTTGAAGTATTAGGCGAGGAAGATAGTTATCGGAAATATATAGGTGGGGGGAATTGTATTGGGGGGGGTTTTAGGGTGGACGGGGCCCTTCTGCGGCAGAACGCTGTGGGTAGGCTGTGTGTCTAAATATGAATGGGTACCGGTTTATGATGTCGCTCATAAGTGTGTGCGTCTTGTTAGCACACGATGACACGAAGTAGTACATAAACATCAGTCCACCACATTTTTATGTAAACAATTAATAACACGGATAACTTTTGTTTTCGAACTTCCAACAATATATTTTATTTTAACATCTTATCGCTACAGCTGTTCGTCGCATGATTGCACTTTTTTCACTTCTAAGTTCAAGTGATCTATTTTTGGCATGCGTTTACACTTTATAGTCTCTAATGGAATAGGTTGAGGAGGGGAGAACTGTTTGTCTCAAGTTGGTCATTCAGAATTATATCTGTGTTTTTTAATTTGTTGATTTCCATAGATTCTAACAAGGATAGCTTAAGGTCTTTATTTTGAATGTGAAGAATTTTAAATTCGTCGTTAAAAGAATGATTGTGATCTAGAACGTGAAGTGCGTATGTAGAATCTGTTTTTCTATTATTGAAAGCCCTTTTATGTTCTGCTATTCGTTTGTTAAAGTTTCTACCAGTTTCGCCATGTGGCGACTGCCCCAAAAACTTACATCGGTCAAACTGGTTTTCTTTATTTTTGGAAATGATTAAAAGTCAGACGGAGCCATGTCTGGTGAATATGCGTATCATTAGCGTATTGTTTTTGGCCAATAATTCACGAAAAAGCAATGAAGTGTGAGCTGGTGCATTTGGAGCTGAAGTTTGATAAGTGTTTCAAGGATTGGCACAAATGCGTAGTAATGTAGAGGAATCAGTAAATATTTTTTCAAAACACGAAAAATCCGGGTATTTTTGACACACCTCGTATATAAAAACATCGCTTTCCAAACATTTTATTTACATGGTCAAAAAATTATATATAATATATATATATTATATATAATAAATATATAATATATATATATTATATAAAATAATATACCTACAAAATTAAATCTTTTACACAAAACGTCCATAAAGCTTATTTTTGCAAAATAAGCATACTGTAACTATCACAATCATTTAAGTTAAAATGCGCCGAGTCATAATAGAAGGTTTATTGTCGCGTATAATCTTTATCGCTGTTATCTAAAATGAATTAATTATAGATCTCAACATTTAGCTTTATTTACTAACATCATGTGAGATCAGACACACCTAAATTATTTATTTTGTGTATAAAGTAAAGTAGTAAGTAGTAGTAAAGTAGTCATAGATAAGTAAAGAAAAATGAATTCGGAAGCAAGTGTAGTGCGTGTAGTTCACTTGGATGACCTTACTACCGAATATTCTTTGAAGGAGTTTCTGTTATCATCGTCATTAGTGTTGGGTGCCATTAATAATGTTTTTATCAATATAGACAATGAGCTACAAATAGTTTTTGCATATGTTATATTTGAAAATCACCATGATGCAAAAGCCGTTGTGAACAGACTAAATGGTTTTTGTTTTCAAAATAAAGTTTTGGAGATTGAATTAATAGGTCCGAATTTACCTTACAAAAGATATACAAAGCAGACTAGCAAATCAAATGCTATTTCCACCAAATCAAATGATGTTTCCACCAACAGCTTAGATATAAGACATAAAACCCTAAATATAACCTCTCCAACGAAAACTCTAAATAGTCAGTCTAATGATTTAGACATTGATTCACCCATCTATGTTTCTCCTATTAACACGTGGCACCCTGGAGATTATAGACATAGTTTTAAACCTGCAACTACAATAAAAACTACTACACAAACAGCAACGAATCCATTGAATTCTGCTAGATTTATCAATAAAAATAATAACGAAACATCTGCAGCCATAAGTAATCCTTTAAAAGCTAAGAATGATACGCGACAAGCTGGGACATACACATCAAGAGTATCTGGTTTAAGTTCATCTACTTCACACTTAAGATTCAATAGAGTATCTAGTAACGCAACAAATAATAAAATACAAGCATTTTTTTCTAATAGAGCAGCCGCAAAACCTAGAAATACTGTATTAACACAAGACAAGATGCCAAAGTCAGCTTCTTTATCATCTATATCATCAACAATGAGTCATCCAGATGCTTTTAATAGGACTCAAACAGAACCGACTTCATCATTATATTCAGCAGTGTATCAATCTAACTATTCTACACCAAGAACTTCCTACTCATCATTGTCTTCGGTAAGATATCAGTCAAATGTTTCTACTGAAATAAAAAGTTTAAGTTCATCTGCTTCACACTTAAGACTCAATAGAGTATCTAGTAATGCAACAAATAATAAAATACAAGCATTGTTTTTCTAAAAGAGCAACCGCAAAACCTATAAATATTGTATTCATAGATTAAATATATATAAGTAGAGATTGTATTAACACAAGACAAGATGTCAAAGGCAGCTACCGTCGGAAGGGGTAAAACCGACCAAAATTTTAGGTTTTTTTCATGTTTTATGATTATTTTTGAATTGAGAAAGCTGCAAATTATATATGTTAAAGTATCATATCTGAAGTGCCAATTAGTGGTTTTTCTTTTGAAATCATCCTATAGTTAGGTTAGGTTAGTTTTTCTCATTATATTTTCAAAAGTGATCGGTTTTATCCCATGGTTTAGGTAAAACCGATCGGGTGTTGAATTGCGTTTATGTTGCTTTTAAGCAAGCTTTGGGGTAAAACCGATCACACAAAAAAAATTTTAAACTATTTTTTATGCAATAAATTGTAAAATCACACAAGATTTGTTACTAAGAACTTTATTTCAAAAATAAATACAAATTTGGGTTTAAAACATTGAAAAAACTTAAAACATAAAAGAAAACACTTATTTCTAAAAAACAAAAGGAAGACGTTGGTTCTTTGGTGGTACATTGGTAATTTGGTACTTTCTAACTTATTCTAACGTAAGGTTGGAAATCCCCTGAAAGTAAATGTTCCTCTTCTGAGAGGAATTGCTTGTATTCTTTGTATAATCTGTTCTTTCTGAACTATGGCGATATCCTCGATTTCTGGATAAGCAAAGCAAATTTGTTTTTTTTTGACGACTTTTTCCTCAAGCATTGAAGTGTGACCTCCTCGTCAGAAATATCTGTAATTTTAGCAGCAAAAAATCGATCTCTTTTGTTCGTAACAAATTTAACGACAACAAATTCTCCAAGCTGAAAATATGTATCATCAGAAACCTGGGGTGTGTTCTCTGAAATTTCCTCGTCATTTTCCAACCCTGAAAAACTTAGATCGTGTACTTCTAACCCTTGCTCACTTTCAGAACCTTCACTTTCTTGTACAAGGTCTTTCTTAGAAATACTTTTTCCTACTGCCACCTTCATCCTTTTACCTCTCTTTGGATTTTCACTTGAACCTGTTCTTAGTTCTCTCAAATGATCGACAATGGTATTCGTCCATATTTGCTCGACTCTAGTCTCTTCCTGTTCGCTATTTTCGTTTTCTCCTTTTTTCAAATGTTGTATTTTTTTGAGCACTTGATCTGGATTTAAAGGCACTATGCCACAAGCTTTAAAGCCTGCTTGGGTGTTTGAGGTTGATTTCAGACCCACTTTTTCTATTGTTTCTTTTAACAGTCTTGGAAAAACAGTTTTGGGCAGGACACCCTGTTTTTGATTTTCCAAATTGTGAGCACTTTCCTCCAAGCATTCTTTAAAGGTCGAAAATAGGCAACGTCAAGTGGTTGTAATAAATCTGTGGAGTTTGAAGGTAAAAGTATAAACTTTATACCATTATTTTCACATTGCTCGATAACATTGACTGTAAGATGACTGAATAAATTATCCCCTATCATTACTTTAGGGCCTTCTAAGTTTCTGAAGTAGGGCAATGCTATCGATAGAAACCAGTCTTCAAAAGTTGTGCTGTCAAACCAACCATTGATCGTTCTATTATATCGTGCACCAGGAAAGCCTCCATCGGCCCATCCTTCATACATATGCTTTGCCTTGTACACTATATAAGGTGGCAACAGTGTTTCATCACCAGCAACTGAAAACATAACGCTAGTGCTCGTTTTTGACGTGTCCATCACTCGATGAGCGTGTTTTGATCCTTTTCTGACTACGACTTTTACAGCTCCTGGATCGTCCGTGAGTTGGTTTCGTCATAGTTTATCACATTTGACGGTGCGACCCCTTTCAAAAACTCTCCAAGATGACGAAAATACTCTTCAACTGTTTCATAAGTGACTGCAGCCCTTATCCTTTTTGTATTCTCTGCCAATTTTATGGTGAGAGCCTTATGTCGGTCCATAAATTTGAAGAACCAATCTGGTCCTGGTAAATTGTCTCTGAATCTTTTTCTCTTCTTCCTGCTCTGTTAAAACTGCTGAACCATATATCGAATGTCAATACTGTGTAGAGGATATCCCCAGTCCGCGCACACTAGTAGACAGCCAACCAGCTTTTTTTCTTCCAGTTCAGAAAGAACTGGTGGCGCTTCAATCTTGAGATGTTGCCTCTTTTTTCCAATTTTTTCTTGTATAAGGTACTCCATAATTCTCAGAGGCCTTTCTTATAGACATACTCCGACTAGCAACAGCTTTCAATGCTCGTTCCATATAAATTTCATTGTACTGTAATTTTCTTGTTGGCCCTAACTTCTTCTTATAGGTGCGAGGCATTGTGCGAGCACCAAACAACCGCCACACTATGTGCTGCCCATAACGTTCATATCCATAAGAATTAGGTAGGTACCATCTATAAAATAACTAGGGAATTGTTGGTCGGTTTTACCCCACAAATTTCAGATTTTACAGAAAAAAAAAATATATCAAAATTAACCCAAAAAGACATATCGCATAATTGGCCATGACTAATACTCTCTAAGAATTCCACAACAAAATAACACTTACCAGAAATGTTCTATAGTAATCACTTTTTCTGTAGACGGAAATCTTTCCAAGTTTTGTAAAAAACACCCGAATACGACGTTTTGTTTACTAGTCTACACTGCAGCCACGCGACACTTTCAACCTGTTAGTTTGAGCTCACTATGGCGACTGGCATATCCTCGGACAGGTACGAACGCTTGTTTGGCGGTAAATTCACATATACTATTAATCCTGAAAATATTAGGCAAAAAACCCTTAGCGATCGGTTTAACCTCATGTGATTGATTTTACCTCGTTCGACGGTACTTTATTATCTATATCATCAACAATGAGTCATCCAGATGCTTTTAATAGGACTCAAACAGAACCGACTTCTTCACCATTATCGTCAACAGTCCATCAGTCTGACTATTCTACACCAGGAACTTCCTACTCATCATTGTCTTCGGTAAGATATCAGTCAAATTTTTCTACTGAAATAAGAATACCAGAAACTTCATATCCAACAAAGTTTACGCTAATGAGTTCACCAAATGCTTCTACTAGGCCACTAGCACCTACAATTTATAATTCTTCAGTACACCATCAAAATACTGCTACTAGGACCCAAACAGCACCGACTTCTTCACCATTATCTTCAGCAGTGCATAAATTGAATCCTTTTGCACCACCAACTTCCTATTCATTATTGCCTTTGATAGTGCGTCGTCGGTTAAATACTTCTACTAAGGCACAAACATCAACAACTTCTTCACCATTACCTTTAACAGTGCATCAGTCAAATGATTCAGCTTTGTTTTGGCTCATGAGTACACCTAATGATTCTACTGCACCACTAACACCAACAACTTCTCATTCTTAATTGTCTTCAGCAGTGCCCCATCAAAATACTTCTACTAAGACACAAACAACAATAACTTCTTTATCATTATCTTCAACAGTGCATATACATATAACTTTTATCTTATTTATCAAAAAACTTTTACTTTTTAGTTTAATATCTCGTTTATTAAATATTACTTAAAATGGTTACAAATTAGTTGTTTCTAAAAAAAAAAATAGAAGTGAGCGATCCCAATTTTTGCGCCTTTGGGTTCCATATAGCACCCGCTGTGGTCACGATTGTGACTATAAGACTTTAAAAGTGAATATTTTTTTAGGTCAAAAACGAAATATTTGATAACATTTGCATTGGCCATGGCATATTTGATTGTATTAAAAATTGGTACTTCGTTTTTGTTTACTATTAGATGTTATATGCATATTATGTAAAATGTATTTTAATAAATTGTATTTTGCCAAATGTGTTTATTACTATTATAACCTGAGTTAGTTACATATCTTTGAGATAAATATGATGATGCTATTCTGTACATACACGAGTAATAGCAGCTTCTTAGTGGGACCCATCTTTGTTCCCCTTTAACCTTATGCCAGGACAACTGTTCTAGTGTCGATTGTTGTCATTTATTAGGCTCTTCTAATCGACGGATTTTAATGTTTCAAAATGGGTTTGAATCGTCTATCTAGAAGTTTTAGTTTTTTCCTCCATAATTTTTAAAATTATGTAAACTATTGTATTAAAATTTTGTGTGATGATTTAAAAGTTTTCTTTCTCAGAATATCAAGTTCTTAAGTTTGATTTTAGTATGGGAAATAAACTTGCAAAAAACCTTTTTTCTGCAATTGTTTTTTAGTATTTTTTAAATAATAATAATTTTTAAAGTTCGAAACTAGCATTACTTATCTTATGTAAAGTTCAATTACAAAACTTGCATGTTGTAGTATCTTAAGAAATACTTCGCGTAAACTTAGTTTTAAGAAATATGCTAATATTCTATGCTAAATATGCTAAAGTTTGAAGGATCTGATCCTATGACGCCTCTTTATAATAATAAGACACTTAAATTAATCGTATCTGATTGTATTGGCGATATTAGATCATGAATGATTAATGTAGGAGATAACAGTGTGAGTAAACTGTTGTTTTAAAGGCAACATAATTGCGAATACGGTTTCCAAATTTCGAGACATTTTGTCGGTAAATAACAGAAATCACTCTCCCTAGGTTTTGGTGCACCGATAAAACAGCCTTAAATGTATGTAAAAATGTGAATTTGATGAACTACGTTATGAACGTAGTAATCCTGCAGTGGAATCTTAGGCTATATAAACTAACTTAAATAAAATAAATGTTTTTAACTTACGTTCTTAAATTGAAAGGCAGTCTAACGTGATCCAAAAGGTCTTGTCGTATTTATATTATATAAAAACACATTATTTTCCATAAATATTTTATTTACATAGTCAAAAAATTATATATAACATAGTAATATACAAAATTAAATCTTTTACACAAAACATCGATAAGAATCCAGTCTATTTTCACAAAATAAGCATTCTGTAACTATGACAATCGATTGTGAAGTTAATGCGCCACGCCAGCGAATAATGGAAGGTTTCAGTAGAATACCAACTGAATGGTTTTAAAAATAACGGTAAAAACTTATCTATTTGCTGTCTGAAGTCTTACAATTTATTTAGGGGTAGAAAATGTTCACCTGGAAATAGTATATTTTCATACCTACATACAAAATTTACGCGCCACAGCGTTGCCGCACTGTGTTATGTATTAGTTCTTGGTATATTCACACATCTGTCAGACAGACAAATTTTAGCCACAGAATAATAAATAATCAAAATGCCCACTCTGCTTGAAAACATAACTACGCGCGTCTCGTTCGCGCAGATGGAATCAGCCATGTTTTAAACGGAACCAGTGCTGTTCAGTGACATTTTATCTGGTGTGCATAGACAAATTAACCCGGTTTAATTTATTTACGGCAACTATAGACATAATATGCACTATAGTCAGAATCCAGAAATCTAGTTAAATTATTTCAAATGTACTAAATTATTAATTTCTAAAAATTTAAATTACAGTTCTATTGTAGCTTGTCACAAATTTCTCAATTCGAGTCGATCGCGTGCTGACAAACTTCAAATGCGGCATGTGATATGTCACACTCTCTACCACATGTGAGAGTGGACATTCTGATTGTTATTTATCCTGTGTTTTAGCACTGTGTTACTGTATTATGAATTAAAAGAAACAATTTTACTGTTAAGACCTAAGAAATAGACACTTAGGTAACTCTGTATTTTGTAAATTGTATAT
The DNA here is from genome assembly GCA_918026665.1 of Diabrotica balteata. NCBI lineage: Eukaryota > Metazoa > Arthropoda > Insecta > Coleoptera > Chrysomelidae > Diabrotica > Diabrotica balteata. The sequence continues at coordinate 4,460,976 of OU898277.1, read as the reverse complement.
TTAGACGTACCTACCTAAGAAAGCATGTTTCCAAACTGATGACAGATCGGACTAGTATAAAAACAAAAAACAATGGGAAATATGTAAAAGGAACACATTTGGGAATAAAAATAAATAAATAATGGTGCATTAGAAAACTAAAATTTCTCCATGAAACATTTTTTGTACGCCACTTTCAGCTTCTGGTGTTATATCATAAAAAATACAATCGGACAACATGAAAAGGTCCTCTAGGAAGTTTAGAACCAAGATGACGATGAGAATTTTGACAGCTGTCAGTATTATTTTCCAAAATACGTCATTAAATGTCTTTTCGGCACTAAAATTTAACAATTTAAGAAAAACTTCACTATATACATCTAAAAAATAATTGTTCTATTTGCTCATGTGAAAATTATATCTATGTAGCCGCAATTTGGAGCAGTAGTCACTCCTATGACAACTGAAAGTGACCTACCTATAAAAATAAGATAAATATTACACACATTTCAACCCCCCTCCCCTACTGAAAATATTCCACAAGTTAACAAACCTTTAACTCTTATGCCTCTTATATTTGAAAATTATAAAAACCATATATCTAATTTTTTGGGTTTTATTCAAATTCAAAATAAAATGCGAATTTAAAATTCAAAAAAATCAATTTAGAATCAGTGTAAATAACATCGATTTTTTGATCTAGATGAACAAAGAATAGGAAATAAATATTTTTATACAAAATATTTCTTTTATAATCAACAACAAACAGTCCTTGAAATCATTGAGGGAAGAGTGTAGAGGTGGGATAAATGGTTCATTTTGATGACTCGATAGCGTGCTTTTGAGCCACTAGACATGGGATAAATGGTTTCTATTGAAGTTTCGAAGATGTGAGTACCAATCGGTATTAGCACAGTATAAATAAACGAGCAGGGTACATTATAATCAAGAGACCGGAGAAATTTCTGTTACAATACCACGGGCAATACAACGGTTTCTTTTGATGACTAGATTGAGTGTATTTGTTCATCGCTGTAATTGATTCTACTAAAACCTTACCCTCGGTGGAGTTTTGTAATTATAAACCCACCTAACCGATAAAAAATTCTGCGTAGAAAATAGAGATCAGATAAATTGATTCATTTGATGACTCAATTAAATATGCATTGACTCTCTAAACAGATCCGTTCCGAATTTTTTGTTACCGAATGAAAAAAAAGCACAGCTACATGCAAAGAGTAACTTCAAATAAACAGAAGACAACGAAACATTGATTGGAGCAACGAATTTCCTTTACAATTATCTTAAAACCGACTTTTAATTCAAGATTCTGTCTTCAATTCACTGCCGAATCAATTACGACACTTCAAAATTCCGCTGACAGTAATGGTTAAGAAGAATCGCTTTAAAATAGTGAATGTATAATACATAATGGAGTCATCAAAAGGAACGTTTATCGCACCTCTATTTACCCTGGCTCCTGAATGTATTGGAGTGTCTTTAGACTTCCTAAATGCCGCTTAAATCAACAGTATTATGTTAATTTGTAAGAAGAATCCTTGAAACTGCTTCTTTTATGTGTTCCAGTTTTTCTATTTCGTTCTTTAATCGGTGACGTTGATTTAAAACGGAAATGATGAAAGGAAGGAATTTGTTCCGAAGAAGAATCAATACCAGAAATCGAGTTATCAAAAAGGTCAGTGTATCCCATCTCTACTTTCAAAACTGGTCGTTGAATCGGTTCGGGAATTTTATACAAAGGAAATTATGTATAAACAAAGGTTCCTTTTGATGATTCGGTCGCGAAGTACTGAGTCACTGCTCTGAACTAATTATTTTTAATCACTTGAATCGATTGAGAAAATAGCGATGGGATAGTGTTTACTTTTAAACTTTTGAGGACTATTAGCACATAAATAAAAACCAAAGGG